>OX101783.1:13035276-13217761 GCA_944452715.1 Ophion slaviceki | reverse complement strand
CACGGGCGAGATTTACGTCTTCGGCGTAGCTCGAAGAAGCAATAAACTGAACCCTCGAAAAAGAACCTTTCCAGGTTTGCGAAGATCGAATTGATTTTCCAGTAAGAAAAAAAAACACATTTTCTTTTTTCCTTTAATTCAGTCTCGCGAAGTGCTTGCGCGAATGAAGCGAATGAAAATCGCGGAGGCGCTCGAGGCAAGAGTCGAAAAGCGTTTTTCATCGAAATAAACATAGCGATCACACGCGTCGAGTACCAAATTTATGAGAATTCTTGCATTCGTGACATACGCTGGAAATAAAAAATAAGAAGGAAAGAATGTGTTTTTTTCGGTGTACAAAAGAAGAAGAACAAAGGAGAAAAAAACGAACAATTAATGTTTTGCAGTAATACCTGCGGGAACTATACAAATAGCAAACCAGGGTGAGGGTGTACCAGGTCTTCACACACTAACTATGAGCAATGCGACGACCACTGGCGGAGCAATAGTACAGTATGCACAGGGCCAGGATACGCAATTTTTTGTCCCAGGTGTGAATTCTTCGTAATTTTCTTTTCTCTCTGTCTGTCTCTCTCTCTCTCTCTTCCTCTCTCTTTCTATCTTTATTCACTTTTTTTACTGTAATTTGTTTTCTGTATTTCTCTTCGCCCTCCCGCCTCTCTTTTCGGCTCTTTCTATCAGCCCCTGCACTCTCTATACCCCAAGATATCCTGAATTCCCATCCAACGCGCGAGACACGAAGAGCCGAGTGACGAAAAATTCCCAAGCAAGCCCCTCAAAAAACTCAAATATTCTGGGTGTTTCTCGTTGAGTGAAAAGAACAAAAAGAAATGCTACATGTAAATTTCGGCACGGGATCGATCGAGGCTTGCACTGTTCCGTGCCATTTGAGGAGTACAGCCTGTTTGCAATGTTTCAGCTTACACAGGTCACGGTGTCGTGGTCGAGGACGCGGCTAGAAAACGCGAGATGAGGTTGCAGAAGAACAGGTGAGGGAGATTCAATCCGATACTCTCATCCTTTTACTCCATTTTCCACTTTTTTACATACTGAAAGATGTTAAGGGGCTACATCTACCTAGAGGCCCGAAAAAATGGCCGAAATTCTGAAATAAATTCTGAAAAGTGGTTGGTGAAATAGAAACGCATTTTTTTAAACACAAAGGTACATATATTGAGTCTTTAAAAAAAAGTCACCAATAAATACAGAAAAACGACAAGAACATGGGGCCGGGTTGAAATTCCGAACTTTGAATGATCAGAACGCTCAAAAATTCGAAAGAATACTACCCCGAAAGATCAAAACTCCGAAAATCTAAACGGGGCCGGGTTGAAATTCCGAACTTTGAATGATCACAACGCTCAAAACTCCGAAAGAATAGCACCCCGAAAGATCAAAACTCCGAACGAATTTTACACGAAAGACCGAAACTCCAGAAATTTGAACGGGACCGGGTTGAAATTCCAAGTTTTGAATGATCAGAACGCTCAAAACTCGGAAAGAATAGCACCCCGAAAAATCAAAACTCCGAAAGAATTTTACACGAAAGACCAAAACTTCGAAAATCTGAACACCGTCAAAATAATTTGGATATGGAAGTTTTAAACGTTTCAAAATTTTCAATAAATCGACGAATTGTTTAAAGAATTTTTTTTATTAAGAAGTGATTTTACGTCAACTTTGAAATTTGTCTAGACAATGTTATACGTTCTTATATTTACAGTCGACTGAGTAGACTTTCGCTGGCAAGATCTTGACGAACCTTGTAATTTCAGAACATTAAAATTAGGAATTTTAAATTGTCGGCGCATTCAAAGTTCGGAATGTCACCCCGGCCCCCATGTCAAGATCATGCGAGCGAAAGTCTACATAATTTACAATAGACTGTAAATTATGTAGAACGTATAACGTTGTCTAGACAAATTTCAAAATTGACGCAGATATCACTTCTTAATAAATAAAAAATTCTTAAAACTTAAAAACTTCCATAGCCGTATTATTTTGACGTTGTTGAGGAGCTATACCAGTGTGAACGCTGAAAATTTGGGTGATTTTCGAGAATTTTTTGGGAGAAAAGTACTCAATTAAATGTTTCGGAAAATTGAGAATATATTTGGCTATATTCGACGTATATTACATAATTTTTTCATAGAAAAATATTGAGATCCAAGCGACTCATGCGCTGCCTTCGGAGGCGCAAAAAAAAGATCCTCCACTGCTGACATGATTCCGGCCGATTGAGTAGCTGAAACCGAAAAAGGGAACAATGTCGTTAAACTGGAAGGTATTTCCTGTACAATGACGTTGGATTTTCGAAAAATATGAAAATCTAACAAAATGGCGTAGTTATGAAAAAAAAACGTCTGTTTTCTTGCCTATAAAATGGTCGTTTTTTTCAATGCCAAATCGTCAATTTTCATCCAATCAAAAATATCCTACGTCATTGCAGAGTAAATATACTCAAGAGTACTCAGTTTAAATTTCAAGTCAATCGGGTGCTCTTTGAGTTACAATGTAAGTCAATCGGGTGCTCTTTGAGTTACAATGTAAGCAAATTTGAAAAATGTCATTTTCGAGAAAAACGCGTTTAAAGATTCAACTATCGATTTTTGCAAGATAAAATGATATTTACCATAAAAACTGCAAATCAGCTATACCTGGCCCATACAATGGACCCTCCTCTTCCTCGAATAATGCCTGCTGAGAGGCTGAAGCTTTTCACACTGGTATAGCCCCTTAAGATTTTCGGAGTTTTGGTCTTTCGTGTAAAATTCTTTCGGAGTTTTGATCTTTCGGGGCAGTATTACTTCGGAGTTTTCAGCGTTCTGATCATTCAAAGTTCGAAATTTCAACCCGGCCCCATCTTGAATTTCGGAACATAAAAATTCGGAATTGTAAACTGTCGGAGCATTCGAAGTTCGGAATTTCGACCCGGCCCCAAAAACATGGCCGCCGACAGATGATGAAATTTTTTTTCGCGACGTTTGGCGGTGGACAATGCAGCTCAAACGAGCCGTTGACGGTCGTCGATTTTTAAAATCATTTTTTTTCACAACGTGGCGACGAATCCGCACTCGAGCATATAAAATCTATGAAAAAAGTCGTCATTTTTACGTAACTATTAAAAAATGAAGATCGTTTTTGCAAAAGTGAGATCGTCAACGACCTTTTAATGTTTCTCATCGTATCTCCTGTAAATTCGGAAACAATCCATCAAGTGGTCCTCGAGATATCATGTCCACCCACTTTGATAACAGTGTATCGAGAAAAACACGTTTAAGGTTTGAAGTATGTTGCTGCTACCGCTCGCCCGGCCGACTATTAAAAGCTGCAGCTCATTAAATTTTAGGAATATCCCAATGCAATTTTCAGGGAATATAGCTAAAAGCTATAACTATCGAATAAATATATTTTTGGAAAATGCAATTTTTTGACCCACCTAGGTAGATGTAGCCCGTTAATTCGACCAGTTAAGCGCTTTTTTCCGTTCCTTTATTCGTTTTAGACCCGACTCCCGATCAACCCGATGACTTTTTCTCATTCCGCTCTTTCGCCTTTCCGCAGAGAGGCAGCCCGCGAGTGTCGGAGAAAAAAGAAGGAGTACATAAAGTGTTTAGAGAATCGTGTCGCCGTACTTGAGAACAGAAATCAGACGCTTATCGACGAGCTCAAGTCCCTCAAGGAGTTGTATCAGCAAAAAACCGACTGAGTAAAGCGCGCGTCGATTTGTTGGACAACGTTTGATCGACCAATTAATCACTCGCTCGTGTGCGAAATTGATTTTTGGGAATGTACATTCGTCTTGATATGTACAAAGCGATTTGTTAATATCGCCACACAAATATATATATATATATATATATATATATATATATATATATATATATATATTTCTTATCGACATTGTCGTTGAGGAATAACAAGAGGATGACAAAGAAATGGATAAAAAAAAACGAGGAGCGCATCCAACGACAATTGTTTTACGTGTACATGCATTCGTAAACTAAGATAAGTGTCCTCTGTATAATATTGTATTTATGTACGAAAATGACGGCAAAAAGGCTTGTGAAAACTCGGCTTTTTCGTCCGGAAATATTGGGCGCGGGAGAGGGTAGGGTGGGGAAGAAAGGAGAAAAGTTCGAGAAGCCAAAGGTTTTCTTTCTTTACGTCCTTTTTCTTCGAACGACAACGAGATTTTTCGCAAAAATCTCGCAGGTTTATCGTTGGATTTTTTTCTCTTTATTTCATTGTAAGATAGAAAAATCACGAGAACGAGAAGAGAATTCGATCGGTTAATTTTCGAGCTCGTCCGAGGGTGATAAAAAAAAGAAAGAGAAGGAGAGACCAGTGTCGCCTATCAAAGTTACCCCGTAGATGCGTTTTTTAAAAACCCGAGACATTCTATTTTTACGGATGTCGAACAGGCAACGACGAATCGGGAGAAAATTGATTGCGTTTTTATCTTTTGTGCAATAATTCTGTCTTCTTTTTTCTTAGCGCAATTCAAATATTTTTTTATCCTCTTTTTCTCCGTCTGTCGCTCGCTCGCTCTGTCTCTTGTTTGTACGCAATTTTTTTCGGTGCGCAAATAATTGTTGAATTTCTACCTCCAGTGGGAGGTAAATGTAACGAATGATTGAATCGGAAACGCTCTTTATTCCGAGTTGAAGAAATAAAACGTATTTTACATTGAACGGTAAAACGTAAAAGATTTTACTTGCAAGCGATAAATTCACATTTTTATTCCACATTTTTTGAAGGCAGGTTTTGTCTTTGGGTGAGGAGGTTCCTTCTATCTTCTTTCAGTCGCAGTAAAAAAATAACCGATGTATCCCAAGGGTACCGCGTAAGACTTAATGCTCGGAAATTTTGTTACGCAGAAGAATTGAGAGAGAGAGAGAGAGAGAGAGAGCCGGAGAGAGGGAATGAAAAAAAACCGAACAGACAGAAGGATGGAATGTGAATACAAGAGGTAAAAGAAAAAGAAAACCGGAAATAATTGATTGAAAGAAAGGGGAAGAGTGACATTGGACAAATGTTCCGCCGATGGCTCGGGGAAAATCTGTGTATTTCTTTTATCCTCGATGTAGAAAATCATCGAACAATTCGTCATTCTAATTTTCAAGCTGGAATAAAACATTGTCCATTATCGCCGCGTATGCACCAAGTCGGACATCACCATTGTAAAATATAGATGTAATATAAAACAAACAAACAAAAAAAAAGAAAAGAAAAGGGAAGAAGAAAAAAAACGAAAAAAAAAAGAAATCTGGAGTGCCTTGAAGATTGCAGTACATATATGTATATGTATAAACGATAGAACAAGCAAAAAGAACTCAAATGTCGTAAATTCATGTTTTCTTCTTCGACTCGATGCAAACTTCACAACAACAAAAACAAAAGGAAACGATTTACGAAATTTGACTTTTTTTTCCTTCCAAATATACGAATGACAAAAATTTACTAAATTAACATAGTTCTCGCAATGAAATTTGCGGGAGTACAGATCTATGATATTTTCAAACATTGTTTACGATTCGAATTTTTCTCAGCGTCGTAGAGAAAGGGAGAGAGAGAGAGAGATGCATCGAAAAAAGAAAGAAAATCTCAAGAATTTTAGACAAGCTTTCTGGTGATTTTTAATTTCTTTCTAAATTTCTTCACCTCTCTCTCTCTTTTGTTAGAAACTATTCGCGTTGTCGATGATATTTCTCTCTTTTTCGTCTGATCGTCGAGAGTATACATTTTTTTTTCACGTGTTCGTCCAGACGCGGAGGCGAAAATAAGAAATAGCGAGATATAAAAACAGAGAGAGAGGAGAGAGAAAAAAGAAAATATGACTATATGTATAATATATATGTATATCTTGGTTGCTGCACCTATCATAATATTATTATAAAAAGTATTGTATATAGATAATAATATATGTATTTTTACATATCATTGGCCTTCTTGAAGAAATATAACTCCGACGTCTGTTGATAGAGAGAAAATGGTATATGAGACAGAGCTTTTGAAAAAGCTCGTCTGTCGATGCCTTTATTCCCGGGACTTTCCAATTTTCTTGGATTTATGTGGGTTTCATTTTATAATTGTTGCAACCAAATGCGAAGCTCTTGTATTTGATTTTCCACCGATGATAAACTCGTGCCACCTGTCACGCTGTACTGCTCGACGCTCTTCCCAAAATTCCAGATCGTCGCGACGTCGTCGTCGAAAGCTGGGCTACGAATAAACGAGTAATACGAAGCTGAGCAAATGGCACCCCATCGAGTATCGAATCCCAAAATGCCGAGTACCAAATATCGGGGTCCGGATATCAAGTACAGAAATGTCGGGTCGTAAACACCAAATACTGAATGCTGAATACGGAGTATTAAATATTGAATATTAAACGTCAAATATTAAGTACTGAATACCAAATGTTGAATACCGGCGATCAAAGACCATACACTGAATACCGACTACTGCGTACCAACTATTAAATACCGAATACTGAACACAGAGTATCAAATACTGAATAATTAATACCAAATACTGAACACGGACGATCAACGACCAGATACTGAATACCGAATACTGAATAATTAATACCGAATACAGAACACAGAGTATCAAATACTGAATAATTAATGCCAAATACTGAATACAGAGCATTACATACTGAATACCGAATACTGAATACCGGCGTTCAAATACTCAAGTCTGTAGATAAAATACTAAATACCGCACAGTGCATACTGAATATTAAATACCGAATACTGAATACCTAATACTAAATATTCAGTATAAAATATTGAATATTAAATACCAAATGCTCAATACCGGCGAGACAGCATTCGACTCCAAAGCCCAAGCACTGAATACCAAATTATTAAATGCTGAATACCGGCGATCAAACACTCAACTCCAAAGACCAAACACTGAATACCGTACACTGCGTACCAAATTTTAAATGCCGAATACTGAATACAAAGTATCAAATACTGAATATTAAATACCAAATACTGGAAACCGCCGTTCAAACATTGAAGTCCATTGACGAGATACTAAATACCGTACTCTGCGTACCAAATATTGAATACTGCATATCATATACAGAATACCGGCGATCGCAATTCCAAAGACCAAATACTGAATACCGGCAGATCAAATACTGAATTTCGAAGACTAAATACAGTGCACTGCATACCAAATACTGAATACAGAGTATGAAATGCTGAATATAAAATGGAAAAAATTAAATACTGAATAGGTAAATACCAAATGTTAAATACCAGTGACAAAATACTAAATTCCGAAGACCCAATACTGAATACCGTGCATTGCATACTAAATATTGAATACCGAAAACTCAATACAAATATTCAACGAATATGGTGAATACTCAATACCGAATATTCAAAATCGTGAGAAAAATACGAAACATTGAACACGGAATATCAAATATCGTGCAGCAAATATAGAACATCGAATACCGAGTACTGTGTATTGAATACCGGATATGAAATGCCGAATACCACATATCGTGCATCGATTATCAAGTACTAAATACCGAAGTAGTCGCATCGAATGCTAAAAGCTGAATACCAGTCTTCGATTACCGAATCGAAGACAAGCTACCGTTTACCTGATCAATTCCAACTCACTCAACGTTATGTCCGGCAGTTGGATTTTGTTCGCCTCAGCGTAAGCCACGACCTCGCCAGCAATGTGATGAGCCTCCCTGAACGAAATCTGAAAGTTTCACAGATTCCTAATTTTCTTCCATTGTCTTCTCAAACGAAGTTGATAGGAGAGTTTTTTTTTCATCGATAAAACATAGTCCATTTCAGAATTTACCCCTTTACGAACGAGATAATAAGCGACGTCAGTAGCGAGCATACTGTTTTCCAACGAGGCTTCGCACTTGTCACTGTCGATCGTTAAATTTTGCAACGCCCCCCTCGTCACTCGTAGCATTGTCAGCAGCGTGTCGTGGCACGTGAAAAGTGCCTCCTTGTCCTCTTGCAAATCTTTGTTGTACGACGACGGTATTCCCTTGAGACTCGTCAGAAAACCCATGCACTGATTTACGAAAAGAACGAAAAATTCGATTTTTTCACGTTTCCCGTCGAAAATTAGAGTACGGTTCCTTCTTCTAAAATAATTGTGTCCAAAAAATGCCGTTCTGTTAGTGGCCTTCGAATTAAATTATAATATATTGATAACGAGCCCGAATTAAAGGAATATTTGGATAAGGCCAAAAAAAGTATAATTTCACGAATACGTTAATTTTATTCTTATTTTTTATTCGTGCAACAATGTCCCCAAAATTCTTTTAATTTTAATTATTTTTACCGCCACGAGTATCATTTTTTTTTTAAACCATGACTATCTTCTTCGCCTTTATTAAAAAATATATCTCTAATACTGATGGAATTATTTTTCTTTGAACAGCACTTCAATGATGTTTGCAATTTGATCCTTTTTTTTCACGCTGACCTTGCCAATGAGAGTGCCAGTTTTTCCTCTGACGAGCTCGACGCAATCGGGATTACGTTTTTGGGGCATCAGGCTACTGCCGGTCGAGAAACCGTCCGAGAATTTCACGAAGTTAAATTCATGGGAGCTGTATATAACGAGATCCTCGGCGAGCCGACTCAGGTGGACCGAGGTCAGCGAGGCCCAGAACAAATACTCCACTGTAAAGTGAGGAACGAACGACTGGAATGAAATAAGACACGAAAAACGAAAAAAAAATGTTGGGCAAAAAAAACAAGAAATTCGTAGACTCGGACATTTCAAGCCAGACAAAGGAAAGTTCAAGCGCTCGTGAGGTTCAAAATATTCGTTTAAGGGGTCTTCTCACTCTAGACGCTAAAAAATACTATTTTCAGGTTTTTTTTGACAGGTTTATATTATAGATATTGATATAAAAGTTGTTACGCTTAATAAATACACTTTCGAAATACATAAAAAATATTCTTTAATGTATTTTTTTAGAAACACCGTTCTTCGACGGCTTGTTGATAAAATTTTCAAAACTACTGAACCGATCCTTATGACATTTTAACCACACATTCTTTACAACTATAGCTATAGCGCGTATCAAGGATTTTTTAAAATTTTGATATTTACTATTTTTTTGCTAAAAAACGGTGAAAAAACACTTTTTTTTGTTTTTTCGAAATATGTCCGCCATTTTGTTATTTTTGCATATATAAAAAATCGTATGATATGCGCTATAGCCATTAACATACTGAATCTAAAATCGTTTAATTTGTTTGATTCGGATGATCCATCTCCGAGATTTCGTCAACAGCGCAGACCTACAATTTTTTGGGACATTTTTTTAACGATCATTTTCGTCTATAAATAGAGACTTAAATAAATAACTTTTTAAAAATGTATTTCGAAAGTGTATTTATTAAGGGTAAGGCCACAGTGGAATTTAAAAAAAAATCGATTTTTTTCCGCTAAAACGGTGCTTTATCATCATAAGAATAAGTTACTATTCGATTTATAGCAAGAACATTTTTTTTTCACTGACTGAGCGTATAACGAAAGCCCACCTCTGGCACGGCCATAGAGTACCTAAAACTTCAAACGCGTTTTTCTCTTTAACAGCTTTTTCCCAATTGGCGTGACAAATAACTTCAACAATTTTCACTCGATTTACTTCAAATTTAAAAGTTATATTCCTAATTGCATTTCGCAGAGACGTGCGTACGGAATTTCCGATTAATCGAAAACTTTTCATTTTATGAGCAGTTTTGTACGAAATTTTTCACTGAAAATTCATTCAAATACCTACAACTTTTGAATAAAACAATATTTTTCAAATTCCGTACGTACTTCTCTAGTATTCTAATGTAGCTTGACGAGAATTTGTGTTTTTTGTTGTAGGTAAAAAATTGTGGATGCTAAACGTCACGCCGCGGAGCGCCTACAAAAAAGACAACACAGGGTGTCTACCGACCTGAAAAGTCATGAAAAATCTTAAATGTCATGAAATTACACTCGACCCTGAAAAAGTCATGAAATGTCGCGAAAAGTTACCAGTCTATCTGAATTATTATACCCTACTAAATTATCGTTGAGTCTATATTCAATATGAACTGACTTTGTGGTACTTGTCGACAGAGAAGCGAATATCGAATCGATAGAAAATAAAATAGAAGAAAGTAAAAGAAAATGATGCGTTATCTCAACATATTAGTTTTTCTTTGATATTCGTGTAAAGCGACTAGATGATATTACTCAAAGTTCCTAAATGTATGTAATATTTTTCTAGATGTTCCCAAAATATATTTCTTTACAGCAATCTTGAAATTATGTTTGTCTCACATTCTTTACTACATATGCAATTGTACAGTTTGGTGACTTTTCGTTTATTCCGTATACTTTTTATTGGCATACAACACACATCTGTTTGAAAGAGCAAAATAAAAATATAAAAATTTAGAAAATCGGTCGCACTGTAGAATCATTAAGTATACTTCTATGCCAGAAAGTC
This sequence comes from Ophion slaviceki, assembly GCA_944452715.1. Taxonomy (NCBI): domain Eukaryota; kingdom Metazoa; phylum Arthropoda; class Insecta; order Hymenoptera; family Ichneumonidae; genus Ophion; species Ophion slaviceki. The sequence continues at coordinate 13,207,263 of OX101783.1, read as the reverse complement.
ATACTAAGAGGCATGAAAAAATCCCCATTCCTTGCCTTAAAAATCCTTAAATGTCATGCAATTTCAGTTCTGGTCAAAATTAGACACCCTGTAACAAAAGAAAATATTAGTAGCCGGCCATTTGTACATCGAACAAAAATTCTAACAGCTTGATATTCATACTAAATAGATGTGTAATTAATTTAATGAGTGAATTACTTTTTCATACGAAAAAAAAATTGTAAAATTCGCACATGATTTTATACCCGTTACTGTGGCGTAACCCCTCAAGTGTAACCACTTTTATATCAATATCTATAATATAAACCCATCAAAAAAATGCATAAAAAGCCTTCTTTTAGCGTCTAAAGTGAGAAGACCCCTTAAAGCATCATCACAGTATAACATTTTCGAAAAATCGATTTTTTTTTGCATTTTCCGATAGTATAGACGGTTATAAACATGCTGTTCATATACTTACATAAACGTAAGTAGACAATTTATATTAAAATTCCACATTCGAAACGTTAAAAGCGTTTTTCTCGAAATGTCGTTTTTCAAAACGGTATCAAAGGATGAGTTTTCAAGCTACACGTCTGAAATTTTGACACAACATTCTTCACGCCATTCTTTATCTTGCTATGGATTTTTTTTGAAATCTTCATCTTTTTTGTAACGAAAAACTCGAAAAAATAGGCTAAATTCGATATCTTTTTTCAAACCGCCGCCATTTTGTCAATTTTGATTTTTAAAAAACGCCATAGCAAGATATCGGCTTTCATACTAATTAATAATCTTTTTACAATTTTTGTTTCAGATAATATTTACGGTCAAAACCGTGTACACCGTGAGGACTCCTTTTTTCGAAGACATTTTCCACCGTTAAAAAGAATGTGAAAAAAATAAAAATAAACGTTTCAAAAATTATTTTCTGTTCTTCATGAGTGCTTTGATGTGACATAAATTATACTGATTGAGGTATTTGAACCATCGAAACAAAAATCGCGAAAATAGCTGTTTTTCGACCCGTTACACTATGAGGATCTCTTAAGGGGTTACCCCCACTTGCGATTTTGAAAAAATCGATTTTTTTATTGCATTTTTTTGAAGTATAGGTATCTGAGAATATGTCCTGAAAATTTCAAGTCGATCCGAACAAAATTGACTGAGATATGAGCGTTGAAAGAGAAGAATCCGTTGTGAAATTGAAACTTTAAACGCGTTTTTTTCAAAATGGCATTTCTGAAGTCGGTGACCAAGATTACTCGAACACTAATGAACCGATCTTCTTGAAATTTTGCAGGCTTATTTAATACATAAAAATGTAGTCTTTAATCGTTCGATTTTTTTTTCGAAAAAAATGGCCGTTTTATAGCCAAAAAACCGTCGTTTTTTTTTTCGTTAAAATCGAACCATTAACTTTGACTGTCCGCCATTTTGTGAAAAATGAATATTTTTTAAAATCTTTCAATTAAAGACTAGTTTATACTTATATTAGACTAAATCCATCCGCATTTTTTTTTCAGATGATCCACTTCGCCGCAATGTTGGTCACCGCAAACCGTGTATATAAAAACATTATTTCATTGACGGCCATTTGCCACTAAACAATGTAATATTTTTCAATAAAAAAATTACTGAAAGTTCTTCAAGATGTGTTCTTTAAGATGGTATATTGATCGATTAAAAAAGTTTTGTAGTTTAAAAAATTAATTCGACGCTTTTCTCACCATTTTTCTATTAAAAAATCGGTCTCTTTATCCGAGAAAAAACAATCAGATAGGAGAGTTCTCTTTGTCGAAATTTATAAGTTGCTTTTCGTCAACAATGAACTGCGTGCTGCTTAGGTGCATTTAGGTTGAGAGAAAAACATTTTTACCTGCGAAATCTCTGTCTCCCACGGCCTGGACACTGTTGCTCGTAATTTTGGAAAATCCGAGCTCTTCGGCGAGCTCAAAACGATCTATTTCAAAGGGATTGCCGGCTAGGGCCCCGCTGCCCAGTGGCATAACGTCAACTCGTTCGCGAATTTGGGTCAGCCGGCTATAGTCATTTTTCAAATTCCAAGCGTGGCTTACAAAAAAAAATTGATTTTGTTGTTAAAAAAAATAACTCGTTTATACCCGCAAGGACACAATATTTTTTATTGTCATTCGTGTCAATTTTTTAGTACTCGGATAGGAGATAAAAAAATGAGTGTACTTTGATTTAAAAAAGTTGCTGTTTTCTTGTAATTAACACACGAGTTCGGTTTTTTTTATATCTACTGCAAAACTCACTCAGAAAGTCGGGCATCTTAGGATGTTATTATTGACAAGATATTTATCAAATTTTCACGATCTCGCAAAAAAATCGAGCTCTGTCGCTCCAAAAATTGATACGAGAGGAGGTTTTTTTTTATTTTAAGCGGAAATACACACTTGTGTCTTTTTCGATTTTTTCCCAAAGATTGACTTAAAAAGTGAATTCTAATTTTAATATCATTGTCATTATTATTAAATAAAACAATAAAAACGACAATAAAAATATTATTTCAAACGTGATAGCCAATTTCATTTTTTACATATTTTTACCTGAGCAACCAATGACTCCAACGTATTGGTTGAGCTCTTTGCAAGTGCGTGTAGCCCGGCATTATAATTATTTTTTCTTCCTCGGCCCTCACCACGAACAATTGTATCAAGGAAATTACCTCGATTGAAATTTCGTCAATGGCTTTTCGGAGCCACAATTTAGTGTCGGTGATCGTTTGATCATTTCGACTTCTTCCAGTGTGTAATTTTCCAGCAACGCCTATACCGATCATTTCCTAATCAACGAATCATTTCTGCTCAATTACAATTTCCCAAAATGGCACACTCTCTTCTTACGAAATCTTTTTTTAATGAACTATTGAGACATTTTGGAAATTCAATACTGACGATTTCGTTATTGAAATTTACGTTGGCTAAGCAGACATCTGTTGTGTGCTGAATGAAAAAAGAAAATCGTGCTCAGCGTTTTTTACTTGCCGTCAATCGTCTCTCAATCGCGGTGTGAATGTCCTCGTCGGTGGAACACAAAACGAAACGACGCTCGTCCCATTCTTTTTCGATCTGGATAGTCCACAATTTCCATTTTAAAAAAATTTTGATTGTTAGGAATGAATTATAAAAACGTAAAAGCCAAAAAATTGCGAATGGATATCAAAGAAATTCTTTATCCATTCGGATGATTTTTTTTATCAGTACTATTATTATTATAGATATGGACGGATCATGTTAAGAATTTAAGTAAACTTGTAATTAATTTAAATGTTATCCCCAATCAATTACAGTATTTATTTTTGTTACTTTTCAAAGCCTTTCAACCTTTTACGTTTGTTTTTTTTTATTTTGTTTTTAAGGAATAAATTATAAAAATGTAAAGGCGAAAAATTTGAGAATGGATATGAAATAAATTCTTTATCCATTCGAACGATTTTTTTTATCACAGATTTTTTTTATCGGCTCTATTATTATTATACGTATGAACGATCATATAAAGAGTGGAAATAAACTTGTAATTGATTAAAATGTTATGCTCAATCGATTACAGTATTTATTTTTGTTACTTTTTCAAAATCGTTTTTGTTTTGTTTTTTTTCTCGGGATATTCGAATAAAAAAAAAGAAATCAGGCGAAAAAGTAAAAGTCTAAAAAAAATGTTCGCCGGAAAAACATTGAACGAATAAATCCATGTACCTTTCTCAATCCATCGACAATGACGAGACCCTCGTCCTGCGACAGTAGGTTTGCTCTCACGAGAGCCTTCGCGTAAGCGATACTTCCCTGACAAGATTACGAGAAATCACTTTAAGGGAGGAGATACCTTAAGGCGAGGAATAAATTTGCTGATTTTCATGAGGAAAGATTTTTGTGTAAAGGAAAGATTTTTTCAACATTTTTTAGACTTAGGGTATTTTTTATTACTACTTTTGGCTGTTACATGGTATATTTTTTTATTAATCTTTAAAAATGGCGGCGGTATGGCACGGTCTTTAAAACAGAATTTTCAAAACTGGCGTGACGTAAGCTAAAAAACTAATCAACCGATTCGGATGAAATTTGGTATAAATTTTTTTCACCTTATTGTATAAAACATGACCCTAAATGTTTTTGAAAATTAAGAAAAGTTTTATTGCAAAATGTAACCGTTTTGAAAATTCAATCTTTTTGTTTCAAAGCGTACTAATTCATCAACTTTCAACATTTCTCACTTTTTCTTGGTTCATATTCTGCGTATAGGTGCTAATAAAATAAAAATCTTCGTTGGTTTTTTCAGGTTAATTCCGCCGTGACGTACCTCCGCCATTTTTAAAGATTAATTAAAAAAATACCGTGTAACAGCCAAAAGTAGTAATGAAACATACCCTACGTCTTGTTTTTTTTAAATGTTATTTAAATTTCTTTTTATTATTTTTATAACATTTGTCAATTTTGCTAAGCATAAATGTTTTTGCGTGTTTCTAGTCGGCACCCAGCGATGCCTGTTCCTAGTACGTTGCTGTTTTTGTGTTCAGTGCGGATTTCTAAATCTGGTGTTTCTTCCGAAGTTTTGCTCTCTGAACAGGTTCGCCGCGAGTTGATTAGGATGATTGGTTATTCTCGTTGTGTATTTTTTGCTGAACCTGCTCAAATTTTCTTTGACAGAGTTGATTTCAAGGTCGTTGTGTATGATTGCGTTTGAGACGAACCAGGGGGCGTTGGTGATTGTTCGAAGGTTTTTAGACTGGAGCCTCTGTAGGATTTCTATGTTGGAGTTGCTGTGCCCCATAGTTGTATGCCATATGTCCAGATTGGCTTAAGGCGGGTATACATTTAGACAGGAAAAAATAAGCAATATTGAGGGATTTTTTAAACTAAGAAATAATTATTCCACAATTATCGAACTTTCAGTATACTTTAATAGTATATTTAAGTATACGAAACAATTTTTTTAAATGAATTCATCATCAAAATGGCGGAGCTGTGGCAGAGTGTTACAGCAAAGTCGTCGCGGGAGTTTCGAATCGTTCAAAAAGTTCAAACATTTGTTCAGTTAGAACATGTATAGTTTCTATGTCACGGTAGTTAAAATGAAGAAAATGCAAATTTGACAAAATGGCACGCATTTACAAAAAAAAATCAACATTTCACGCAACATTTCTGTAAAATGTGGATTAAAAAAGTAGTTTTTTTTCCAATTTTTTGAAAACAATTTTCGTCAAGTAGAGGTACCAATATTATCAATATTCCTACCAAGTTTCAACTCAATCGGCTTAATAGTTTTTTAGTTATCCTGCACGCCATTTTCGATAATGCAGTTTTGAGAAAAACGCGTTTGAAGTTCACGCCCGCTCCGAACCTGAGCGGTGAGGCACAGCGTTGACGTTTGAAGTTTTTCGAATTTCGCTTTGAAACTTTGGGAAAATATTCTACATATATAGTTCTAACGTTTAAGGGGTGAGATGCAATCAGAATTTTCAAAAAAACGATTTTTTAAAACATTTTCTTGAAGTATGATGTTTCGAAAATATTCCCTGAAAATTTCAAGTCAATCCGATAAATAGTTTCCGGGATATCCCACAATTAGTGAAGGGGCGTCGGGTCCCCATGGCAGGTAGCGGACGGCAGCTGCAAGCAAACGATAATACCCGGGAAGGCAGAATGCTTCGAAGACAACAACAAATTGATATTTTGGAAGCTTCCACATCGGCAGAAGTCCTATTATATGGGCCAGGAATTGATGATTCGATGTAGGTAATTTTTTAATTAGTATTTCTATACATAAATCAAGTGTAAAATTGGAAAACTCTTTCAGAAATTTTCAACAATTTATCACTCAAAAACTATGTACTTTAGCAAAATTTTATAAAGAATACTTTCGTTTTAAAATTGCCCAAAATTTTTTTAAAAAATAATTCATCCCGAAAAACTTTAATTTTTTGAAAAATTGTTTTAACAATTGGCTATAAACAATTGAATGCTCGACTTTTCGGCAACAATTGTGATATTCGGATTCAGCCGATCAAAATACATAAAAAAAAAGTTTAGCTTCACCCATCGACCTCAAAATTTTACGAACATATAATACTGTTACATCCTAGCGAATGTGCCTTCTCTCGGTTATTCCCAATATCCTCATTTGCCGTTAAAAGCTTATTATTAAATGAATAAATCTAAGAATAAGACGCGTAACAGCGTAAAAAGGAACGTGCGTACGTTTCGCACGCATATTCAACCTACAGCGATATATATACGATAGCAGCACCGCCACAGTCATCGACTTTTCCTATCCCATTGGCTGTCAACAAGAACACGATCTCAGGCGCATATTCCAAGAAGAGCTGTCGAACGAAAAACCAACCATCAACTCGATCAACAGACTCCAAAAATCCTACGCCGGCCCAACCGCATGAGAACCAAGGAAGCCTCGACCCTAGATTACTTCATCATAACATAGCCTAGACGGCTCCGACAAATTTATAACTCTCACTGAAAAATAAGACATCCGGTCTCGCAGCGTAGCCCGATATACAAACTTTTCGATATGAGAAGTCACCATAGCTATAAATTCACATAACACCAACCATGCGCATGTTTAGGTCTCAGATATCGAACTGTATTTCCCATGCGCTTGTTCGCCGGAACACGAGACAAAGATCTCTTTTCTTCATACGCATATTAGTCAGAACCGATGCACTGAAATAAGGTCACACGCGTGCCTAGGAAATCTGTAACCTACACGCACATCGTATCGCAACCAACCACGCTAATCAACCGATATATTCATGACCAATGGACCAATCCCCGAATAGCTAGATGACCAAGAGCACACTCTCCCTAAAATTCCTTCGCCCACTATCGAACCCCTCCTAATTTTGATTTCAAGAAAGACTTCCTTCCTGAAGGCAGTCTCCCGTCAACTACCATCGCCTCAAGTTCTTCTATCAAGTCTCAATCCCAGTCTCCCGACAATCTTCATCAAATTCAGAACTTAGTCTTCCGTCAACCAATATTTGCGTCAACCGAATCACTCCTTATATCAAGTCTTAACCCAGAAGCCTAACGAATATCTCCGATTATCCTTCATACGAACCGTCTTCATTTTTCGAGTCACAAAAGTTTTATTTTACACTTGTATAATTTCTATCATCGGTCCATGATTATCAATCTCAATTCATCGACCTTGCGCGCCGTTCATATTTCTATCTACGCGTAGTGCCCGTTGTAGTAAACACGTCGAGTATAGACACGACCAGCGTAAAATCCTGCGAGCGTCTTACCAGCAATTGTACCAGCGAGCGCACCAGGCCAAGAGCGAAGGCCCTTGTAACGCGAGCGACAACAAACATCCACGCAAGCGAGCGAGCGAGCGACCGAACGTCAAACACAACCAATGTAAGCTAACCATATCTTTTTCTTTTCTGTATCATTCATCGTAGGCCTGGTCGCTTTAACCCGTCTAGTAGTCTTATAATAAATAACATATTGTCAATCGTACACCAATTCTGTCGAATTATTCCTCAATATCGAAATATCGCGTCAATTCCTTAATTCTATTCTTTCCCACGCACTACCCCTTTTTACCCTCATCCCGTGCTATTGCGCTAGGCGTAGGCAACAAAGAGGGAAACGAAAATACTATGTTCGCGTCCCTTCCGGATGTGACATATAAATTTTTGGGGGCTCGTCCGGGATCTTAAAAAGGGAATGTGCTAATTGACCTAATGTCCATAAGTGATTCGAAAATTTATACATCGGATTTATTACCTGGTTTGGAACTTCGTAAACGATCGACCAAAAAATTACAAAAATTCTCAAAAATCGAAAACAAACCCACAAAAACAATGACGACGTTAGGAACAAACCAGTCAATATCCCTAAAAGACGCCATCAGCTGCGTCGCGGAATTCAAAAAAAAAAAATATCGCTTTAGCAGAATTCATACCGGTATGCCAAGACGCAATAGAATATGCGATAAAAATTGAACACGAAGTTAAAGCGCGCAGCGAATTGCAGTCACCTCTCACCAACCACAAAAGGTTAGTCCCGTCAAAATCAGTAAAATTTTGTAATGTATGCAAAACAGACAATCACACTACAGAAAATTGTCGATTCGCGACCCTCACCTGCCAAAATTATAAAAATCAAGAACACAATGCCATTGAGTACCAAAGGGTCCTAAATGAACAAAACTCAGTTGTTTGCCAAATATGCAAAAAGATCGGCCATTCAGCAGATAAGTGTTTTCAGTTAAAGAACAAAACGCCTAAATCCAAGCGACCCGTTTGTCGGTATTGTAAAAGGATAGGACACACTATCGAAAACTGCCGTACCCGCGAATATAATAACACGCGAAATGGTTCGAATACCCCTCGGGCAGTCGCGCTACGAGATCCCACGATCTCAAAGCGTCCGGTCTCGATAATCATTCCGCCCGAACCTATCTTACCTACACTATAAACGCGGAAGATTCCGTTGACCTACCCTCGGTATGTATCGGAGCGCACCGACAAAAAAAAATATCGATGTTGTTAGACAGTGGCGCTATCCCGAACCTAATTAAAAAACAATACAATTTCGAAACTTTATTCTACATCATACCTGACGAGGTTCAACTCCCTCACCCCGGTTTATTGAGGTCCCAATCGTTTTTTTGCAATAAATTCCAAAATAAAATTCAAGACGGAATGCCTTGAATGTGAAGACAAAGCATGGCCGTTCAAACGAACAAACGAACCCGACGAGGTCGTAGAACTCCCCGCGCGTTCGAAACCGCTTTCCCCATGAGAGTCGAAAACCGCACGTTAAAGGAAGGGTATATCCCGCCTTTAAAAATCCGTAAGGATGTTTACGCCGGCGACTGTCTGGTAACAAACATCGAGGGAAAGGCCCATTTGAAGGATCCCAATCCAACAAATGACGCCGTACGACCGATCGTGCCGGTCATAAAACTACAGGAATTCGACATCGTGGAAAACCAAACCAAACAAAAAATGAAATCAGATCGCAGGACAATCTGCGATTCTAATCCAGTTCCTCATGATTCTAATCCTAATTCGAACGTAGATTGCACGACAACTACGCCGGTCCGGAGCCCAGTAGTGGCCAATAAAAGCAATGAAAAAATCGACAAAAATGTCGAAATAAAACTTTGTCAACGCTCCAGTGAGAGCGATGATGAAGAAAAACCAAACAAAAACAAAACAAACTCAGATTGCACGACAATCTGCGTTTCCAATCCAGTTCCTCGCGATGCTAACCCAATTTCTCGCGATCATTCTAATCCAAAATCCGATTGCATTCCAATCTTAAATTCCAGGCATATTCCTCGTGATCCTTCTATTTCAATCGTAGATTGCATGACAACTACGATAATCCAGAGCCCGAAAGTGGCCAATCTAAAAACTTCGGCAAAAAACGTCGAAGCAAAACCTTGCCTTCACTCCGACGAGAGTGACGAGCAAGCAAAACCAAAAAAAATATTCAGTAGCGAGGAAGAATCAAAAACAAAAACAATCGAAAAGGAAAAAATTGAACAAAAACCAAAATCAGATTGCACGACAATCTTAAATTCCAGTCCAATTCCTCGTGATCCTTCTATTCTAATCGTAGATTGCATGACAACTACGCTAATCCAGAGCCCGAAAGTGGCCAATCAAAAAACTCCGACAAAAAACGTCGAAACAAAACCTTGCCATCACTCCGACGAGAGCGACGAGCTAGGAAAATCAAATAAAAAATTCAGTAGCGAGGAAAAATCAAAAACAAAAACAAACGAAAAGGAAAAAATTGAACAAAAACCCAAACAAAACCAAAACGAAAAAATTAAATCAAAACCAAATCAAAATCGAAACGAGGAACAAAAAGCAAAATCAAAAACAAATAAAACCCAAAACGAAAAAGAAAAACCCAAAACAATTCAAAATCCAAACGGAAAAGAAAAACGCGAAATAACACAAAACCAAAATGACGAAGAAAAATCCAATACGATTCAAAAACAAAACGAAAGAAAAAAACCCAAAATAAAACAAAATCGAAACGAAAAAGAAAAATCCAAAACAATTCAAAATCCAAACAAAAAAGAAAAACCCAAAATAAAACAAAACTCGAATCAAATTTCAATCACAAAAGCAAATTCGCGAACGAACGTAAATTCTATCGTCACCTCTAAGTCAACATCGCATATAATCGAGAATTCGAAAATCGCATTACAAGATTTAGCGCGCAGATTAGACCAGACTAGCAAGAGCAATGACGAAAACAAAAATCCAACGAACTTTACTGTTCGAGCAGATGTCCATCCCGTCCCGCGTGAGAAAAATATAAACATCGTCATTCGCTCTCAAATGAAGAGCCCTATGGAACAAGTGCACGAATCATGTAGCGACTACGCTACCGTCAAGGCCGATGCGCCGGCAGTCGATCGCATAGACGCGCACTCCCAAAATCGACACCTTACGCGTCGAACTCGTAAACTCATAAATTACGCAGAGAGTAGCAACGGCGAGACGAAGGCCGAAATAGTAAGACCCATACGCACTAGTCGACCCGCGGAGGGCATTGCCCCGAAATCAGCTGAGGGCCCTGACAAGCGCAAAGAACTTCCGATCCCTCGCTTCAAAAACTTCACCAATCCTAATTCCGATAATTCGACAAATTCAGATTTCAACTCTTTCGATTCACAACCCTCCGAAGACAAAGATCCTCCAGCGGAGGAAAGAAAAATATCAGAATTCAAAATTGCAAATTTCATCAATACCAAAGAGTTGTTTCATTTTCGAAACGATAATCCGGTTTATTTCACCAACTCAACGGGTAAGCCGTATGATCCTGGAGGGCACAAGGGTGTCCCCAAAAACCGATTTCAATCCTAATTAAATAAATAATCTTAATAATTAACCTGTTTTTCAGATGGCCGTAATCAACCTTTTCTGCAATGCTTAACGATATCATCTTTGCATTCGCAATGAGAAAAACAGATCAAATTTTTAGTTACAGTCTCCACAGTACAGAACATGCGAACTTGTGTATATTCAAAACTCGCCGAACTAACTATTTCACAATTCAAGGAAGATTTCCAGTCGCAAACCTAGATATAATTTCCTACAAGCATTTGAAATTCATATACGTAGTAATTATATTACATTAGCGAATCATTGTATTACGATATTCCTACGAAACGGTGAAAAAAGAGCGCCGAATGCTCCAAAATAATTTGTTATCAGCGATCCAAGCCTCGGACAAATTCTCTACAATTTAGCAAAGAAGCCGAGTTATAGGCGGTACTTTCTGACGAAAGAGTACACGTTATTCAATCTATAAGGGTACAAGTAAATCTGACCAGGTTAAAAGAATTTTACCATCAATCTCCTGTCACTCGTGGGAACGAAATATATCTCCTCATTCCTCGAACGCATATATCACCAAAAACCTCAAACAACCTGCAATTCCTTACTTCCCCCTTTTTACCTCTTCGGAGACACCTGGTACAAGTTCATCCCTGTTCTGGTCGAAGCCACACCACCTGCAAACATGAATCCATCGACGAAATCTACTTAACGATACATCAACTCAACATCATCAGCATCCTGTGCGATGTACTCCAAAGAAGATATCGACAACGTACGAGATCGCGTAATGTTTCCCTTGGAGAAACCCGCTGTCGTAAACAATATGGCACGGGACATCAGTAGTCAGAACACTACCAGTCCGGAGAACAAGTTGTTAAATCTCCTGGATAACAACAATATATAACACCAAGCCTACTCCATCTGGAATCGCACCTGGAAAATTCATTCTATTCGGTACAGCAAGCGCTGGTTTCACCCGAACGTCACTCGTCGTGCGAGCGATCAAGGTCCTCATAGATACGGCGATCCATGCATACAGCCTACACCCTGTGGACGGCTGGTCAAGTTATCTCGTCGGTGCAGTATGGGACTCGGTTACGTACCTGATGCACCTCGCTAAACAACCCAAGAAAAAAACATCAACGGATGCAGCGACTGGCCAAGAACTTTATCAACTCGTGTCGGCCCCTCCAGCTGAACCAGAGTGCCAATGTCAACGCTGCAACACATGATCTGTACCCTGTCATCTCCGATCATCCAGAAAACAACCAATCCTCCAAACCGCGTTCCTTCCCTTAAATTCGCACGAGGAGACGATATTTCTGATCATGCTAATAATTTATTTTTTCGTCATCGCTCTTTTAGCCTTGTCAAGTAAGAGATAGAGTAAAATAAGTAAATAAGCAACCATGCACGAGTAAAAACAAAAAGGAGAAAACTCGTACACATACATTTCAGCGCAAAATAAAGAAAAATATAAATATATTTATAATTATCGAAAAAAGCAAAGAACAAAAAAAACCGAGAACAAAAAAAAACTTCCTCATACAAAGATCTAGATATACAATAACCAAACATATTCTCATACAAAGATCTACATATACAATAAAAAGACACACATACTTTCCTTTTTCTATAGTCTACAAACTACTCTAATCCAAAAATTGTACCTACCGATACCGCAACCGTTTAAGAATAGGCTGATGACGATATTGAGATAACCTTCGGAACATTCACAATAATTGAGCGGGACGCTCAATCTTAAACCGGGGAGGTGTTACATGCTAGCGAATGTGCCTTCTCTCGGTTATTCCCAATATCCTCATTTGCCGTTAAAAGCTTATTATTAAATGAATAAATCTAAGAATAAGACGCGTAACAGCGTAAAAAGGAACGTGCGTACGTTTCGCACGCATATTCAACCTACAGCGATATATATACGATAGCAGCACCGCCACAGTCATCGACTTTTCCTATCCCATTGGCTGTCAACAAGAACACGATCTCAGGCGCATATTCCAAGAAGAGCTGTCGAACGAAAAACCAACCATCAACTCGATCAACAGACTCCAAAAATCCTACGCCGGCCCAACCGCATGAGAACCAAGGAAGCCTCGACCCTAGATTACTTCATCATAACATAGCCTAGACGGCTCCGACAAATTTATAACTCTCACTGAAAAATAAGACATCCGGCCTCGCAGCGTAGCCCGATATACAAACTTTTCGATATGAGAAGTCACCATAGCTATAAATTCACATAACACCAACCATGCGCATGTTTAGGTCTCAGATATCGAACTGTATTTCCCATGCGCTTGTTCGCCGGAACACGAGACAAAGATCTCTTTTCTTCATACGCATATTAGTCAGAACCGATGCCCTGAAATAAGGTCACACGCGTGCCTAGGAAATCTGTAACCTACACGCACATCGTATCGCAACCAACCACGCTAATCAACCGATATATTCATGACCAATGGACCAATCCCCGAATAGCTAGATGACCAAGAGCACACTCTCCCTAAAATTCCTTCGCCCACTATCGAACCCCTCCTAATTTTGATTTCAAGAAAGACTTCCTTCCTGAAGGCAGTCTCCCGTCAACTACCATCGCCTCAAGTTCTTCTATCAAGTCTCAATCCCAGTCTCCCGACAATCTTCATCAAATTCAGAACTTAGTCTTCCGTCAACCAATATTTGCGTCAACCGAATCACTCCTTATATCAAGTCTTAACCCAGAAGCCTAACGAATATCTCCGATTATCCTTCATACGAACCGTCTTCATTTTTCGAGTCACAAAAGTTTTATTTTACACTTGTATAATTTCTATCATCGGTCCGTGATTATCAATCTCAATTCATCGACCTTGCGCGCCGTTCATATTTCTATCTACGCGTAGTGCCCGTTGTAGTAAACACGTCGAGTATAGACACGACCAGCGTAAAATCCTGCGAGCGTCTTACCAGCAATTGTACCAGCGAGCGCACCAGGCCAAGAGCGAAGGCCCTTGTAACGCGAGCGACAACAAACATCCACGCAAGCGAGCGAGCGAGCGACCGAACGTCAAACACAACCAATGTAAGCTAACCATATCTTTTTCTTTTCTGTATCATTCATCGTAGGCCTGGTCGCTTTAACCCGTCTAGTAGTCTTATAATAAATAACATATTGTCAATCGTACACCAATTCTGTCGAATTATTCCTCAATATCGAAATATCGCGTCAATTCCTTAATTCTATTCTTTCCCACGCACTACCCCTTTTTACCCTCATCCCGTGCTATTGCGCTAGGCGTAGGCAACAAAGAGGGAAACGAAAATACTATGTTCGCGTCCCTTCCGGATGTGACATATAAATTTTTGGGGGCTCGTCCGGGATCTTAAAAAGGGAATGTGCTAATTGACCTAATGTCCATAAGTGATTCGAAAATTTATACATCGGATTTATTACCTGGTTTGGAACTTCGTAAACGATCGACCAAAAAATTACAAAAATTCTCAAAAATCGAAAACAAACCCACAAAAACAATGACGACGTTAGGAACAAACCAGTCAATATCCCTAAAAGACGCCATCAGCTGCGTCGCGGAATTCAAAAAAAAAAAATATCGCTTTAGCAGAATTCATACCGGTATGCCAAGACGCAATAGAATATGCGATAAAAATTGAACACGAAGTTAAAGCGCGCAGCGAATTGCAGTCACCTCTCACCAACCACAAAAGGTTAGTCCCGTCAAAATCAGTAAAATTTTGTAATGTATGCAAAACAGACAATCACACTACAGAAAATTGTCGATTCGCGACCCTCACCTGCCAAAATTATAAAAATCAAGAACACAATGCCATTGAGTACCAAAGGGTCCTAAATGAACAAAACTCAGTTGTTTGCCAAATATGCAAAAAGATCGGCCATTCAGCAGATAAGTGTTTTCAGTTAAAGAACAAAACGCCTAAATCCAAGCGACCCGTTTGTCGGTATTGTAAAAGGATAGGACACACTATCGAAAACTGCCGTACCCGCGAATATAATAACACGCGAAATGGTTCGAATACCCCTCGGGCAGTCGCGCTACGAGATCCCACGATCTCAAAGCGTCCGGTCTCGATAATCATTCCGCCCGAACCTATCTTACCTACACTATAAACGCGGAAGATTCCGTTGACCTACCCTCGGTATGTATCGGAGCGCACCGACAAAAAAAAATATCGATGTTGTTAGACAGTGGCGCTATCCCGAACCTAATTAAAAAACAATACAATTTCGAAACTTTATTCTACATCATACCTGACGAGGTTCAACTCCCTCACCCCGGTTTATTGAGGTCCCAATCGTTTTTTTGCAATAAATTCCAAAATAAAATTCAAGACGGAATGCCTTGAATGTGAAGACAAAGCATGGCCGTTCAAACGAACAAACGAACCCGACGAGGTCGTAGAACTCCCCGCGCGTTCGAAACCGCTTTCCCCATGAGAGTCGAAAACCGCACGTTAAAGGAAGGGTATATCCCGCCTTTAAAAATCCGTAAGGATGTTTACGCCGGCGACTGTCTGGTAACAAACATCGAGGGAAAGGCCCATTTGAAGGATCCCAATCCAACAAATGACGCCGTACGACCGATCGTGCCGGTCATAAAACTACAGGAATTCGACATCGTGGAAAACCAAACCAAACAAAAAATGAAATCAGATCGCAGGACAATCTGCGATTCTAATCCAGTTCCTCATGATTCTAATCCTAATTCGAACGTAGATTGCACGACAACTACGCCGGTCCGGAGCCCAGTAGTGGCCAATAAAAGCAATGAAAAAATCGACAAAAATGTCGAAATAAAACTTTGTCAACGCTCCAGTGAGAGCGATGATGAAGAAAAACCAAACAAAAACAAAACAAACTCAGATTGCACGACAATCTGCGTTTCCAATCCAGTTCCTCGCGATGCTAACCCAATTTCTCGCGATCATTCTAATCCAAAATCCGATTGCATTCCAATCTTAAATTCCAGGCATATTCCTCGTGATCCTTCTATTTCAATCGTAGATTGCATGACAACTACGATAATCCAGAGCCCGAAAGTGGCCAATCTAAAAACTTCGGCAAAAAACGTCGAAGCAAAACCTTGCCTTCACTCCGACGAGAGTGACGAGCAAGCAAAACCAAAAAAAATATTCAGTAGCGAGGAAGAATCAAAAACAAAAACAATCGAAAAGGAAAAAATTGAACAAAAACCAAAATCAGATTGCACGACAATCTTAAATTCCAGTCCAATTCCTCGTGATCCTTCTATTCTAATCGTAGATTGCATGACAACTACGCTAATCCAGAGCCCGAAAGTGGCCAATCAAAAAACTCCGACAAAAAACGTCGAAACAAAACCTTGCCATCACTCCGACGAGAGCGACGAGCTAGGAAAATCAAATAAAAAATTCAGTAGCGAGGAAAAATCAAAAACAAAAACAAACGAAAAGGAAAAAATTGAACAAAAACCCAAACAAAACCAAAACGAAAAAATTAAATCAAAACCAAATCAAAATCGAAACGAGGAACAAAAAGCAAAATCAAAAACAAATAAAACCCAAAACGAAAAAGAAAAACCCAAAACAATTCAAAATCCAAACGGAAAAGAAAAACGCGAAATAACACAAAACCAAAATGACGAAGAAAAATCCAATACGATTCAAAAACAAAACGAAAGAAAAAAACCCAAAATAAAACAAAATCGAAACGAAAAAGAAAAATCCAAAACAATTCAAAATCCAAACAAAAAAGAAAAACCCAAAATAAAACAAAACTCGAATCAAATTTCAATCACAAAAGCAAATTCGCGAACGAACGTAAATTCTATCGTCACCTCTAAGTCAACATCGCATATAATCGAGAATTCGAAAATCGCATTACAAGATTTAGCGCGCAGATTAGACCAGACTAGCAAGAGCAATGACGAAAACAAAAATCCAACGAACTTTACTGTTCGAGCAGATGTCCATCCCGTCCCGCGTGAGAAAAATATAAACATCGTCATTCGCTCTCAAATGAAGAGCCCTATGGAACAAGTGCACGAATCATGTAGCGACTACGCTACCGTCAAGGCCGATGCGCCGGCAGTCGATCGCATAGACGCGCACTCCCAAAATCGACACCTTACGCGTCGAACTCGTAAACTCATAAATTACGCAGAGAGTAGCAACGGCGAGACGAAGGCCGAAATAGTAAGACCCATACGCACTAGTCGACCCGCGGAGGGCATTGCCCCGAAATCAGCTGAGGGCCCTGACAAGCGCAAAGAACTTCCGATCCCTCGCTTCAAAAACTTCACCAATCCTAATTCCGATAATTCGACAAATTCAGATTTCAACTCTTTCGATTCACAACCCTCCGAAGACAAAGATCCTCCAGCGGAGGAAAGAAAAATATCAGAATTCAAAATTGCAAATTTCATCAATACCAAAGAGTTGTTTCATTTTCGAAACGATAATCCGGTTTATTTCACCAACTCAACGGGTAAGCCGTATGATCCTGGAGGGCACAAGGGTGTCCCCAAAAACCGATTTCAATCCTAATTAAATAAATAATCTTAATAATTAACCTGTTTTTCAGATGGCCGTAATCAACCTTTTCTGCAATGCTTAACGATATCATCTTTGCATTCGCAATGAGAAAAACAGATCAAATTTTTAGTTACAGTCTCCACAGTACAGAACATGCGAACTTGTGTATATTCAAAACTCGCCGAACTAACTATTTCACAATTCAAGGAAGATTTCCAGTCGCAAACCTAGATATAATTTCCTACAAGCATTTGAAATTCATATACGTAGTAATTATATTACATTAGCGAATCATTGTATTACGATATTCCTACGAAACGGTGAAAAAAGAGCGCCGAATGCTCCAAAATAATTTGTTATCAGCGATCCAAGCCTCGGACAAATTCTCTACAATTTAGCAAAGAAGCCGAGTTATAGGCGGTACTTTCTGACGAAAGAGTACACGTTATTCAATCTATAAGGGTACAAGTAAATCTGACCAGGTTAAAAGAATTTTACCATCAATCTCCTGTCACTCGTGGGAACGAAATATATCTCCTCATTCCTCGAACGCATATATCACCAAAAACCTCAAACAACCTGCAATTCCTTACTTCCCCCTTTTTACCTCTTCGGAGACACCTGGTACAAGTTCATCCCTGTTCTGGTCGAAGCCACACCACCTGCAAACATGAATCCATCGACGAAATCTACTTAACGATACATCAACTCAACATCATCAGCATCCTGTGCGATGTACTCCAAAGAAGATATCGACAACGTACGAGATCGCGTAATGTTTCCCTTGGAGAAACCCGCTGTCGTAAACAATATGGCACGGGACATCAGTAGTCAGAACACTACCAGTCCGGAGAACAAGTTGTTAAATCTCCTGGATAACAACAATATATAACACCAAGCCTACTCCATCTGGAATCGCACCTGGAAAATTCATTCTATTCGGTACAGCAAGCGCTGGTTTCACCCGAACGTCACTCGTCGTGCGAGCGATCAAGGTCCTCATAGATACGGCGATCCATGCATACAGCCTACACCCTGTGGACGGCTGGTCAAGTTATCTCGTCGGTGCAGTATGGGACTCGGTTACGTACCTGATGCACCTCGCTAAACAACCCAAGAAAAAAACATCAACGGATGCAGCGACTGGCCAAGAACTTTATCAACTCGTGTCGGCCCCTCCAGCTGAACCAGAGTGCCAATGTCAACGCTGCAACACATGATCTGTACCCTGTCATCTCCGATCATCCAGAAAACAACCAATCCTCCAAACCGCGTTCCTTCCCTTAAATTCGCACGAGGAGACGATATTTCTGATCATGCTAATAATTTATTTTTTCGTCATCGCTCTTTTAGCCTTGTCAAGTAAGAGATAGAGTAAAATAAGTAAATAAGCAACCATGCACGAGTAAAAACAAAAAGGAGAAAACTCGTACACATACATTTCAGCGCAAAATAAAGAAAAATATAAATATATTTATAATTATCGAAAAAAGCAAAGAACAAAAAAAACCGAGAACAAAAAAAAACTTCCTCATACAAAGATCTAGATATACAATAACCAAACATATTCTCATACAAAGATCTACATATACAATAAAAAGACACACATACTTTCCTTTTTCTATAGTCTACAAACTACTCTAATCCAAAAATTGTACCTACCGATACCGCAACCGTTTAAGAATAGGCTGATGACGATATTGAGATAACCTTCGGAACATTCACAATAATTGAGCGGGACGCTCAATCTTAAACCGGGGAGGTGTTACATGCTAGCGAATGTGCCTTCTCTCGGTTATTCCCAATATCCTCATTTGCCGTTAAAAGCTTATTATTAAATGAATAAATCTAAGAATAAGACGCGTAACAGCGTAAAAAGGAACGTGCGTACGTTTCGCACGCATATTCAACCTACAGCGATATATATACGATAGCAGCACCGCCACAGTCATCGACTTTTCCTATCCCATTGGCTGTCAACAAGAACACGATCTCAGGCGCATATTCCAAGAAGAGCTGTCGAACGAAAAACCAACCATCAACTCGATCAACAGACTCCAAAAATCCTACGCCGGCCCAACCGCATGAGAACCAAGGAAGCCTCGACCCTAGATTACTTCATCATAACATAGCCTAGACGGCTCCGACAAATTTATAACTCTCACTGAAAAATAAGACATCCGGCCTCGCAGCGTAGCCCGATATACAAACTTTTCGATATGAGAAGTCACCATAGCTATAAATTCACATAACACCAACCATGCGCATGTTTAGGTCTCAGATATCGAACTGTATTTCCCATGCGCTTGTTCGCCGGAACACGAGACAAAGATCTCTTTTCTTCATACGCATATTAGTCAGAACCGATGCCCTGAAATAAGGTCACACGCGTGCCTAGGAAATCTGTAACCTACACGCACATCGTATCGCAACCAACCACGCTAATCAACCGATATATTCATGACCAATGGACCAATCCCCGAATAGCTAGATGACCAAGAGCACACTCTCCCTAAAATTCCTTCGCCCACTATCGAACCCCTCCTAATTTTGATTTCAAGAAAGACTTCCTTCCTGAAGGCAGTCTCCCGTCAACTACCATCGCCTCAAGTTCTTCTATCAAGTCTCAATCCCAGTCTCCCGACAATCTTCATCAAATTCAGAACTTAGTCTTCCGTCAACCAATATTTGCGTCAACCGAATCACTCCTTATATCAAGTCTTAACCCAGAAGCCTAACGAATATCTCCGATTATCCTTCATACGAACCGTCTTCATTTTTCGAGTCACAAAAGTTTTATTTTACACTTGTATAATTTCTATCATCGGTCCGTGATTATCAATCTCAATTCATCGACCTTGCGCGCCGTTCATATTTCTATCTACGCGTAGTGCCCGTTGTAGTAAACACGTCGAGTATAGACACGACCAGCGTAAAATCCTGCGAGCGTCTTACCAGCAATTGTACCAGCGAGCGCACCAGGCCAAGAGCGAAGGCCCTTGTAACGCGAGCGACAACAAACATCCACGCAAGCGAGCGAGCGAGCGACCGACCGAACGTCAAACACAACCAATGTAAGCTAACCATATCTTTTTCTTTTCTGTATCATTCATCGTAGGCCTGATCGCTTTAACCCGTCTAGTAGTCTTATAATAAATAACATATTGTCAATCGTACACCAATTCTGTCGAATTATTCCTCAATATCGAAATATCGCGTCAATTCCTTAATTCTATTCTTTCCCACGCACTACCCCTTTTTACCCTCATCCCGTGCTATTGCGCTAGGCGTAGGCAACAAAGAGGGAAACGAAAATACTATGTTCGCGTCCCTTCCGGATGTGACATACCGTATCCACATCGAAAAACTTTAAACGCGTTTTTCTCGAAACTATGTTTTCCAAGTCGGTGACCACTATAATTCAAAAACCACTCGATGGATTTCGATGAAATTTGGTGTGCTTATTGATAGCATTAAAAACTAGTCCTTGATCGAAGGATTTTCATTTTTGTTGAAAATTTATATTTTTCTAAACAATAATCGAGCGATTTTTTGGTCGATAATCGAAAGTTATCTTTCGAAAGCCGCTATTTTGTTAATTTTTGAAAAAAGCTTCCATTAAGGACTAGATTTATTATTAAACTCATGATTTTTTTTGTTTTTTTTTATTTCAAATGATCCAGTATAATTTTATGATGGTTACCGCAAAGCACTACATGCCGAAGGGGGTCCGGCGAAGATGGCGATACTTTTTAAAATAATCAATATTTTTCTTTGAAAATTTACACAAGTCAAGTTGAAATATAACATAAAAAGTCTGTGTAACCACTTTTGTAAAATAAACCTAATTACTATAAAAAAAAAAAATGTTGAAAATTCTTGTTTTTTCACGCTTCTGACTGCATCTCACCCCTTAAAGAAGAAAAAAAAAAGAAATCGATTTTTTGATCGTTGTAAATGTATGTCCCGCCTTAAGTATTGATTTGTATATGCAGAGCTCGTTGTAGAAAGAGAGAGAGAGAGAGAGAGAGAGAGAGAGAGAGAGAGAGAGAGAGAGAGAGAGAGAGAGAGAGAGAGAGAGAGAGAGAGTTGATTTTCTGCCGATGAGCCAATACATTTTTCTTAGTTTCAGTTCAATTTCCTTTCTTTTTGTTTTCATGCGTTTTGCCCAGGTTAGTCGTATGCCAAGGTGAATTCCTAGGTATTTCACTTCGTTTGATATCGGCAATGAAGTCTTAAAAATGGTGAAAAAATTTTTCCTTTTGAAAAAAAAAATCATGAAAATCAGTCTTTTTTCCTCGCCTAAAGGTATCTCCCCCCTTAATCGTATCTATTAGTGTTATTAAGGGAAGAAGGTTTTGCCAGTCCTTTTTTCAGTATTCGGTTAATGCTTCGAAAGGTCAGTAAAGGGTTTTCAAAGTTTTCGTGGAGCACCTGAATATCCTCGGAGTACATTCGTTGGTCGACGGTTATCGACGAGTTGAGTTGTTCCATGTCGTGGTCGATTTTTTCCTTGAAACGTCCGCCCCACAATTTCCCTCCGGACGACGATTTCTTCGAGTAAATATTGCTCATATTATTCTTCAATTTTTCGTTTATTTTTAAACGGCACTCGTAACTCACGATGGAAATTTTAAACGACAATAATTATCGCAGTTTGCCGCAACATTGGCATCAATTTAATTAATTATTATTGACGAAGATTGGCTCACGTTGCTCATTTGCGCGTTGTTGGATTTCTCTCGTAATGCCGAGGCACCGAATGAGACGCATCTCGATTATGTTACAAGCTTGAGAAATAAATTTAGAAAAATAGCTGCGCGCGCCCGTGACGTTGCAGCAGCTCTAAGGTCGCGTACGGTCTTCTTATCGAGAAGATTGATAAGACCAATTTCTGGCGGAGTATCGTGCAAAAAATGTTTTGCTCAAACGTCATCTTTTTTCTTTTTATTTTGTTCAATTTTTTTAAATCCAGTTTCCATACATGTCTCGAAATGGACGGAAAAAAATGGAGAGTTGCTCCGAGGATTTTCGGAACCACGTTGATCGAAAATATGGAAGATCTCTTGACGGACTATCAGCTCGGTAGGAATGGTTTCGTCACTTCCAGTGTCTGAAAAACAGATTTTCATCAACGATATATTCGGATTGTCAAATATTCGGACGATTTTGAAAATCAAAAGATGTAATGGCTTTGGGGATGTATTTCGTGAAGAGGAAGTTTAATTTGTGGCGCAAAGTTTTTTAGACGGTTTGAGACGAATTTGTAACAGAGACTTCGGTATAAAATAATACTGCAAATTTTTGTTGGAAAATAACCGTAAAGTTTCGAAGAATTTTGGCCCCGGTTAAGAATAATTCGAAATAAATGTGAGAACAATTTAGAATACCCAAAAATATGGTGCAGGAATCGCAGATTAAAGGTACACTTATGATTACTACGATAGAACTGTTGGTAAAACTTTACGGGGCTATACCAGTGTAACACTTTCAAAAAAATATTTTTTTTTGCCTTCTTCGACAGCATATACTTTCAAGAATATCATTATCATTTATATCATTTTATCTTGCAAAAATCGGTAGTTAAATCTTTAAACGCGTTTTTCTCGAAATGATATTTTTCAAATTTTCTGACATTGCAATTCAAAGAGCAATTATCCGATTGACTTTAAATTTGAACTGAGTGCGATATTTTTGATTGGATGAAAATTGACGATTTGGCATTGAAAAAAACGACCATTTATAGGCAAGAAAACAGGCTTTTTTTCATAACTACGCCATTTTGTTAGATTTTGATATTTTTCGAAAATCCTACATCATTGAACAGGAAATGCCTTACAGCTTAACGACATTTTTTCCGCTTTCGGTTTCAGCTACTCAATCGGCCGGAATCATGTCAGCAGTGGAGGAACTTTTTTTTCTCTGAAGGCCGCGCTAAGTCGGTTGGATCTCAATATTTTTTTATGAAAAAATTATGTAATATAGGTCAAATATAACCAAATATATTTTTAATTTCCCAAACATGTAATTGAGTACTTTTCTTGCAAAAAAATTTCGAAAATCACCCAAATTTTCAGCGTTCACACAGGTATAGCCCCTTAAACGCGTTTTTCTCAAAACTATATTTTTCAGAACCATGTACACGATTTCTCGACGGATTGACTTAAAATTTATCACACTTATTCAGTGTAATAGTAGTTTAGTCTGGACCGACGTTTTTCTTCTTAAATTGCACTGCGTACTACCTGATGAGCATACAGGGAGTTATTCCTTGTATGGCGAAGTGTATTCGTGGCAGATTTTAAGCATGTGTGATTTCTCGAATTTTGTTATCACGAATCTCGTGCGCGCAGCCACCGGTGCTAAATATATTATAAAATGTTTTTATTAGTTTGTCATTGTCCAATAAAAAAATTTTGTAATGTCATTTTTTTTCATTCTCTATCGCGATAAATAAGTATATATATATATATATAATTTTATTTTTTCTATTATATATATATATAAATTGTCCAGGACAAATTTTGCCATACTAGCACGGTAAAAATTCACTCTACGCATAACTTTTTTTTCTCTAGTTAACGCAAACAATATTTATTTTGTATGTCAAAGAATAATTTTTAAACGTTCTTATGATTTTTCTAACGCTGACAGTTCTCATCACGTTTATTAGAAAGCACGGTAATTTTTCCAGAAATCCCTAAAAAAATTATAAGTTTTTTCTCTCCGTGTAGTTATTAATAACCCGATTTTTCCTCGAAATAGCGAAAAAAATGCAAACATTTTTTTAATGATTAAAATACGATATAAAAGCTCGATGATTTTGAACCCGTTACTGTGGCCTAAGGCCTTAACTCGAAGAACCACCGGGGTCGAACCCTGACCGCATATCCAACAGTGTCAGTCGTTTTTTTTCAATCATTTTCACGTTTATCAATTTGTTTGAAGTCATCAGACTATAAATAAACACATAAAATGTAACTTAATGTAAAATAAAATGACTTTTTCAATCATCCTCACTTTTATTATTATCATTTCCAATTACCATAATTCTGAATGTTTAAGAATTTATTTAGGTTATTTTACCTTGACTATATTACGTTTTTGGCATGTTTCCAGTATATATTGGAATACCGCTTTTGGAAAATGGTGCAATTATCATTTACTAGAAGTTTAGTGACATTTAAATCACCCGAAACGAACTTAGCCAAATTCCGCCACTTATTTCCCCTTCATTGGATGATTATCGCGACTCACCTAATCGTCTGCGAAGCACCTTTATTTTGGGTGGAATGCGGAACCGTGCTCGAGGCTGAAAAAGAGGTATTTCAAATTACTTCGCGTCACATAATTTTTCCACCTTCAAGCCGTAAAACTCGTGTACAAACGTGCTCTATACGATGGTGGCGCCACTTTTTGTGGATTTCTTTATCAGCGGACTTGTCTGGCGATTGATGTTGGAGTATACTGATTTTTCTTCACGCATAGATGCGTCCAATGAGAATTCAACTTTAGGGGCTTACACTTAGTTGAAAGTCTTGAAAATATCGATTTTTGGTTTTCGACGAATTCTCAAAGTATAACATTTCAAAAATATTCTCTGAAAATTTCAAGTCGATCTAGTCAAACTTTTCGAAATATCTCTAGTCCATTCGTAATATTGCATTTACTATATTGGCCATGAATAAAACAAGTGCAACGCAGAGGCTCTTGGAATGGCCATGTTTCTGATTTAACCTGCTCCAGAATAGAGATATTTAGAGAGAGAGAGAGATATCTCAGTATAGAGAAATAAAGAATAGAAATAAAGAATAGTTGTTGTCCTGCCTGTCAAATTGCTCAGCGTTTAATAACTTTTTTCACAAAAGCAATGCAGCCGAACTTATTGAAATTTCGAAATTGAATTTTCCGCATCCGCTAAAAAAATCTGCATCCTTCAACGTTCGTCGGTCGAAAGTTCGCCCTGCGTTAAGGGATAACACCACTCTAGGATTTTGGAAAAATGTTTTCTTTTTGCTTAAAAAATACTTTGGGGTCATAAAAACAATATGCAATTGGCCCTGTGGCGATTTTTTTCTAAAGGTTCAATTATCGATTTTGCCGCAGCGCCTCGGACTTATTTCAGGCGCCTCGTACAACTTTAAACGCGTTTTTCTCGAAACCACTTTTTTCAAACTGGGAGGACGGATTACTCGACTACGAGTGGATCGATTTGAAATTTTGATAGTAGCTTCACAATTACATTCTCTATGGGAGTACGTAGCCGTTTTTTGATGAAATGTAAAGTTTTTTTTGTTATAAACAATTTACTGCTTATTTTTGGGGCAAGGAATCGATTTATTTAGTTCAAAGAGCGCCATTTTTTCAAATTTTGATTAAAAAAAATCCCTACGTAGTCCCATAGCTAATAATATATAGATTATATTTTTTTTTGGTTTTTGTTCCAGGTCTTATACTTTACGAGAAAACCCTCCTCCCGTGAAGCTATTTGTGAAAGACACGTTTTTCAAGATGGGCTCTGTCGTCGCCATTTTGTAGGAAAATTATTATGTGTTGGAATTAATTCGTAGCGTTTTACAAGAGATGGGGTAAGTAGGTAGGTATTTCGTTGTTACCGACAGTTATGTATGCATCGTGAAACAGCTATCATTGAATGGCATTTGCTGTACCTAACCTCTTTTTGAATCGTAAATAACAACACTTTATAATTTATTGAATATGTCAACATTTGGGCCAAATAAAGTATTTTTGCGGGGAGTTTTACTTCATTGCTTTAAGACGGAATGACACCTCATCGCGGTCGGTATGGTAGAACAATTATAGATACCCAAAAATAGATAGACGAACAGCTGTCTGCCCCTTAAATTTTCTGAATTTGAGGAGCAGACAGCTGTTCGTGTATCTCTTTGACGTCGTTTGGCAAAGTTTCGACGGGATCTGAAGAGCCGTTTCAGAGATTTTTGGGAATCTATAATTGTTCTACCATACCGACCGCGATGAGGTGTCATTCCGTTTTAATACGAACAAAAGTGCTGCTGAAGCTCATCGTATTTTGGTGGAAGTGTATAGTGAACATGCTCTAGCTGAGCAAACGTATCGGAAGTGGTTTGCACGTTTTAAAGCTGGTGATTGCGACTTGGATGACAAGAAGCGACCTGGCCATCCGAAAAAATTTGAAGACTTTGAGTTGGAGGCATTGTTCAATGAAGACTCATCTCAAACACTTCAAGAATTGTCTACATCATTGGGAGTTGACTTATCAACGGTAGGAGAACGTCTTAAAACTTTGGGCATAATCCAGAAGGAAGGACATTGGGTCTCATATGAATTGAAAACAGTTCAAATAATTTTTTTTTAATACTTTAAGGGTCCAGTCCACTTTGAAAATAAAAAAAATCGTTTTTTTACTGTTTTCGAAAGTACATACATTCAGAAATACTGTGTCAAAATTTTATAAATATCCGAGCTCTCTGAGTATTTATTTTTTTACCTGAACGTCCGGACCTGATTTCGTCTACCTGAGCGTATAGCACGCTTGGCCGACCTATAACCCAGGTAAGAGTTTTTCATAGTATAAACTTCAAACGCGTTTTTCTCGAAACAACGTTTTCAAAATCTAGCTCCATCGTATCTCTAAAACTAATAAACCGATTCTCTTGAAATTTGAACCACATATTGTAAACATGATTCGCAACGAGATGACCCTCGATGGTTTTGAAATTTTGATTTTTACTTTTTTTTTGCGAAAAACTGCGAAAAAACGCGTTTTTTTTACTTTTTTCGCTTTTCATCTGCCATTTTTTATTTTTCGATAAAACTTTATACCCGAGGGTCATTGTGTAGCTGGTGTCATACTGAATCTAATGGACTTTGATTTTTTTGTTTCAGACAAGCCGTTGCCGAGTTGTGACGGAGCTACCTAGCCCACCTATTTTTGAGGCGTTACGTTAAACTATAGTTTTTGTAATTAAAAATGAATAAAAATGAATTGATTTTTTTTAAATGTACTTCAAGACTTTATTTATCAAGCCCAACAACTTTTATATTCATATCTTTTATAAAATCCTCAAAAAAAATCGCGAAAATAGCCTTTTTTCGTGGCTCCAAAGTGGTCTGGCCCCTTAATATGTGTTAAATAAACCCTCTCAAAAAAAAACCTGTTCCTTTTTTCATACTCCCAAAATAAATTGTCAAAGTTGGGCCTTATTTTTTGCCACTGGAGTGGTGTTTTATCCCTTAACCGAAAATACGAGGGTGGGGTGAAAAGTTTCCGGCCTGACCAAGAGATGGTACCACTAGGTCTAGTTTTGGAGCGGCGTCCTACAGTACCATTCCTACCGAGCTTGTATGTACAGTTTCAGCCCAATCGCTACGTTAGTTTGCGTTTGAGAGCACTTTGCGCGAGACGCTTCCGTTGTTTTCGTAAAAATGGAAAAATTGGAAAAACGTGCTGTCATCAAATACTTCCATTTGAAAGGTTTTACACCAAAACAAATAAAAGAAGAGATGGATCCAGCACTAGGAGACTCCTCCCCATCATATTCAACTATTAATCAGTGGGTTTCTGAATTTAAAATTGGTCGTGTGAGCACCTCTGACGGGCTTCGCTCAGGACGGCCCGTTGAAGTCACAACTTCAGAGATGATTGAAAAAATCCATAAAATAGTGTTGGAAGACCGCAGGTTGAAAGTGCATGAGATAGCTGAGACCTGTAGGATGTCAGCTGAACGTGTGCGAAATATTTTGCACAACCATTTGAACATGGAAAAGCTGTGTGCAAGGTGGGTGCCGCGTTTGCTAACGCTCGACCAATCGAGCGTTTGCTAACGCTCGACGCTACCGACAATTTGGCGCTGTATAGACGTAATCCAAACGAATTTTTGCGTCGATTCATAACTGTTGATGAGACATGAGTCCACCACTACACTCCTGAAAGTAAAGAACAGTCAAAACAGTGGGTTGGAAAAGGGGAACCAACCCCAAAGAAGGCAAAAACAATTTTATCGGCAAACAAGGTTATGGCTACTGTTTTTTGGGATGCGAGAGTTATGAGAAATGTATCAGTGTTGATGGAGATTATGTTGAAAAATAAAGCAAAAAAAAATTTTCAAATATCGTTTTTCTTGGTCAGGCCGGAAACTTTTCACCCCACCCTCGTACAATTCGTTGGCTCAGCGGCGCGAATCGTGAAATACTCGCACGGCACATTTGTACACGGCACGACATTACAGGCTCGCGCGCCACGTCGTACGAGGCCACGTACAATATCGAAGGAAAGAAACGTTACTTTTGGTCTTGGACTCGCTCGATCTGGTTTTCGATTTAGTTTTAGCACCGCAAATTAGTTCGTTGATGTATCTCGGGCCCTTCGACGACTCCTTGTTTCCCTTTTTGTGCGGCTTCGACAACTTCTCGTTTTTCATGTTATAAACTGCCGTCTGATAGACGACCTCCATGGGTTTCTTTCGGGCGATCTCGTTGTTGTTCCTCGTTCTCGTTGACGCCGACGAGATTTCACGGCTGGCAGACCTCGGCGAAAGTTCAATTTTCTCGTCGTAGGTCCCGGCTGAAAGTCTCGAGTCTCTCTCGTTCGAGGAAACGTCACTTTTGCCAGCACGTTTCGTCCCGGTCACACTTTTCGTCACCTTGCTGACTCTCAGCCTCGGAGTGCCGGGAGAATTTTTCGCGTCTTTTTTATCGACGCGTAATTTTTTATCGGCGATCGACGAGTCGACGGCGCGCGTTTCCGTCGTCGTTCTGCCGTCAACGGGAGTCTTCGTTTTTTCCGAATTCGCCAAGTCCCTCGTCACCGACGAGTCGCACGGCTGTGAAATTTGAATCTTCGACTCCGGTACTCGGGACGATTTTTCGGGGCACGATTTTGCTTCTTTTTTCGTTGCTTCGAGATTTTCGACTCTCTCGACTTTTCGGATATTCGGTAGCCGAAAATTTTCGTAAATCGGAACGTTTTTGTTCGTGCCCGTGAAAATATTAACGTAAGTGTGGTCGGTTTGGGATTTTTTTCTCTCTGGCGATTCTTGCGCCTTCGGGGCTCGCTTTTTGATGGTGGGCTTTTTTAGCCGCTTGGAAAAATGATCGTTTCTCTCCGCGACACGCGCTATCGTCGGCTCGTGCGTCGTCACCACTTTGAGCACCACCTGATTGTTCTCGGCGTCCGTACAAACCACGTCGTAATCCTCCGTCGACGAATCGGCCGTCCGCTTCGACTTTGGCGACGGCGCAACTTTCTTTTCCGGCTCCGATGAAGCTGCTCGTTCCAGCGCTTCTTTGCCTGAAAACAACAAAATGGATTTACTCGGCTCTCATTTTTACTTTCTAGTTTCTTTTTTTGTCAGTTTTTCTACAGGTGAGTTTTTTTCAATGCTCAAATAATTCGGTGGGAATTTTTACGCTGCGGTTTTTTGACGAGGAAAAAAATAGTTCAACTTGCTATCGATTGACACTCGTGTTGAGTTTTTTTTTGTGAATTCGGAGGGCATTATCGCGCGGGATAAATGAACCCTGTTATTAAGAGGTGAGATGCAGTCAGAATTTTCGAAAAATCGATTTTTCTTGACATTTTCTTGAAGTATGATGTTTCGAAAATATTCCGTGAAAATTTATTGCCTATTCCCTGAAACCCTATTGTATGGGCCAGGGATTGATGATTCGATGTAAGTAATTTTTTAATTAGTATTTCTATACATAAATCAAGTGTAAAATTGGAAAAGTCTGTCAGACATTTTCAAAAATTTATTACTAAAAAATTATGAACTTTAGCAAAATTTTATAAAGAATATTTTCGTTTTGAAATTGCCCAAAATGTTTAAAAAAAATGATTCATGCCGAACAACTTTAATTTATTGAAAAATCGTTTTAGCAGTTGGGTATAAACAACTGAATGCTCGACTTTTCGGCAAAAAATTGTGATATTCAGATTCAGCGGATCAAAAAACATAAAAAAGTTTAGCTTCATCCACCGAGCTCAAAATTTTACGAACATATAATACCGTATCCACATAGAAAAACTTTAAACACCTTTTTCTCGAAACTATGTTTTTCAAGTCGGTGACCACGATGGATGTGGAGTGGAAAAACCACTCGATGGATTTTGATGAAATTTGGTGTGCTTATTGATAGCATTAAAAACTAGTCCTTAATCGGAGGATTTTCATTTTTGTTGAAAATTTCTATTTTTTTAACAATAAACGAGCGATTTTTTGGTAGAAAATCGAAAATTATCTGTCGGAAGCCGCCATTTTGTTAATTAAAAAAAGCTTCGATTAAGGACTAGATTTATTATCAAACTAATGATTTTTTTTTTGGTCTTTTGATTTCATATGATCCAGTAAAATTTTACGATGGTCACCGCAAAGCACTACATGACGAAGGGGGTCCGACAAAGATGGCGATATTGTTATAAACAATCAATATTTTTCTTTGAAAATTCGTACAAGTCAAGTTGAAATATAACATAAAAAGTCTGTGTAACCACTTCAGTAAAACAAACTTAATTACTATAAAAAAAGTGATTGAAAATGCTCGTTTTTTCACGCCTCTGACTGCATTTCACTCCTTAAGGCGGGATATACATTTACAACGATCAAAAAATCGATTTATTTATTTTTTCTTTAAACGATAGAACTATATAGTATGTAGAATATTTTCGCAAAGTTTCAAAGCGAAATTCGAAAAGCTTCAAACGTTACAGCCCGTCAACGCTGTGCCTCACCGCTCGGATTCGGAGCGGGCGTGAACTTCAAACGCGTTTTTCTCAAAACTGCATTATCGAAATTGGCGTGCAGGATAACTCAAAAACTATTAAGCCGATTGAGATGAAACTTGGTAGAAAAATTGATAATATTGGTACCTTCTACTTGACGAAAATTGTTTTTGAAAAATTGGAAAAAAATGACTTTTTTAAGGGGTTACCCCCACTTGCGATTTTGAAAAAATCGATTTTTTTTATTGCATTTTTTTTAAGTATAAGTATCCGGGTTACTTCTGTATGGGCCCGGAATAGATGACTCTATGTAAGTTTACAAAAAAAAATATTTTCTTCGTGTAAACTGAAATTGAAACTTTAAACGCGTTTTTCTCAAAATGGAATTTCTGAAGTCGGTGACCAAGATTACTCGAACACTAATGAACCGATCTTCTTGAAATTTTGCAGGCTTATTTTATACATAAAAATGTAGTCTTTAATCGTTCGATTTTTTTCGTTAAAATCGAACCATTAACTTTGACTGTCCACCATTTTGTGAAAAATGAATATTTTTTAAAATCCTTCGATTACAGACTAGTTTATACTTATATTTGACTAAATCCATCCGCATTTTTTTTTCAGATGATCCACTTCGCCGCAATGTTGGTCACCGCAAACCGTGTATATAAAAACATTATTTCATTGACGGCCATTTGCCACTAAACAATGTAATATTTTTCAATAAAAAAATTACTGAAAGTTCTTCAAGATGTGTTCTTTAAGATGGTATATTGATCGATTAAAAAAGTTTTGTAGTTTTCTTTAAAAAAATTCATGACAAAGGCCTTTTTTGCGCTACAAGTGGGGGTAACCTGTTAATGCACATTTTACAGAAATGTTGCGTGAAATGTTGATTTTTTTTTTTGTAAATGCATGCCATTTTCTCAAATTTGCATTTTATTCATTTTAACTACCGTGATATAGAAACTATACATGTTCTAACTGAAAAAATGTTTGAACTTTTTTGCAAATCAGAGTTTACGGGAAGCTAGACTGCACGCCGATTCGCAACTCCCGCGGCGACCTTGCTGTAACACTCTCCCACAGCTCCGCCATTTTGATGATGAATTAATTCAAAAAAATTGTTTCGTATACTTAAATATACAATTAAAGTATACCTAAAGTTTGATAATTGTAGAATATTTATTTCTTAGTTTAAAAATCCCTCAATATCGCTTATTTTTTTCCTGCCTAAATGTATATTCCGCCTTAAAGAAGTAACATGAAAGATGGAGGAGAGACTCTATTTGTTAGATTCAATAGTGAGAGCAGGAGCAATATATGGGATTGAGATATGGGGAATGGGAGAAATAAGCGTTTTTGTAAGAATACACAGTAGGTACTGTAAGATGGCGTTAGGCAGTGTTTTTCAACATTCTTAAATACGCGACCCCTTTACAAGTCAAAACATTCTGGCGTCTCCGAAAATCTTAACACCGTCAAAATAATTCGGCTATGGTAGTATTAAAAGTTTCAAAATTTACAATAAACTGACGAATTATTTCAAGAATTTTTTGCTTATTAACAAGTGATTTTGCGTCAATTTTGAAATTTGTCTAGACAATGTTATACGTTCTACATCATTTACAGTCAACTGTGTAGACTTTCGCCGGCATGATCTTGACATGAGGGCCGGGTTGAAATTCCCAACTTTGTATGCGCCGACGGTTTAAAATTCCTAATTTCAATGTTCCGAAATTACAAGGTTCGTCGAAATTATGTCAGCGAAAGTGTTAACCAAAATGTCATCAATGACTAAAAAAACGACTGGAATTAATATACATAAAAGATATTACGATGTTCTGTGAATTTCAGTTTTTAAATTTGCTAATAAACCTACTCGAATTAGAAGACTAAAGATATTCATAATTTTTCTGTAAACCAGCGATTATATATTTTTACACAAAACATAATTTAAAACCGTCAAACTTCAGCATTATCGAGCCAAAGCCGAAAAATACTATTTCTTCCGTAAATTAACAAAAATCAATCTTCTAATGCAAAATGAAAAAGCATACAATTTCTGCATTGACGAATGACAGTAAATAATTCCGATCCTCCTCCAAATTAACAATTGCCAACTTCCTAAAAAAGCCAGAGTCTTTGATTAAAACTTGACTCCGTTCCTTCAAAACGTTCAATATTGACTTTAAAAGAGTCTATTTTCTGGAGCACCCGATGCCTAGTTCCTTTTTCTTCTCGAATGCCCTGCCCTACGAATTCAATGACTCAACCTGACGAACATTTCAAAATATAATATTTTGAAATGTTTGAACATTTCAAAAAATCCATTTTTACATGTTTTATTATCTAATACTACAATATGTCTAGAATATGCTCCCAAAGTTTTAAGGGGCTATACCAGTGTGACACTTAAAAAAAATCGATTGTGTGCCTTTTCCGACAGTTTATACTTTCAAGAATATCCTGTAAAAATTTCAAGGCCGTATCTCTAATCATATTATCTTGCAAAAATCGATAGTTGAATCTTTAAAGGCGTTTTTCTCGAAATGAGATTTTTCAAATTGGCTGACATTGTAACTCAAAGAGCAATTATCCGATTGACTTGAAATTTGAACTGAGTACTCTTGAATATATTTACTCTACAATGACGTAGGATATTTTTGATTGGATGAAAATTGACGATTTGGCATTGAAAAAAACGACCATTTTATAGGTTAGGAAATAGACTTTTTTTCATAACTACGCCATTTTGTTAGATTTTGATATTTTTCGAAAATCCTACGTCATTGTACAGGAAATACCTTCCAGTTTAAGGGGTTACCCCCACTTGCGATTTTGAAAAAATCGATTTTTTTTTATTGCATTTTTTTGAAGTATAAGTATCTGAGAATATGTCCTGAAAATTTCAAGTCGATCCGAACAAAACTGACTGAGATATGAGCGTTGAAAGAGAAGAATCCGTTGTGAAATTGAAACTTTAAACGCGTTTTTCCCAAAATGGCATTTCTGAAGTCGGTGACCAAGATTACTCGAACACTAATGAACCGATCTCCTTGAAATTTTGCAGGCTTATTTAATACATAAAAATGTAGTCTTTATACGTTCGATTTTTTTTTTCGAAAAAAAAAAATGGCCGTTTTATAGCCAAAAACGGCCGTTTTTTTTTCGTTAAAATCGAACCATTAACTTTGACTGTCCGCCATTTTGTGAAAAATGAATATTTTTTTAAATCCTTCGATTAAATACTAGTTTATACTTATATTTGACTAAATCCATCCGCATTTTTTTTTTCAGATAATCCACTTCGCCGCAATGTTGGTCACCGCAAACCGTGTATATAAAAACATTGTTTCATTGACGGCCATTTGCCACTAAACAATGTAATATTTTTCAATAAAAAAATTACTGAAAATTCTTCAAGATGTGTTCTTTAAGATGGTATATTGATCGATTAAAAAAGTTTTGTAGTTTTCTTTAAAAAAATTCATGAAAAAGGCCTTTTTTGCGCTACAAGTGGGGGTAACGCCTTAACGACATTTTTTCCTTTTTCGGTTTCAGCTACTCAATCGGCCGGAGTCATGTCAGCAGTGGAGAAACTTTTTTTTCGCGCCTCCGAAGGCAGCGCACAAGTCGCTTGGACCTCAATATTTTTCTATGAACAAATTATGTAATATAGGTCAAATATAGCCAAATATATTCTTAATTTTCCGAAACATTTAATTGAGTACTTTTCTTCCAAAAAATTCCCGAAAATCACCCAAATTTTCAGCGTCCACACAGGTATAGCCCCTTAAGTCAATCGGAGTCAAAGTGTAGGACAGAGAGAGCCTTTGGGAATTCCCCCCGTTGGGAAAGACCCGTCTGAAAGCGACGCAGGTGTATCGCATTTTTCTCAAAACACTATTTTTGAAGTCGGTGGACACGATTTCTCGAAAACTAATGCACCGACCTTTTTGAAGTTTTGCACACTTCTTCAAAATATTGATAAATTAATTGATTAGTGATTGACGGAAGGTTTTTTTTTCGATTACAACTAATTTTACATATTTCACAAATAGTGCAAATTGTACCAAAAAATGAACTATTTTGCATACAACTCTGCCAAAAATTCAAATTTCAATTTTTCTCAAAATCCTTCGTTCAATCACGAGCTATACTTATCTACTAACAGAAAAATTTGGTTTTTTAATTTCAGATAAAGTTATCATGAGTTATCCTGACCACCAGGAGGACACGTTTTTTAAGGGCGGATATACACCTAGATGGTCGAGGTCGAGGATTTAGAAGCTACGAACATTCCCTCGACCGAAGACCTACACTATAGGCCTGGTATCGATGATTTCGTGTAAGTTGACAAATTTCATGATTTATTCATTCCCAAATTTCCAAACGCGTTTTTCTCAAAACCACGTTTTTCAAATCGGCACCCAAAATTTCTCGAAAACCAATTAACCGATTGCCTTGAGGTTTTTTGTGGTTATTCTATACACCATTATCTAGTACTTGTCATAGGATTTTTTTTCCCGTTACTTAGTTTTTGTTTTATAGGCAAAATAATAACTAATTTTTGACCCAAAAATCACTATTTATGTTCAAACGTCCGCCATTTTGTCATAAATCGATATTTTCAAAATCGGCTATGACAAGTACTAGATTATAGTATCTAATTTAATAATCTTTTTGGTTTTTTTCTTCAGATGATTTTTTAAGAAACGCCAGTGGGTACCGTATACGCAGATTTTACGACGCTCCAAGGATCATACAATATCCTCGTATATTTTTGATATTTTTAAATAAAGACAAGTAAACATATTTTTGAATGTATATACTTTTAGATAATTAAAACCCCAATCCGAAATTTCAAATAGTTTCCCTTGAAAAAATTCACAAAAATGACCTTTTTCCGGCTCCTAGGTGTATACCTCCCCTTAAGGGTCTCCGGAAACCAGGTCCCACCGGCTGAATTTCCCAAATTTTTGGACGAGTTTTTTTTTTAATATTGTTGAAATGTTGCTTTTTATGTGCTCAACATTTTGAATAAAATAATGTATATATTATATTTTTTTCAAATAGAGAAAATATACTTTTTTTGGCTTCGAAACCCACGTAGACCCTGAAGGAAGGGAAGAAAAATAAAAGAGAGAGATATAAATATAGGCAAAGAAAATCGTTCCGACTACCTATAGTCAATGATTCGTTAATTTCGCGAATATTTTCATTCTCTTCGATCTTATCGACAAATCCGCGTGACCGATCGCCGTCGCGATCATCCGCGAGAATTTTGTCGTCATCGCGTGTCGCGCGCTTCGATTTTTTCGTCTTTCCGTCGTTTTCCCAATCGTTGCGACGTGTACTCGTTGCGTCCTCGCGTTCCACGTTCCTCATCGTACGTTCGTCATCGTGCGCCGTGACCTCGACGAAATCTTCGTCCCGCTCGACTTCGTAAGCTCGCGTGGCGATCGTCGGCTCGACGACTCTCGACGATTGCGGTCCCCTCGTCAGATTCATAACGAGACGTGCCGATTTGAGGGCACTAGTTTGGTGAATGTCCGTCCTCGCGGTGGCGTACTCGTGACGCGATGGAATCTTCGCGATGCTCGTCTCGCCAGCTTGTATATCCGTGGTGTATGCCTCGAGGCGATCGTAAATACGATTTTCCAGTCGCAGTACGATACCCTGGCTCGAGGCTTCTCGAGCACCTGCTGGCATTGAGGCCTCAACCTCCCCCTTGCAAAATTGTCCCTCTGCAAAATCCGACATTTTTCGCTCCTTGTTTTCTATTTTTATTTTTTATATTTATTTAGTTATTTTTTTTATATATATTTTATATATATTTAGTTATTTTTATTTTTTCTTGCCTCTGCCGAGCACTCGAAACTCAAAAATACTCCTGCCAGGCCAACGGTTATCGCCTATACTTCCGCTCAATTTCGTTATCCCCATGCAGTGCTAAACGAGCGCCTCCTACATTACACCGCCAGGCGGATACTTTTTGTACTTCTACACTCCGGGCCACCGTGGAAATAGCGTGCAAATCGGATCGACATAGTTCTTTTTCTAGGACCGGTAGGACGGAGCTGAGGATTGGATGTTTGTTTCTTTTCTACTAACTACTGTCACTGTTTTTTTTGTGATCGTTAAGGGGTCTTCTCACTTTAGACGCTAAAAAGGCTATTTTCATGAATTTTTTGATAGGTTTATATTATAGATATTGATGTAAAAGTTGTTACACTTAATAAATACACTTTCGAAATACATTTAGAAAAAAAATATTTATTTAAGTCACTATTTATAGACGAAAATGGTAGTTAACCCTTAGTAGTCACACTTAGCTAGAATCACGTTATAGTCATACTGGGTCCATGGGGTCCCAGGAGTTTTTAAATTGTTATAAAAAATGAAATAATGCATTGAGCGATATAAAAAAAAACAGTGAGATATAATTTGAACCTTGTTTAATATAAGGATATTGGTTAGAAATCAAAAATTAAATTTTAAATATGCAAAACAACATGAAAAATGACTTTTTTTTACAAAAATTGCTGTAACTCTTGTAATTATTGACAAAAAAATGGTTTTACAATCTGGAAACAATGTACTTTGAAATAGACATAGCGGTTTCTGTGGACTTTTCAAAAAGTATATTTATCGCATCCAACGCAGGTGCGATTTAAAAGGAAATAATGAAACGCTTACGCATGTAAAAAATGTATGTTTTATTGGAAAAAAAAGTTGTACGGCATCGAAATAATTTTTTTGGGTCACGTGGACCCAGTATGACTATTAAGGGTTAATAAAATGTCCTAAAAAAATTGTAGGTCTGCGCTGTTGATGAAATCTCGGAGATGGATCATCCGAAACAAAAAATCAAACAGTTTTAGATTCAGTATGTTAATGGCTATAGCGCTTATCATACGATTTTTGATATATGCAAAAATAACAAAACGGCGGACATTTTTCGAAAAAAACAAAGAAAACGTGATTTTTCACCGTTTTTTTGGGAAAAAATAGTAAATGTCAAAATTTAGAAAAATACTTGATATGCGCTATAGCTATAGTTGTAAAGAATATGTGGTTAACGTTTCATAAGGATCGGTTCAGTAGTTTCGAAGATTTTATCAACAAGCCGTCGAAAAACGCTGTTTCGAGAAAAACGCGTTCAAAGTTAGTTTGGGTTACAATAATACATAACATTTTTTTTAAATGTAATTCGAAAGTGTATTTATTAAGTGTAAAAACTTTTATATCAATATATATAATATAAACCTATCAAAAAATAATGAAAATAGCCTTTTTAGCGTCTAAAGTTAGAAGACCCCTTAATCGAGTGTGTGTATAATAGTTGTGTCGAAGGGTCGCGACTCACTCAGCAATTGCCAAGATGCGCTACTTGGAGCATGTGAGAAATGCTGGAGTGCGTGGAAGAAAAGAATATTATACCGGAAGTGTTAAATGCCAGGCTGGTCAAACGGGCGAATATAATAATAATAATAGAAATAATAATAACAATAACAACAATGAAATTATAGAAAGAAATAATAGTAAAAATTATCGTAAAAAATGTAAAAACATATTGTTAAGAAATATATTTTAATGATGAAATAATGATAATGATGACATAACAATAATTGCAACAGCAATGACGACGATGATAACGATGCTGACAATAATGATAATAATAATTGCAACAAAAATGACGACGATGATGATGATGTTGATAATAATGATAACAATAATTTCGTATAATACTCGATGAGGAACGTTTTTAACTACTCTTTGCCAAGGCTTTGTTAACAATTTATCTCCAAAACTGTTACTTTTGCAAACATAACTAACTAAAAATACTAACCATTCCCAATTACGTTTCCAAAGATCCCGTGTTAAGGCGTTAGGCTACTGTGAAAAATACAAAAAATCGTTCGTCGCTTGAGGTTACTCAAATTGAAGAGAACGGGGGACTATATGGTACAGGAATTGCACATTAAAGGTAAACTTACGATTACAACGATAGAACTACCAGTGAAACTTTTTTCTTTAGTATAGTAAACAATAATGATGTCATTTTTCCTCGAAAAATCGAACTTCTTTTTCTATGTCCGATACACGATGACAAGAAAAGCTCGGTCCAGTCGGCCAATATTATCTATTAAAAAAAAAACTCTTTTTTTTTGTTTAAGGTCAACCGGGTGGCCAAAATTAAATATATCGTTGAACGCTTCACGGGATAAACTTCCGAAAAGCTGTTGCACCCGATATGGCTGAAATTTTACACAGATGTTCCATTTAATATACAAAGACGTCCCCCGAAGGGATTTTTGGCGCATTCCAATAGTTTACGAGAAATCGAATTTTCAAGTTTATTTTTTAGCCCCGCGAGTATATCTATATCGCTCGCCACGGCCGATTGATATTCCCACTCCTCGGACTTCACTTCACTATACCCTGCACGTATATCTACACTGCAGAGGTAACCCAAACAAACCCAAACACACAAACAAACAAAAACCCAAATAAATTCGATATCTCGTAAACTATTTGAACGCGCCAACAATCCCTTCAGGGGATGTCGTTATACAGGGTGTCCCTCTTATCTCTGCCACCGGAAATAACTCGGTAATTATCGACGTCATGAAAAAATGTTCCCGACAAAAGTTGTACGGTGTGATGGTGGCCGTCAAATGCGACCAATTTTTTTTTATTTCGGTGGAGACGCTGACGCACAGTGAAGGTCACCTCCACTTTTTTAAATAGAACGGTACATTCTTTTTTCAACCATCTTGTGGAGCACCTCAAGCCGCATAAAAAAAACATTCGGGGGTCAAAGTCGTTCAAGGTCATTCAAGGTCACCTATTAAAATGAAATACAAATCTGAATATCTCGGATCGCTACCAAATATTTGGCAGTGATCCGAGATATTTAGATTTGTATCATCGATACTGACCTTGAATGACCTTGAACGACTTAGACCCCCGAATGTTTTTTATGCGGCTTGAGGTTCTCCACAAGATGGTTGAAAAAAAATGTACCATTCCATTTTAAAAAGTGGAGGTGACCTTCACTGTGCGGCAGCGCCTCCGACGAAACAAAAAAAATTCGTCGCATTTGATGGCTCCTTTTACACCGTATAACTTTTGTCTGGAACATTTTTTGTGACGTCGATAATTACCGAGTTATTTCGGGTGGCAGAGATATAAGAGCCTGTATATTAAGGGGCCAGTCCACTTTGAAAATTTCAAAAAATCGAAAGCAAGCAAGACTTGAAGAAATCGACGATGATGAGCAATCAGAAGGGATTTTGTACGGTGCAGGAATTGCCGATTGAGCTTAGGTAAGAGTTTTTTCATAGTATAAACTTCAAACGCGTTTTTCTCGAAACAACGTATTCAAAATCTAGCTCTATCGTATCTCTAAAACTGATAAACCGATTCTCTTGAAGTTTGAACCACATATTGTAAACATGATTCGCAACAAGATGATCCTCGATGGTTTTAAAATTTTGATTTTTACTCTTTTTTTTTTGGGAAAAACTGCGAAAAAACGCGTTTTTTTAAACTTTTTTCGTTTTTCATTTGCCGTTTTTTTATTTTTTGATAAAACTTTATATCCGAGGGTCATTTTGTAGCTGGGGTCATACTGAATCTA
Source organism: Ophion slaviceki (assembly GCA_944452715.1). Classification (NCBI taxonomy): domain Eukaryota; kingdom Metazoa; phylum Arthropoda; class Insecta; order Hymenoptera; family Ichneumonidae; genus Ophion; species Ophion slaviceki. The sequence continues at coordinate 13,166,508 of OX101783.1, read as the reverse complement.
ATGGACTTTGATTTATTTGTTTCAGACAAGCCGTTGCCGAGTTGTGATGGAGCTACCTAGCCCACCTATTTTTGAGGCGGTGCGTTAAACTATAGTTTTTGTATTAGGAGTACAACTTTGCAGTGACCGTTTTACTTAGAGAGCCACTGCGGCCGAAGTAGTGGCCCTAGCTCAATAAAAAAAGTGGCATTTTAAACTAGAGGCTCTGCCAATGTAAACAATTTAAAAAAGCTAACGGATATGTGTATGCATTATAAAGTTATAGGCACTCAAACATGGCAACCTACGAACCGAATTCTCAGCATTTGCGGGAGGTTATGATTTACTTCTTCAACATCAAGAAATCTGCGGCTGAGGCCCACCGTTTGCTTGTAGATGCTTACGGGGAGGATTCTATTAGTGAGAAAACGTGTCGGCGGTGGTTTCAACGCTTCAAAAGTGGAGATTTTGAGGTCGAGAACAAGCATGGTGGCGGAAGGCAGAAAGTTTTTGAAGACGGGCTGACAGCTGGGCGTTGTGTACTATGAGCTGCTCAAACCATCCGAAACCATCACAGGGGAACTCTACCGACGTCAGTTGATGCGCTTGAGTAAGGCACTCAAAGAGAAACGGCCACAATTCAACGAAAGACATGACAAGGTGATACTGCAGCATGACAATGCCCGACCCCATGTTGCAAATGTCGTGAAAAAGTACTTGGAAACGCTGAAATGGGAGGTTTTATCCCAGCCGCCGTACTCTCCAGACATTGCCCCTTTCGACTATCACTTGTTCCGGTCAATGGCACACGATTTGGCTGACCAGCACTTCGGTACTTACGAAGAAGTCAAAAATTGGGTCGATTCCTGGATTGCCTCCAAGGACCAAGACTTTTATCGACGCGGGATTCGAATGCTGCCTGAAAGATGGGCCGAGGTCGTAGCTAGCGACGGGCAGTACTTTGATTAAAAAATATGTAGCCACTTTTTTATAATAAAGCCTTAAACTTTTGAAAAAAAACGGTCACTGCAAAGTTGTACTCCTTATACTTAAAAATGAACTAAAATGAATTAATTTTTTTTTTGTAGGTATTTCAAGACTTTATTTATCAAGCCCAATAACTTTTATATTCGTGTCTTTTATAAAAACATCAAAAAAAAAATCGCGAAAATAGCCTTTTTTCGTGGCTCCAAAGTGGACTGGCCCATTAAATGAAACATCTGTGCAAAATTTCAGCCAAATCGGATGTACAGCTTTTCGGAAGTTCACCCGCTTTACGTTCAAAGGTCCTTCACGACATTGTTTATGATCTCTTGAATTATGAGCATTTTTTTATGAACTGGTAGACAACTTTGTTAATACACATGCAAATAAATGTCCGAACGATTTTTCGATCACCTCACTTATACCTTTAAAATAAATTTTTCCAAATGACCCTTACTTTCGGGTCGTCACAGTAGCCCAGTACGTCAATGCCGTAGAAATTAAGTTTTCTATTGCGAGGGAAAGCGGGCCAAAACAACTATCATGCGGAAAGGACAACTCTACAAGAATTTTGAATGAAAACGAACAAAGAATGCAAGAACGAAAAGTAAGGAAAAAAAAACTAAGTAAGATACCGTAAAACGGGGCTACTTTGAACAGGTTTTGGAAGTTTTTTGTAGGTAACTTTTTTTGACATCCTAGACACCAACTTTTCTTGCTCCAATAGAACATTGTGTCCTTTGGCTATCAAATGTATAAGAAAGTCAAGCTCCACCACCACCTCACAATTCGATATATACATTTTTTAAAGTGTCAAAGTAGTCCCGAGTGTGGAGCTTCTTTGACAGGGCATTGAAATGCAACTAACGTCGAAGATTAAGGGTGACTATGGAATCATTTTCATAAAAAATGTAATATTTTATGCATTATACATGGAATTGATGAAAAACAATGATTTTTTATAACCAAATTGTCATCGTTATTAAGGCAGCAGAACTCGAACAATTTTCGTCCAATCGACTTGAAATTTTAACTGTAGCTTCTTAGATTGCTTCAATAGTCAAGTCAAGCGCTTTTTTCGATGAATCGAAAATTGTAAAAAATATATCACTTGCGAGATGAAAATTATAGTCGAAAAAACGAACTTTTTTTCAAACTCGTCTCTATTTTTCTTTTAATTATTTTTTAATTTACCCCGTCCTTGACTGCCAAAAATAATATAATTAAGGGGTTACCCCGACTTGCGATTTTGAAAAAATCGATTTTTTTTATTGCATTTTTTTGAAGTGCAATTTGAAGTGCAGTTTTTTTTGATGCCCGGAATAGATGACTCTATGTAAGTTTACAAAAAAAAATATTTTCTTCGTGTGAACTGAAATTGAAACTTTAAACGCGTTTTTCTCAAAATGGCATTTCTGAAGTCGGTGACCAAGATTACTCGAACACTAATGAACCGATCTTCTCGAAATTTTGCAGGCTTATTTAATACATAAAAATATAGTCTTTAATCGTTCGATTTTTTTTTCGAAAAAAAAATGGCCGGTTTATAGCCAAAAAACGGCCGTTTTTTTTTCGTTAAAATCTAACCATTAACTTTGACTGTCCGCCATTTTGTGAAAAAAGAATATTTTTTTAAATCCTTCGATTAAAGACTAGTTTATACTTATATTTGACTAAATCCATCCGCATTTTTTTTTTCAGATGATCCACTTCGCCGCAATATTGGTCACCGCAAACCGTGTATATAAAAACATTATTTCATTGACGGCCATTTGCCACTAAACAATGTAATATTTTTCAATAAAAAAATTAATGAAAGTTCTTCAAGATGTGTTCTTTAAGATGGTATATTGATCGATTAAAAAAGTTTTGTAGTTTTCTTTTAAAAAATTCATGAAAAAGGCCTTTTTTGCGCTACAAGTGGGGGTAACGCCTTAAGGTAGTACCTCCACAGAAGAGTTGAATTAAGAAATGGTTGAAATTTGACATATATGTTATTCAATACATTATCCAAACATCTGTGCAATTTGAATAAGTTTGACCACCCCAAACCTGAGATATTTACACTCAAAGTTGGCTTGGTTTACACGCAACAAATGCGTTATGATTGGCAAACAGAGCATCTCTAATTTTATCGTCAAAACTAAAATTAAGAAATTGATAAAAAACGAGGATAATCTAGAGTAAGATATCACGAATAATGTGAAAAAAAAAATGAGAGTGATTCACCACCTAGTTTCCAAGATATAACCACGAAAAGCCCTCACAATTGTGGTGCAAAGCCTGGCAAAGCCTGGCAAAGCCTGGAAAAAAAACAATTGGGGCAAAGTCTGGACAGTCCCGGCAAAAAGTTTACTGGCAATGGTAGATCAAAAACACAATATAAAATATATTTTACGGCAATAAATGATATCCATCGTATTATCTACTAGTACCGAGTCAATATTGCGTAGTTTTTAATTTTATTTATTACTAATTAAACCAATTATCAATCTTTTAAACATGAACATGGTATGTAAACTTTTGGTTGAGATTTTCGCAGAGGAACTACCTTAACGAAAATAGTTCACTCTTAGTTCCGGGACTAAATTCACGACAGTTCTACTGCGTGCCGCGAAGAGGGTTGGCTGAAAAACAGTAGTGCTATAGTGACTCGTGCGCCGCCATTTTGTATACCTTTGTCAAATGTTTTTTTTTACATACCTCAATATATACCTTTCAAAATCTAAAAGCTCTTTTGACCATGTATTTTATTTCTTTCTTAAAAAAAATCCAAGGAAAACGGTCGAAAATGGGCAGTTACACTGGTGCGCTCCCTTAAAGAAATATCTTACATAAAAATATCAAGTACCTGGGGTGCTATTATAGGCACTTAAGGGGGGGTAGGGGTTTACACTTTTGAAAAATCGATTTTTCTTTGTCTTTTCTTATAGTTAAACATTTCAACAATATAATCCCAAAATTTCAAGTCAATCAGAGCAAAACTCTCGAAGTTATTGACTATTTAGTCCCGCTCCTCTAACACTGAAGCTCCGACTTCTCTAAACTTCAAACGCGTTTTTCTCGAAACCACTTTTTCAAAGTCCGTGTTCACTGCCATTTGAAAACTACATGACCGATTTACTGCAAACTTGGTCCACACTTTCTACATATAAAATACCTCCCCCCAGCGGTTAGTTTGAGATTTTTTTACATTGAGGGGGTTTTCCACCCCCAAAATGGCGGAATTTTTCGTAAAAAATAGGACTTTCCACTTTACCAGGTGTGTAAGTATGAAACCGGAATTTGCCCATAGGTGGCGCTAGATGTCGATGCAGTTACCGACACATCACGTCAGCGGTGTCTTGTTATTGTATTGATATCCGACAAAGATTTCCAACTCACAATAACACAAGTTTCATTCAGTAGCATTAGTTTATTAGAGATAAACATGTCGAGTTTTGTGCCAACAAATTACGATTTGCGGACAGCACTACTTTTCTGTTTTCATCTGAAGAAAACCGCAGCCGAATCGCATCGAATGCTTGTGGAGGCGTTTGGTGAGCATGCTCTCGGTAAAACACAGTGTTTCGAGTGGTTCAAACGGTTCAAAAGTGGCGATTTTGACGTGAGGAACGAAGAACGTGGAAGACCACCGAAAAAGTTTGAAGACGCTGACCTGCAAGCCTTGTTGGACGAAGACGACGCTCAAACACAACAACAACTGGCGGATCAGTTAAAGGTGACCCGAGAAGCCATCTTCAGTTATTTGTATCATATCATTACAATAAACGTGTTTTTTCTGTACAAAAATTCCGGTTTCATACTTACACACCTGGTACATGACCACCAAAAATTTAGAAAAGAAACAAAAATTATCAAAGACCGTGGGGGGAGGATTCGATGATACTTTGACTAAATTTTAATGGTACTTGATTTCAGATAATTTCTAGCTGAGATACAGTGAACACCGCAAATCGTGTTTTTCTCAAGCCGTTCTTAAAAAGCTCTGTCACCGGCTTGTTCGTGGATATTTTCGCGTACAAATTTCACGGAATGTTCTTGAAATGACACTTAACAATGTACAAAAGGTTTCAACAAATGTACTCTATCCATATAGATGAAAAAAAATTCGCAAAAAAAGTGTTTTTTCTTTCACGCTGAAACCCCTACCCTCCCGTTAATGAGGTTCATAATTGACATTGAGATCAAAATTAACTTGAGCAACGTTACAATCAACTTTAGCAACATTATAATAAAGACGAACAACAAATTGTTGTTCAAGTTTATTCTCCGCACCCGCCACCCGTCCCAGAAGTTCCCGATCGTTGCAATTGTATATCCCTTGAAGCGTATTTTGGCGCTCAGTCAAAGTGGCCTCAAGAACTGTCAAAGTCACCTTGGATGTCAAAGTAGCCCCGTTTTACGTTACGTGAGAATTACCTCTGTCCTGATTTCTCGTGATTTCCGTTCCGAGTTTGACGGTGGTCGTGTGCCCGCGATGATGCTCGTTTTTCGCATTTTCCTCGGAAAGTTCAAGATCACCAAGAAGAGCGGAGCTCGTGGTATCGAGGTCGTTGATTTTCGTAGTCTCGTACGTAATCGAATCAGGGGAGACGACGGGCTGGGCGATTTTGTTGCCCGCGACGAGGCGTTTTTTGCGCCGAAATTTATTGGTGGGCGGTGGCTTCTCGTCGGTCTCGACGATGTTCACTTTGCCCGAATCGGCGACAAAGTGAATTTCCGTTTTGCAGAAACCCACGCGTTTCGGGATTTTTTGACAGGTGATCGGGAGACTGGGTGAATCATCGTTTCTCGAGTCACGTAGCGAATTGTTGGGCGAATTTTGAGGGATCCAATTGAGACTGGATCGTTTCTCGTCGAGGATTTCGACGTCTTGGCGGGCTCGCCCGTCTCCCATGAGATTGACGACGGTCGTGTTGGATTTGCTGGACGGGAGCAATTGAATGGCCGATCTCGCGGGCTTGCAGTTCGATTCATCGCCGTTGTTGCAACGTTTCGCCCGCGCCTCGTCGCTCTCTCGTCCTCTCGTCGGCGCGACCTTCGACAAATTCGTCGCAGCGTGTTTCAGCATCGAACGATCGACGCCAACCCCGACGAACCTTTCCACTCGATCTCGTCCGGCGATCTTTGTATTTTCGCGCGCGACAATCGCCAGATCCTCGTTCGAGTTGCTTCTCTTCGCGTTCGCGAAGATGATCGGCGCTCGACTCGAGTATCGCGAGTCGATTCGACGCAGCGGCACCGTCGACGACGTCACCGGATACGGGAATGCACCCAGCAGCGCGCTCAAACGATCGCTTATCGCCTCCTGACGAGATCTACGGTCGTTATTCGTTTCCACGGCTGGCCTCGCCACGGTTGCCGATTTTTCGACCCTGTGACTTTCGTCTTTACCTTGCGTTATTTGTCCCTGGAATTGAACGAACGTTTTATACACTACCGGCCAAAAGTTTCTGCACAAAAATTCAAATAGTTGCGGAACGATTTTTTATCCCATTTAGTCGATAGTTGGTGTGAATGAATTTAAGGGGTAAGGCCACTGTAAATTTTTTGAAAAATCGATTTTTTTTTATTGGCTTCAAAAATAGTTTAAACCCTCTAGAAGGTTTAAACCCTCTAGTTTAAACGTTCTTTTTTTTATTTTTTTCCAATAAAAAACTATTCGCAAAGCTTTAAACGCGTTTTTCTCGAAACACGGTTTTTCAAAATGGCACGCAGCATCACTCGAACAATTTTCATTTTTTTTTACTTGAAATTTTGACCAGATGTGAACATTAACATTATCTTGAGAATGTCGATCGGGATTTTCAATAACGTTATTTATTGATTTTTTATTAACAAAAAACTAGCCGTTTTTTTCGTCAAAAATCAATGTTTTTTTTCAAACGCACGCCAAATCCACAAAAATTGATACTTTTTAAAATCCGATCGACATTCTCTAGCTATAACCCTCTAGATTGATGGTTTTTTTTGTTTGTTCTAGATTCAAAAGTGCACCAGTGGTGCTGCGTGCCGCGGAGCCCTGCAAGCAAAACATGCCCCGGGAAGATAGCTGTGGAACCGCCATTTTGTTTTTTTTTTGCTGTGAAAAAATTTGATAATAAAGTTTAATGTATGCCCGATAACACCCTTAAAAGTTTTTTTCAATTACCTTCAATTTTGGAAGCAAAAAATTCGTGAAAAAACCTTTTTTTTTGGACCGTTACAGTGGCCTTACCCCTTAAGGCCTTAGGCCACTCTACGGGCCGAAAAAATAGGCTTTTTAAGGATTTTTTTTTCAGAAAAACTACAAAATAAATCGAAATTACAAAAAAGGGGTTTTATCATACATATCAGTGACTGTATACGATAATTTTTTTGAAGCGATTCATTTCGAAATGGCGGTTGTGCAGCGTTTGTCTCAAAACTGCATTTTTTAAGTTGGCTGGAAACATAACTCGTGAGGAACATCCCTCAGGCGACACGCTTCGATTTTGTTGAAATTTGGATGTTTTTTTTTTTATTGGTTTTTTCCTTAGGTACACGCTTGTCGCGTTTGTTACCTATTCTTTCCCATACCATCATTATGACCGTTCCTTCCTCTGCTGTTTACTCCTTCTTCTCCATCTTTCCCCTGTTCCCCCCTCTTGCGGCCGCAGCCGACTTCCCCCTCTGTATTATATTCATCATGACATTTCTGTCATGGGTATAGGGAAACTGCGGAAAACCTATACCAATACAGCTGGTCATCGACTTCGCCCCCCAGTCGTGGAACTAGTCTTATTTCGCCGCGAAATGCCGAGAAAAACATTTCACGACGAAATGTACGCGACTGGGATTCGAACCCGCGACCTACCGGTCCGCTGGTTTAGTGGCGAGCACGCTAACCACTAGACCATCGCACCGGTTGTCGAAATTTGGATGTTATAAAGCACCGAAAAGTAAGCGATACGTATTTTTTTTATCGGTGGAAAAACTGTTTGAAGGGGTTAAACCACCCCTCGAAAAAGCAAGTATAGGGGTGGTCCACTTAAAAATTTTTTTTTGCAATGTCACTCTAGTGGATTTTTCATTGCTTCGAATTAGAAGAATTTTCGTTTTTCTTTCATTAAAATCGGTGGACTCCTTGTGTGTGAAACTGCTATATTACCCCTAGAGATGCCTTTTTTCAAGGGGTGGTTTCACCCCTTAAACCCGTTTTTCCGCCGATAAAAAAAATACGGATCGCTTACTTTTCGGTGCTTTATAACATATCCAAATTTCAACAAAATCGAAGGGTGTCACCTGAGGGATGTTCCTTGTCAGACAACTTTCAACCGATTCACTTGAAATGTTGAACATATCTTGAAAAATACATTGTCTATGGAAGTACGTAGGATTTTTTTTATATTGCATAGTTCATTTGTTATTAACAATTATCTGACGATTTTTTTTAATCGTCAGATAATTGTTAATAACGAATGAACTATGCCATATAAAAAAAAATCCTACGTACTTCCACAGACAATCATTTCAACTTCATTTGAAAAATGAAGTTGAATTCCTTCCCTTTAAAATGCCGTTTACTAAATTCATTCATGTCAACTATCGGCGAAATAGCATAAAAAAACGTTCCAGAAGTTTTTTCATTTTTTGTCCGGGAACTTTGTGCCGGTAGTGCATATTCTGAACTTTCAGGAGGAAACAGGTGGACAAATTTCAAGTAAGGTTAACGGGCTACTTCTATTTAGTTGGTTACAAAAATTGCATTTTTCTAGGGAGATGTAGCCCCTTAAGACGGCCATGGGAATTAGATGGAACACCCTAACAAAATTATATTTTATTAAAAAATCGGATATTTTCGTGTTTTTACGTTGAGAATCAATATTAAATGTTAAAGTAGGATCAGTATAGAGATAAGATTTAGAAAAAATATACAGTTTTGCGGCAACAAATCAGTTGAGTAGTTTTACTAGCGTTGTTATAGGCATAATAATGAGATCAACAAAACTATTATTATATTTAGCCTGATTAATGTTATTATTTTTATATTATTATATTGCTATTGCTTATTTTTTCAGGTTGATTAAGCACAATAATAATAAGTTTAAGTCAACTTCATTAAATTGAACTAAATAAATTATAAATAATAATCAATAATATATAAAAATAAATAATTCAACTAAACCAAGTTCAATTTAATTAAACCAAATAATAAGAATATTGGTATAATTGTGAATGATAAACATGAAAAAAGCTGAAAGTTCAGTTCAAACCCTAAACTCTAAATCCAACAAGAAAAATTCTCCAATTATTTTTATTACCAAGAGAAAAGATATCTTAATCCTTTTCTCCTTAGGTAAAAAATGTCTTGAAAATTTGATTAAAAACTGAAAAACTCTTTTTTCAAAAAAATTATTGAAAAATCGACTATCAATTTCATGATTACTATTATTATTATTATTCTATGTAAAATTACGAATGTCAAGAAAGCGTAATTGACAACTACATGGGAAATTAATTGGAGGGAACTAAAAAAAAGAATTGAATGAAAATACAACGAACCTGATCGAGAACCGGAAGTATCGATGAACCGGTGGATGCCGAGTCAGTGACTCTGGACGATGACCATTGCGAGGCTCGTACGACCTGCACCGATCTGCCGCGTCCCTGACTCTGAAATATCTCCACTTGTCTGCGAGCTCTCTGCACGACGCTTCCATCCGCCGAGTTTCTCTCCCGCGAGTCGATCACCTTTTTTTTCAACAACAGGAGGCAAAATCTTTATATGTTCTTTACTTTTTTTTCCTCAACATTTGTTAGCTCTTCGTTACTGGGAAATACCGCTCCCCCTACCGCCGTATCTTGATGGCTCACTCGACAATTATTCTTGAGATTCATGCAAGATGAGAATTGAGGAAAGTCGAAAGGAAAAAAGAGTAAAATTCGCACTCGAGCGTGGAAAAACGCAATTGTGGAATTCCGGAATTGCGAAGTGCGTAGCGCTAACGACGTCCTGCAAAACTTTCCAGTCGTTTTTCTGCTACGATATTGTTCCAATAATAATAATAATAATAATAATGACAATCCCTAGAAGATTTTGCTTTTTTCGGACTGGCCGTTTAAGTGCCGGTTTCTTTCCATAATAATAATCATAATATCAATCTACACGATCGAGAGTTTCCTCAATTTGTTGTAATTCCTTTTCTATACCAATAATAATGTTGAAAATAATAATATTAATTATAGTAAACTTTATCATTATTATAACGATGATAATGGTGATAACCGCAGCAGCGACGAAAATAATAACAATGCTGATAATAATATTCTTTATGATTGCGTGTGTCCTCGACGCGAAATGTGTCATTGTCTTTTCACGATAACGATCATAAATACTGCGGCATACGATTGAGCATTCCCCCACATCAAGGTTGGCCATTTTTTTTATTATAATAATAGCGATAATAAAAATATGCTTTGAAATTCTGCATTTCCCGGCTCACATAATAAGTCAGTTTCAGTCCAAAATAATATTAATAATCATAACAACAAAGATATAACAAACAACAACAAAAGTGTTCGTTCAAATTGTACATTTTACCGGCCCAAAATGATTTAGTTTCTTTTCCAGTAATAATAATAATAATCAATTTGATAATAATAATTGTTATTGCTTATTGCTTTCGTTATTGTTATTGCTTATTGTTATTGCTGTAATAATAATAATAATAATAATGGTTATCGCTAATTGTTTTGATTATTGTTACTGTTTTTGGTAAATAGTGATTGTTATTGCTAATTGTTTTTGTTGTATTATTGATATCCCTATTGTTATTGCTACAATTAGAAACATTAAATCATTACTGTTATTGCTAATTGTTGTTGCCATAGTAATAATAATTGTTACTGCTAGCTTTTATTGTTACTGTTATTACTAAATAGTGCTTGTTATTGCTAATTGTTTAAAAAAATTATTATTGCTATCGTTATTGATATTGCTACAAAAAGAAGAATGATAATCATTATTATTATCGCTAATTGTTTTGTTATTTGTTATTGCTAATTGTTATTTAGTCTGTTATTTCTTAGTGTTACTATCATTGCCAACTGTTTTTGTTATTGTTATTGCCATAGTAATAATAATTGTTATTACTAATTTTCATCGTTATCGTTATTGCTAAAATTGTTTTGTTATTTGTTATTGCTAATTGTTAATTAGTCTGTTATGTCGTATTGTTACTGTCATTGCGTAACTGTTTTTGTTATTGTTATTGCCATAGTAATAATACTTGTTATTATGAATTTTTATCGTTATTGTTATTGCTAACATGGTTTTGTTATTTGTTATTGCTAATTGTTATTTAGTCTGTTATTTCTTAGTGTTACTATCATTGCCAACTGTTTTTGTTATTGTTATTGCCATAGTAATAATAATTGTTATTACTAATTTTCATCGTTATCGTTATTGCTAAAATTGTTTTGTTATTTGTTATTGCTAATTGTTAATTAGTCTGTTATGTCGTATTGTTACTGTCATTGCGTAACTGTTTTTGTTATTGTTATTGCCATAGTAATAATACTTGTTATTATGAATTTTTATCGTTATTGTTATTGCTAACATGGTTTTGTTATTTGTTATTGCTAATTGTTATTTAGTCTGTTATTTCTTATTGTTACTGTTATTTCTAACCGTTTTTGTTATTCTTATTGCTAAAATTGTTTTGTTATTTGTTATTGCTGATTGTTATTTAGTCTGTTATTTCTTAGTGTTACTGTTATTTCTAACTATTTTTGTTATTGTTATTGCTAAAATAACAACAACAATAATTATTATAGATGCTATCTATTGTTTTGTTATTTATTATTGCTAATTGCTATTCGGTCTGTTATTTGTTATTGCTAATTGTCATTGCTAGTTGTTTTTTTAAATTATTATTGCTGTCGTTTTCGTTACAAGAATAATAATAATAATAATTACTTTGCCATAAGATTTGGCAGCTTCCGGATTCGAAGATTGCCATCTTCCGGTCTCGATGCGGGCACGTTCGAGCATACCGGTGAGACGATCGACGTGTGACCACTCTCGTATCTCCTCTTTCTGAAACGGCACTCCCGGTGTCTCGTCGCCGAATCGGCCAGGTGACAGTACGATCTCCATTGTTCATCCACTTCGCGACTCGCTTCACTTCCGCTCACACCTCGCACTCGTGCTCAAGGAAAGTTGTGTTCGGCTGTGCGGCAACGAAAAAAAAACCGTTCAAAAATAACGAAAGTGACCTCTTCCTTCCTCGTTCGTCGGGAGCATACATTACAGTCCAGTAAAAGAGACGAAAACCCAGCACTTTTTAGCGTAGAATATGAATTTTTGACTGAAGGTAAATGGTTGCATACTGAAAGTAACCGCAATAAAATGGTGCTCCTCAACTTGCCCCAACCCTAAGAAATAGGGGTTGAAAACTTAAAAATTTCTATATCTCGATAATTAATTGCTAGGTCAAAAAATGTTTCAAACAAAAGTTGTTTGGAATAATAAAATTCGTATAAAGGTGTCTGACGTCCAATCCCCTATCTTTAAAAATAGCGGCACAAAAACACGAGAGCACGACTGACCTAGACAAGGACGCAGCGATATGTCTACTCCGCCCACGGGGCCGGGTTGAAATTCCGAACTTTGGATGCTCCAACGGTTTAAAATTCCGAATTTTAAGGCCTTAGGCCACTCTAGAGGCCGAAAAATAGACTTTTTGGGGATTTTTTTTTAGAAAAACTACAAAATAAATCGAGATTACAAAAAAGGGTGTTTATCATACATATCAGTGGCTGTATACAAGATTTTTTTTAAGTGCTTAATTTCAAAATGGCGGCTTTGCAAAGTTTATCTCAAAACTGCATTTCTTAAGTTAGCCGGAAACATAACTCGGACAATTTTCAACCGATTCACTTGAATTGTTGAATCTATCGTGAAAAATACATTGTCTTTGGAAGTACGTAGGATTTTTTTTATGTTGCATAATTCTTTTGTTATTAACAATTATTTGACGATTTTTAGGCAAATTTTTGGAAAGTTAAAAATTTGCCTACAAAGTCGTCGCCTAAAAAACGAACTATGCAATATAAAAAAAAATCCTACGTACTTCCAAAGACAATGTATTTTTCAAGATATATTCAACATTTCAAGTGAATCGGTCGAAAATTGTCTGAGTTATGTTTCCGGCCAACTTAAAAAATGCAGTTTTGAGATAAACGCTGCACAGCCGCCATTTTGAAATTAATCGCTTCAAAAAAATTATTGTCTACAGTCACTGATATGTATGATAAACACCCTTTTTTGTAATCTCGATCTATTATGTAGTTTTTCTGAAAAAAATTCCCAAAAAGCCTATTTTTTCGGCCTCTAGAGTGACCTAACCCCTTAATATTCCGAAATTCAAGATGGGGCCGGGTTGAAATTCCGAACTTTGAATGATCAGAACGCTCAAAACTCCGAAAGAATAGTACCCCGAAAAATCAAAACTCCGAAATAATTTTACACAAAAGACCAAAACTCCGAAAATCTTAACACCGTCAAAATAATTCGGCTATGGAAGTTTTAAAAGTTTCAAAATTTTCAATAAATCGACGAATTATTTCGAGAATTTTTTTTATTAAGAAGTGGTTTTGCGTCAATTTTGAAATCTGTCTATACAATGTAATATATTCTACATTATTGACAGTCAACTGTATAGACTTTCGCTGGCATGATCTTGACATGAGGTTTAAAATTCCTAATTTTAGTGTTCCGAAATTACAAGGTTCGTCAAGATTATGCCAGCGAAAGTCTACACGGTTGATTGTAAATGATGTAGGACGTATAAAATTGTGCAGACAAATTTCAAAATTGACGTAGTCACTTCTTAATAAAAACAAAAATTCTTGAAATAGTTCGTCGATTCATTGAAAATTTTGAAACTTTTAAAACTTCGATAGCCGAATTATTTTGACGGTGTTCAGATTTTCGGAGTTTTGGTCTTTCGTGTAAAATTCTTTCGGAGTTTTGAGCGTTTTGTGCCGCTATTTTCAAAGATAGGGGGTTGGACGTGAGATAACTTTATACGAATTGTATAATTCCACACAACTTTTGTTCGAAACCTTTTTTGATCGGGCCATTAATTATCGAGATACGGCGATTTTTAAGTTTTCAACCCCTATTTCTTAGGGTTGGGGCGAGTTGAGAGGCAACATTTTTATTGTTGTTACTTTCAGTATGCAACCATCTACCTTCAGTCGAAAATTCATATTCTACGCTAAAAAGTGCTGGGTTTTCGTCTCTTTTACTGGACTATCAGGAGACGGAGAACTAAGTCCGTTTTTTTCGCGCCGCTCAGTCTTCAATTTGCAGAGACTCGGAATCGTCGGCGAAATAGGAAGCGACAAAAAATAAGCTGCGAAATGCCGCAGGATAGAGAACAACAGTTTTCGAAAGGAGAATATAATTGAAGGGGAATGAAAATTAAACGTGGGCATCACGCGTACCGATTCGTATGAGTCATGTAGGTACAAAGATCGGATGTGTCGAACGACGTTGTACGAACGAGACGAGGGCACGTGGTGCGTTTATATTAGCATTTTGTGTACGTATAGACGACTACCCACACGAGCGGATTTCGAGTCGCGATGCATGTGTCGGCCGGTATGGACTTTCGATTAATTTAGGTTGAACGTAGGCTCATTGTCATATGAGCGAGCATACGAGACCCGGCCACGCGCGCGAGACACGCTCGATGATTACGAAATTGAGAATTATAGATTGGAGAGAGAGGGGGGGAGAGAGAAGAGGAAGGGAGAAAGGGAACGGAAGATAACGAAAGGAAGGAAAAGGGAGAGACCGAGAGGAAGAAAAAGATGCACAGAGATCGAGGCAGCTTGAGTTGGAGAGAGAAAAAAAGCCAGAAAGAGAAACGTCTCTAAGGAGCGTGAACGCCCGCGCTCGCTCGTGGCAATGAGAGATACAGATAGAAGCAAAAAAAATAACGTTTTATGTATTCTTGACTCGCGGAGTTTCTTCGATTTTTTCTTGGCTCTTTCTCACTTTGTCGTTACGGTTAAACGCTCGCGACGACCCACATGTGCGATAGATAAGCAGCATTTCGTTATCTATATATTTATATTTTGTTTTTTATACATTTTATAAACAATTATTTTATCAGTAATGAAATTAGAATTAACGGAAGACAACCAAATAAAAAAGAGGCATTTTTTTTCTGGGAAAACTTGTGCAGGTTTTCAAAATACTTTTATTTTTTCGTGTTAAGGGGTCTTCTCACTTTGGACGCTAATAAAGCGTATTTTCGGGAATTTTTTTGATAGGTTCATATTATAGATATTGATATAGAAGTTGTTACACTTAATAAATACACTTTCGAAATACATTTAAAAAAAAATCTTTATTTAAATCACTATTTATTTCACTAGACGAAAATGGTAGTTAAAAAAATGTCCTAAAAAATTGTAGGTCTGCGCTGTTGATGAAATCTCGGAGATGGATCATGCGAAACAAATCAAACGGTTTTAGATTCAGTATGTTAATGGCTATAGCACATATCATGCGACTTTTGATATATGCAAAAATAACAAAATGGCGGAAATTTTTCGAAAAAAACGTGTTTTTTCACCGTTTTTGGCAAAAAAAATAGTAAATATAAAAATTTGAAAAAATCCTTGATATGCGCTATAGCTATGGTTGTAAAGAATATGTGGTTAAAATTTCATAAGGATCGGTTCAGTAGTTTCGAAGATTTTATCAACAAGCCGTCGAAAAACGTTGTTTCGAGAAAAACGCGTTTAAAGTTTGTTTGGGTTACATAAATACTAAATTTTTTTTTAATGTATTTCGAAAGTGTATTTATTAAGTGTAGCAACTTTGATATCAATATCTATAAGATAAGCCTATCAACAAAAATCATGAAAATAGCCTTTTTTAGCGTCTAAAGTGAGAAGATCCCTTAAAGAGTATGGTTTTGACCCTTCGACTGCACACTTCCGCCACGAACCTCCGACTGCATACGGAGTCTGTTCAACCCCAGACGTTTTTCGGATCGTTGTATTTCGGTAAATGTATACATTTTTTTCGTAGAGACGTTTTTTGTAGTCAATTATCCTTATTTTATGGCGTAAAATTCATTTTTTAAGAAAAACGAAAGTGAAGTGCCCCAACATTTGTTCGCAGTGGGAAATGCGTTGAAAAAGACATACTTGGACGATAAAGATCATAACTTTCTTTTTTTCTCGAAATATAAAAAAAACGTCCTTTGCGGTTTTTAAAGAGTTTGTAAATGCGAAAAAAGACAGTATCGACCGTCTTTCCAAAAAGTATATTTATTCGGAGGTTTGAGTTTGAGCATTTTGGGGATAGTGAAAAATGGAAGAAATCGACTCCTTCGGCAGATTAATTTTTGAAAACGTTTTCCGCAATTTTTTTCTCCAATGACTTATTATTATTCACGTTCACCGCAATTGACGCATAAGTACACTGCCGACGAAAAGTTTCCGGACAAAAATTCAAAAAAGTTCCGGAACAATTTTTTTATACCATTACGCCGATAGTTGACATAAATGAATTTAATAAACGGAATTTTGAAGAGGAGTAATTCACCTTCATTCCGCTTTTTTTGTGAAATTTTTTTACCATTTTTTTGCGACCAGTACCCTTTTTCGAAAACGACCATTTTTCGCCTTTTTTGTTCCTTTTCTGGTGGACCCCGTTTGCGGAAAAAATTTTAAATGCATTTCTTTGACCGGAATCATAAAAGGGGAAGCTCAAGCTTCAATTTTGTTGTTTTTTAAAGCCTCGTACGATTTATTTTTCTAAAGATATTTTGATTTTATTGAAAAAAAGAGACAATTTGAAAAATAACGTGTAACGCGAAAACGGCAAGGGTTGAAGGAAAACCTCAGGATGGTAAAAAGTTGAATCAGTTTTCGTTGAGTTCGCGAGAATTTTATCAGATTTTATTTCGAATATTTTCTTTCATGTATTTGCGGTAAAAAATTCAGATGATTTAAACAAATTGTTTTCCTCTATTTTCAACGCAATATAATTATTCTAGATCTTTTTCGACATTTTTTTCCCCGTAGAAAATGTATAGTTTTCTAGTCACGTCAATCGATTGATTTCAACCGAATCTGAAAAATTATATAGAATTTATATAGTGTTATATAGTATTTGTATAGTGTATAGTGAATTATATAGCGTTGAAAATAGAAAAATATAGGCCGAATAGATTACCCCGTTTTGCGATACATTCAGTTGAAAAAAAAATGGGGTCAAAATGACCCAGTGTGCCGTCGAAGGGTTAAATTGTTAAATTGTAAATATTGATAAATGCGGTAAAGACAATGGTTTGCACAAACCGCTTTTTGAAAAACGTCCTTCACTGTGATCACTGCTGCTCGGAAATAAATCATCCGAAATAGAAAAAATCAAACGCAAAAAAACCCTCTATTTTCGTTGATAAAATAAAAACTATACATCGAAAAAAACGCCTTCGTTCAAGCACTGCGTTTCGATATGTAAATGAAGAGTGTAAAAATTGAAGATCATCGGTGCAGTGTTTTTCGACATATCGTGGTCAACGATTTCGAAAAATTGTTTTGAGAAAAGTGCGTTTAAAGGTCGCCGGTTCGCAGTGATAATTATAATGATAATAGTAACAATAAAAATGGGTTTGTATAAAATATTTATTTTCTATCACCATAAATGTCTAAAATAAAATTCTTAATGAAATAAAATATTAATCTCCCATCAGCATTGCGAAATATATTTTTCTAGTTATTATTATCGCAGAATATATTTATGGGAAAGATTGTAATGACAAATTCTCACGAATAATAATAATTCTTATATAAAAGATAAAAAAAAAATTGTTTCTCTCTCTCTTCCTCTCTCTTCTTATACGTCTGTTTATAACTGTTAAGTGAACTCAAGGCCGATTCTCGCCCACGCGATTTTCAACCCACGATATTAGGATAGCACATCCTCCTTCGTAATAATAAAAGTCGATGGAATTGTGCAACTTTTCCCGTCTCACGGAAAGTGCATCGGTCAATAGAAGGGTACAAATTTTCTCAGTTAATTTACTCGTGAGTTATTGATTTCTCGATAAATGATCTTTTTAATTCTTATTTTACATTCCATTACTGTTATTATTGTTATTTCTACAACCATGATGATTATTATTATTACACATACTATTTAGTTTACTTGTATTCCTTTATATGATTATTAACTTGTTATTATTTTCATTATTGTCCCGTGCTTGTTGCTTCATATTAATTCGAAAATTAAGGGGTCTTCTCACTTTAGACGTTAAAAAAGGCTATTTTCATGAATTTTTTTGATAGTTTTATATTATAGATATTGATATAAAAACGCTTAATGAATAAAATTTCAAAATACATTAAAATTTTTTCGTTTATTTATTTAAGTCACTATTTATAGACGAAAATGGAAGTTAAAAATACCCTGAAAAATTGTAAACCTGCGCTGTTGATGAAATCTCGGAGATCGATAATCCGAGACAAAAAAAATTAAACGGTTTTAGATTCAGTATGTTAATGGCTATAGCGCATATCATACGATTTCTGATATACGCAAAAATAACAAAATGGCGAACATTTAAAAAAAAATCCACGTTTTTTCACCATTTTTGGCAAAAAAATAGTAAATATAAATTTAAAAAAAAATCCTCAATATGCGCTATAGCTATAGTTGTAAAGAATATGTGGTTAAAATTTCATAAGGATCGGTTCTTAAGTTTCGAAGATTTTATTAACAAGCCGTCGAAAAACGTTGTTTCGAGAAAAACGCGTTTAAAGTTTGTTTCGGTTACATAAATACATTTAAAAAAAATGTTATAAAAAATAATTTTAAATACATTTTTGAAAAATGTATTTCGAAAGTGTATTTATTAAATGTAACAACTTTTATATCAATATCTATAATGTAAACCTATCAAAAAAATTAATGAAAATAGCCTTTTTAGCGTCTAAAGTGAGAAGACCCTTTAAAGTACGGGGCACAAGTGCAATTATAGAAATGAAATGCTTCGTCCCACTTGATAATAATAAATTACGTGAGCTCAAAAACAAAAAGCGTAATGTTTACACGTAATCTTTCGCGGTTGAGACATGTTTTTGTGACGTCTCCGTTATTTCGTTTTTTTTTTGATGATTCAACGATTTTTACGTTTGAGCGAACCATTTCGCAACGAGAAATCGTGACCGATGATCGAGCATTTCCTGCATCGAATAGCGACGCTGACGAATTACCGCTTGATCGTCAACATTGAGAGGGAGAGAGAGAGAGGGAGAGAGAGAGAGGGAGAGAGAGAGAGGGAGAGAGAGAGAGAGAAAGAGAGAGAGAGAGAGAGAGAGAGATATGCCAGCGACTTATCCATAAAAGGTGATTTCATTGAGTGGACCTATATAGCTATATAGCTATAAAGCCAGATACAGACTCTACGGTTCTTTTTTTCCGTACGGGACCCGAGAAATCTCACAAACGCGTATATTTCGACACACATCGTCTGCAGTACGATAATGCGCTTGCACAATAAGATCGACGGAAAACTATATTTTTGACATAGTTCTACGAAAACGCACCATCTCGGAAAACTTCGCCGTGCAATTCGAAAATTCAACGCGGCCGCTATGTATGTTAATGGCTACAGCACATATCATACGATTTTTAATATATGCAAAAAGAACAAAATGGCGGACATTTTTCGAAAAAAAACGTGTTTTTGCACCGTTTTTGGCAAAAAAATAGTATATATCAAAATTCTAAAAAATCCTTGATATGCGCTATAGCTATAGTTGTAAAGAATATGTGGTTAAAATTTTATAAGGATCGGTTCAGTAGTTGCGAAGATTTGATCAACAAGCCGTCGAAAAAAGTTGTTTCGAAAAAATGGCGTTTAAAGTTTGTTTGGGTTACATAAATACATTTTAAAAATTACAAATGTATTTCGAACGTGTATTTATTAAGTGTAACAACTTTTATATCAATATCTATAATATAAACATATCAAAAAATTCATGAAAAAAGCTTTTTTTAGCGTCTGAAATGAGACGACCCCTTAAGCTTGCTTTCTTCAAACGAACATTCTTTTTTATCCATTCATATCTCCATTTTTATTATTATTCAAAATCGCCTTTTTGCCAATTCGCAGATCACAAAATTCTTATAAAAATTCCAAAAACGCTGTAGCGATTTTTCTGAATCCCAATGGGTTTAAAAAGTTCGAGCTGTTCGATGAAAACTATTTACTTTTTCATTGCACTCCAACGATGCAAACTTCAAGAAAGGAGACCTCAGTCCCACGACACTTGTGATCTTGAAGTTTGCATCGTTGGAATGCAAATACAATTCTTTTTTATATATTTTTTTCCTCTTTTTTATGACTTGATAAAATCTTTTTTTCCAGATTTGAATGATAGACTCAAAATATTATCGTGGCGTTTTCGTGACGGAGATTGGCAAAGATTAAATTGAGCAATATAAAAATAACAATTTTCATTGCATTCCAACGATGCAAGCTTCAATCTCATCGAAACTCACCGAAGCGGTCGCGATATTGAAAAAAAGGGATCGCGAGGACGCGGTCGTGACGCGGGGCGGATCTTGAATTCTCAAGTTTCACATTGGTGGTCTTGTTGCAAAAGAGGCCAAAGCCGGTCTCTGCCCTCTCGTCAATGACCCTGCAGTATGATTATATATATATATATGAAACAAAGAGATCGAGGAGGATGCGCGTTAAGGAGGATGGAGCGGTCCAGTTGAGTCAAATGACGGTTCGTGAATTTTCTTCTTCAATGAACCTCAACAAAATGCATTCGAGGTATAGATTTATCCGGTAAATGGTAATTTTTCATAAAATATACAGTTGAAAAGCAAAATTATGCATTTTAATACTTTTATTACGTGAATAAGAAAAACTTTTGTGACACTACCTACTTGAAAAAGTATAACGTTATCGATGATTATTATGAAAAAACTGCGTCAGTGAATATTTTATACAACTCAGAATGGAATGTTGAGTTATTGATAATTATGCCTACTTATATTTGTCACCAGATTATTTATTATTAAAAATTACATTTAAAAAAAAATGTCGTGGATTTCGAAAGTGTATTTATTAAGTGTAACAACTTTTATATCAATATCTATAATATAAACCTATCAAAAAATCATGAAAATAGCCTTTTTTAGTGCCGAAAGTGAGAAGGCCCCTTAATCCGTTGTTAGAAATGGTTCATCTTGGTGCTAAATAGGCAAATAAATTAAATCACGTGTAGCGTGATCGTCTTGCCCAACTGGCCGCACGTAAAACAACGTGCATTAACTCTTCGCGGTCACACGGGGTCCAGGGGAGCCCACGCGCGACTTTGAGCCAAAAATACTATACTAGGTGCGCAACCAAGTTTCCGGGTTTTCTTACCAATAAAAAATCGAAAATTTCAAGACAAATGCAAAAAATGGTTCATTCGAAGTATTGTCCCTCGCTATTTACACATTTTTGCCATCTCTCTGGCAATACTAGGTGCGCAACTAAGTTCCCGGGTTTCACACATGGATGGCGCTAGCGACACATGTAGTCGACATACAGGTCTGAAATTGGGTGTCTTTATAGCTTGCAGATCTGTTAAGAATGCCCAGTCGTAAAATAAACAAATATCGCAACACAACGACCTTTTTTCTAACCTCGAAAATGTCAAAGTTTGTGCCAAATAAACAGCATTTGCGGGACGCATTGCTTTTCTGCTTCAACCTAAAAAAAACAGCAGCTGAAGCACGTCGGTTACTTGAGGAGGCCTACGGCGAACATGTACCATAAAAAAGAACGTGTGAAGATTGGTTCAAGCGGTTCAGAAGTGGCGATTTTGAGACTGGGGACAAGGAGCGCTCGGGAAGACCGCAAACATTTGCGGACGCCGATCTGCAAGCGTTATTGGATGAAGATGACACTCAAACAGAAGATCAACTTGCCGAGGCATTAAATGTGACTCGGCAATGTATTTCGAAACGTTTGCACGCCATGGGAAAAATTCATAAGGAAGGAAAGTGGGTGCCGCATGAGTTGACTGAGAGACAAATGGAAAATCGAAGAGCCACTTCCGAAATTTTGCTTTTGCGGCAGAACAGAAAGAGTTTCCTGCATCGAATTGTTACTGGCGATGACAAATGGATATATTTCGAGAATCCCAAACGCAGAAAATCGTGGCTTTCACTTGGCGAAGCGTCAACATCGACGGCACGGCCAAATCGCTTCGGAAAAAAGACAATGCTCTGCGTTTGGTGGGACCAAAAAGGAATCGTGTACTATGAGCTGCTGAAACCGGGCGAAACTGTCAATGGGCATCGCTACCGACAACAACTAATCAATTTGAACCACGCGTTGCTCGAAAAACGGCCAGAATGGGACACGAGACACGAACGTGTGATATTGCAGCACGACAACGCTCCGTGCCATCGCAGTTCCATCGTCCAGGACACCATAAAAACACTGAAATGGGATCTGCTACCGCACCCGCCGTATTCGCCAGACCTGGCCCCTTCAGACTATCACTCGTTCCGGTCAATAGCGCATGGCTTGGCTGGGCTACACTTGGCCAATTACGACGCAGTACAAAATTGGTTGGACGAATGGTTTCAGTCCAAAGACGCGTCTTTTTATCCTCGTGGTATTTATGTATTGCCAGAGAGATGGCAAAAATGTGTAAATAGCGAGGGACAATACTTCGAATGAACCATTGTTTGTATTTGTCTTCAAATTTTCGATTTTTTATTGGTCATAAAAACCTGGAAACTTAGTTGCGCACTTCGTACTACCGAAACTGTAAGTATTATCGCCTTTCTGTACTTTCTATGACCTTCAATGGCCTTACGTTATAGGTCGTTGAACTCGTTTCAAGCTCCTCTTTCATGATACAGAAAAAAAAATATCGATCCATTAAAAAAAATGGAGTTGGCCTTCAAATATCCGAAGTACCTCCACCTGCAATAAAAACTATTATCGCCATCGGACGGCCTCTTTCGTACTGCGCAATTTCATTTCAGCAAATATTTCTGTGAACCTTATAGTTTCGAAGATATCCAAGGTGCTTATAGTTATTGATTCACCCTGTATATACAGGGTGATTCAGAACTATCAGGGTTCTTTTGACGAGCGTATAGGGTGCGTAGTTACGACGAAAACGCTTTTGTTAAGGGGTTACCCCCACTTGCGATTTTGAAAAAATCGATTTTTTTTATTGCATTTTTTTGAAGTGCAGTTTTTTTTTATGCCCGGAATAGATGACTCTATGTAAGTTTACAAAAAAAAATATTTTCTTCGTGTAAACTGAAATTGAAACTTTAAACGCGTTTTTCTCAAAATGGCATTTCTGAAGTCGGTGACCTAGATTACTCGAACACTAATGAACCGATCTTCTTGAAATTTTGCAGGCTTATTTAATACATAAAAATGTAGTCTTTAATCGTTCGATTTTTTTTTTCGAAAAAAAATGGCCGTTTTATAGCCAAAAAACGGCCGTTTTTTTTTCGTTAAAATCGAACCATTAACTTTGACTATCCGCCATTTTGTGAAAAATGAATATTTTTTAAAATCCTTCGATTAAAGACTAGTTTATACTTATATTTGACTAAATCCATCCGCATTTTTTTTTTCAGATGATCCACTTCGCTGCAATGTTGGTCACCGCAAACCGTGTATATAAAAACATTTTTTCATTGACGGCCATTTGCCACTAAACAATGTAATATTTTTCAATAAAAAAATTACTGTAAGTTCTTCAAGATGTGTTCTTTAAGATGGTATATTGATCGATTAAAAAAGTTTTGTAGTTTTCTTTTAAAAAATGCATGAAAAAGGCCTTTTTCTTTGCGCTACAAGTGGGGGTAACGCCTTAAATCTCGTGCGACAAAATTTGGCCAAGATATTTTCGTTCAAAGTCCACCGTTGAGTAAAACAACAGGATAGTAGTTGCTCGCTCGCAATTTTTTCTTCTCCAGATATTAAATAATAAAATAAAATTGTTGAATCGTATTATCGATTTTCAAAGCGGGTCTCCGAGTTAATTTTTTTATCGAAAAAGAAAATTTCGACGTGTAAAGAAATTATCAGCCGTTTTATTTTCCAAATATAAATCACAAAACTTATGAAACTTAGGGGCGAGATTAGGCGCGAAGTTAAACGAACGTTGCTCAGAGAAATTCTTAATAGTTGATGAGCGAGTCCGCGTGGAAAATTCTTTCGTGTGCAGCAGCGATCCTAGTGAAAATATAACCAAGTCCACGCTCAACGTTCGCCACTCTTTCTCTCGCTCTCTCTCTCTCCGAATATTAGCATGTGTTACGAGGAAGACTTTTCACACTATTGTAGCGCGAGGCCTACGTTAAGATTACGCGAAAACATTCTCCGTCTCTCTTTCCCTGACGTCCAGGCCGCTATAGTCATGCCCTCTAACCGAAGTCTCTTACACATCACATAAACCTCATCCTGAAGTGAAGTTTCGTCATTTACGCGTCAGCTCCCACTGCAAGTTCTAACTATTTTCCGACGTGGATGGATTTTTCGTGACGAAAAACGTTTCAGCGGAGGAATTGATCGGCGGAGAGGGGGGTGCTTTTTCGAGGGGGGTGACGAAAAGTGTGGCCCTTTTTCGAAAAGTCGGAGCCCTATATAGAAGTAGTTGAATTTTTAGCCTGTTTTTAGATAGAAAGTTAGTTAGATCTATCTAGATCTATCTATCTAGATAGATAGATCTAGATAGGTATATAGATCTAGATAGATATAAAGATCTAGATAGATAGATAGATCTAAATAGATAGATAGATCTAGATAGGTAGGTAGATCTCGATAGATAGACAGATAGACCGAGGTAGATAGCTCTAGATAGATAGATATATCTAGATATCTAGGTAGATGTATTGATCTAGATACATAGATGAATCTAGATAGATATATCTAGATAAGTAGATAGATCTAGAGATGGATAGAGCTAGATAGATATAGAGATCTAGATGGATATATAGATCTAAATAGATGGATAGATTCATCAGATAGACAAATAGTTAGTTAGATGAGTATGTAGATGGATTTTAGATTAGACATATAGATAGTTAGATCAATAGATGAATGTTAGATTGGATAGATTGAGCCTGTTCTTTGACAGACTTTTATCATCCATCGAGCTAGTGTCTCCATAAATCAAACTTTTGAGTTAAAACAAAATTTTCGAGAAAAAAAATTGCGAAAAACATTTTGTTCTTTTTAATTCTCTACAGTTCTAAGTTATATTTTCGTAGCTACCCTTTATTCTCTCCCTCTCTCTTTGTAACACCCCCACTCTCCGTTTCGCCCTCTGTCGACGTTTGACCGAGACGCGGCGCTTTGCGGAGGGTCACTGTACGAATTTCGCGGATAAGGCACACGCGAGAGGAGACAAAGCGGAAACAAACCGGTCTCGGAACGTATTATCGCTATTATACCTATATATATATATATATATATATATAAAGGCATGATCGTGCATGCACGAATAAAAGCCCACCGACGTACCCAACGTGACTCACTTTGCGTCGCTGAACAGCCGCCGGCACGCGTTCTTTTTGTTGTTGTTGTTTTCTCTTTCCTCCCAATATACTCGGCAATGCGTGTTGAAAAAATAAAATAAAAACCCCGGATTTTCGATGCGATGAGAATGCCTGGGGAACATGCCCCCCCACACACGAGACCGCGATTATTTTCACACGGTAAGTCACAATTGCATTATTTGCCGGGCGGAAATAGTGCCCGAGTCGCGTGTACCAAAAGACAAATGTCAATAAAAATGAATTTTTGGACCAAGCTGAATGACTCGAGGTTAAAAAAAAATTGTGACAAACCGACGAGATCTTGTTGCGTTTGTCGGATTTATGGGGACGAAGATATATCGCGAATTAGTCGGAAAATAGCGCGACCGATCTCGAAGGAAAGAGAGCGAACCGTGCACCATGAGCGCGGATTCTTGACTGCGAGATACACCGTAGCCACGGCGAAAGAAAGAGAGAGAGAGAGAGAGAGAGAGAGAGAGAGAGAGAGAGAGAGAGAGAGAGAGAGAGAGAGAGAAAGAGAGAGAGAGAGAGAGAGAGAGAGAGAGAGAGAGAGAGAGTAGACTGAAAAAGGATATATATGTATATATGTATACACGCTGGAGGTGCCGAGCTGATCCGTTGTCCGAATGTACCAATCCGGTTCTCCATCGTTCTTTCCTCCCTGATTCTTTCTGCTTCCCTCCCGCTCGCCGGCTTTCCCTCTCCTGGTCGCGCTCGCTTATGGCGAGGTGAAAGAATCGACGGGAGAGCGCGGCGTCAAGGATAAAAATTGGTGTACCCCGACCTCGGTCCATCCTCAGGGTCCAATCTCCAGAGAGAGAAAGAGAGAGAGAGAGAGAGGGGGAGAGAAAGGGAACAAAGAGAAAACCGACGGAAGAAAGAGGAAGGCGCAGAGAGGAAGCGAACAAAAGTAAGAGAACAGAGAGAAAGAGAGAGAGAACAAGAGCCGTAAAAGCCTTTCATTTCGGTCATGCATGCAATACCGAACGAAGAACCATATCGCGTATCCTTGAAGAGAACGCGCGCTCTATATGTGTGCCAAAGTCATGGGACGCCACGCTACGTTGCATATCATCAGCGGAGGATAAGCGTCCGCCATTGCTCTGTCGTCGCTGAGGAGTGCCTCCTGGAAAATCTTCTATTTGCCGTCAATTGTTATTTTCACCGTACCGTTTTGGGTCGTCGATCTTTCGGTGGAGATCGGGATGGAATTGCACCGAGTTGAAATCTTTGAAAATATCGATTTTTTGCTTTCGACGGATTCTCAAAATGTAAGATTTTCAAAAATATGCTCTGATAATTTCACGTCGAGCCGGTCATAGACGAGGGAGTTATGGGCGCGTATATGTAGGTTATGAGAACCGGCGAGTTTTTAACGCGTTTTTCTCAAAATGACTTTCATAGACGGTGACCACGATGTTTTTTTTCACCGAACATCTTTTTTTTTACTTTGGACTGCGTCTGCTTTTTTTCGAAAATCAATATTTTATTGAATTCTCCGCTAGTCAGTGGATTATTTTATGCTGAGATTAAATGCGTTTGATTTTTTTATTTTGGATGATTTGTTTCCGAGCAGCAGGGGTCACCGTGAAGGACGTTTTTACAAGCTTTTGTTTAACTTGCTCCGTTCGTGTGTCTGTCTTTCCGGTTCAAAATTTGTAATCCATTTTTCAAGCACTTGCTGGCATCCGATTGAAATGAAATTTAGCATACCTATGTACCTTCGGTGAAAATGCAATAATATCGCGTAGTACCGTGCAGATGGTCTGATGATGGAGGTGGGAGTTGGGTAATGCAACTCGTTAAGACGGAATGACACCTCATCGCGGTCGGTATGGTAGAACAATTATAGATTCCCAAAAATCTCTGAAACGGCTCTTCAGATCCCGTCGAAATTTTGCCAAACGACGTCAAATAGATAGACGAATAGCTTCTAGCCCCTCAAATTTTCTGAATTTGAGAAAATTTGAGGGGCTAGAAGCTATTCGTCTATCTATTTGACGTCGTTTGGCAAAGTTTCGACGGGATCTGAAGAGCCGTTTCAGAGATTTTTGGGAATCTATAATTGTTCTACCATACCGACCGCGATGAGGTGTCATTCCGTCTTCAGGCGTTAGGCCACAGTAACGGGTGTAAAATCATGTGCGAATTTAACCATTTTTTTCGTATGAAAAAGTGATTCACTGATAAAATTAATTACACATCTATTAAGTATGAATATCAAGCTGTTAGAGAATATATATATATTTTTTTCGATGTACAAAATGGCCGACTACTAATATTTTTTTACGCGCTCCGCGGCGTGACATTTCGCATCCACAATTTTTGACCTCGAATAAAAACAAATATTCTCGTCAATCTACATTAGAATGCCTAGAGAAGTACGTACGGAATTTAAAAAATATTGTTTTACTCGAAAGTTGTAGGTATTTGAACTTAAGAAATGAATTTGCAGTGGAAAAATTTCGTTATAACTGCTCATAAAATGAAAAGTTTTCGATTAATCAGAAATTCCGTACGTACTTTTCTACGAAATGCAATTAGAAACATAACTTTTAAACTTGAAGTAAATCGAGTGAAAATTGTTGAAGTTATTTGTCACGCCAATTGGAAAAAAGCTGTTTCGAAAAGTTTGGAGTAGCCG
Organism: Ophion slaviceki; assembly: GCA_944452715.1. Lineage (NCBI taxonomy): Eukaryota > Metazoa > Arthropoda > Insecta > Hymenoptera > Ichneumonidae > Ophion > Ophion slaviceki. The sequence continues at coordinate 13,138,303 of OX101783.1, read as the reverse complement.
GCCATTTTGTGCATCGAAAAAAAAAATATATATATTTTGTAACAGCTTGATATTCATACTAAATAGATGTGTAACTAATTTTATGAGTGAATCACTTTGTCATACGAAAAAAAATGGTCAAATTCGTACACGATTTTATACCCGTTACTGTGGCCTAATCCCTTAAGGAGGTACGGCGATTGGAGCGAGTTTAAGATAAAAGTCCGATTTTTTTTTTATAGCATTGTCGAGACCTTCGTCCATGCGTATGCGGAGTTTCCACGAGATTTACCGTACACTTTCGAGTTATTAATTGTTAAAGTTGGTGAATTAGTCACACGTAGACGACAAAATGTGCCTGTCCTCTCGTATGTCGATTTTTTTGTGGTACTTGGAGCCAAGAAACACGTAAAAAAACTGATGGTTGCGTTCGTTGAATCTTTGTGATCGATAAGACACCTTGAATTGGAAAGCTCAGCGCAGAAATAAGCAATAAATTTAGAAATAAAGTCGCAAAAACCGAAGTTTTCGGAGAGCGAGACTTCTCGTGACGTAACAGCAGCCATCTTGCTCGACGTGTGGCAACGCCGGATACCCGCGCAAATTTGATTCGTCTATCGGATATTTTCAACGCGAATTAAAAATATGATTGTGCGAAGCCGTACATTTTTGAATGGATTATAAAGGGCCTTTCGTCGATATTTACTTGAAGTTCTTTTACGTACAGCAAAGGCATCTCAATTTTTCTGGCGACATGTACCTATACAACGCATCAATATATGAATTCAGCATGGGAGAACCGTCATATAAAATAAACGTTCCTTTTTATACCTGCAAATATTGTGAAAATTGGGAAAGGGAAAAATAACATAACAATCGATGAAATATGTTTTGACTTTGGACAGATTGGACATTGGACATTGAGGTTAACTTCAACGCGACGTTTTTTATTTGCAATCGCAATATTATCTTTTCATTTTCTAATTCTTGTCCGTCAGAATCTACATTTGTCTCTAAACTGGACTTCAGGTACAATCCCGTTACTCTTTTGATAAACTTCCACAGTATTTTCATTCTCCATGTTAACCGACTACAAAAAATAATAAGCCGGGCGCGTGGAACCGATGACAGCCACCGAAAATGCGACGATGCTAAACGTCAACGATATGGCGTACTACTGAAGTCGAGTAGTAGATTATTAAGGTTGTTTCCATATTATAAAAATAATAGGAAACTCGAACTTCAATACTTAAAAAATATTTCTCGAAAAATAGGCCATGTACATATATTCAAAACGTGGCGGTATTGCGGCGTGAAATAGACTCTAAGTTTACTAGCATGGTCATCATCGTACCTCCTTAAGGAGGTTGGAGCGATTCAGTTGAGTCAAATGACGGTTTATTCATTTTTTTCCAATGAACCTCAAAAAAAATGCATACGAGGTACAGATTTATTCTATATATGCTAATTTTTTTAAATATATAATTAAAGGGCAAAATTATGCATTTTAACATTTTTATTATGTAAAGTAGAAAAACTTTTGTGTTACTACCAACTTGAAAAAGCATAACATTATTAATGATTATTATGAAAAAACTACGACAACGAATGTTTTATACAATTCACAATGAAATTTTGAGTAAGTCATAATTATGCCTATTCATATTTACGTCACGAGATTATTGGCCCATGGTTTACGATGGGCAAGATGAGGATTTTTTTTTCTATATGTTCACAAAGGTTCAGTTTGCGTTAATCCGTTGTTAGAAATGGTTCATCTTGGTGCTAAATAACAATCAAAATTACATAACCTTTAGTGTGAAAGTCTTGCCCATCTAACCGCACGTTAAATTACATGCATTAAACTATTTTTTATCTCTGGTGTTTAGTGGTGAAAAAAGTTCAAATATTCGTAAAGACTCAGGATAGTGTAAACAATAACATGTATTTTTGTATTAAATTTAACCTTGGATTGTGGCTAACGCTCCAACCTCCTTAATAGCATATACTAGGACAGTCGAGTCTGTGCTCATTTGTTTCGTTATCCTGAGCACTTTCCAATACACATGAGAACGAGTCTGGTAATGGTGGTGAGAGGAGGGAACTGAAACTTCCTAATGGCCAATGGTAGAACAATCGAGTTTGGGCTCATTAACTTTGTTGACTTGAGCACTATTTATAATTACACCATTATAAAGTTTCCCGCAAAACCTTTATAACCTAAGGCAAGGTTTTTTATTACGCCGATGTCCGTATGACGTGGGGGTCTGGCATGGCGAATAAATAAACAAATTCTAATACTAAAAAGTATAAAATAAAATAAACTTAAAAAAACTCTTGAAAACCAAGCTTTTGTGTAAAAGGTACTGTACAAATAGTAAAAAATAATGTTCAGTAACTTTGAAAATGAAAACCGTATAACTACAAAAAAAAGTCCTTTCCTTGGTCACTCATCATAGATGCAAGTGCTTAAAAGGTACATAAACGTAGATTTTTTAAAAATATGAAATATCCATTTTTAAAGCCTGAGGCGTCAAACGTCATAAGTACTTAAAGTACTCTCAAGTTTAAAATATCTGAAAAAAGCCTCAAGCTTTTGAAATTTATATTTTAAATTTTTAAATATCTACGTCTATGCAGCTTTTAAGTACTTGCACCTATGGCGAGTGACCATGGGGGTGACACTCCTCGAATATCGTGTCTCCCTTATTGACCCTCTCCACGAGGGGCGCTAGTAGTCACCCGCGTTACCCCCAATTCGGTCGCGCAGCGTCTGCATTCGACGCATACGATGCGTTTGGATTATTCATTATTAAGGTAGCGCCTGCACCAACCTCCTCATTATAAAAAATAATTTTTTTGTATGCTGTAGCAGAGACATAAAAAATGACGTCCGCGAAAACTCTACAGGCCTTACCGGCTAAATACAATAGTAATTCATTCACGAAATCAATGCATTTAACCCGCACCATATAGGGGATCCGTGCGGATCGAACTTTGGAACGGAAATAATAATAGTTCCCGGTGAGATCAGAGCTATGCGAAAAGCAACGAATAAGAAGAAAACTGTCGCGATCACGTATGTTCCATAAAAAATATAGGTTACGGGACATTTCGAGCAGATATCATCGATTCAATCGACTCATTTTTGCGTTCGGTAGCCGCGTCTGCCATGTCTCTTGTTACAATATGCACATTACACATACACTACAACACACGATTACACATACGGTAAACAAACACATACTTGGCATGTATCGAAAGCACCTGAATACAGCGTTGCCACGGATATTGCCAGAATTATGAAATGGCAACCTGTGACAACTCAACTCAAATTTGATTGCGATTTTACTTCACTTACCAAACTATAATACAAACAGTTATCACATGCACTTCTCAAATCATTATTTTCTGTATCATGTTTATTATTATACCCAAATACATTATATTTTGCTTTTTTCAGATTCGATAATTTATAGATTTTCTGTTGACTAGTCAATCCGCTAGTATCTTGCCCACCAAAATCTGTCTCTGTCTCTCTATCTCTGCCCTTCCTCTTCAACTATTAAGCAAACCTCATTATCTGGACACTTTTATTTATTCGTTCGTTTCTTCCTTTGTTGCGTTCGTTTATTGTTGTCGTTAGTTTATTAATATGAAGGTGGTATTCGTTTATTTGTATGCTCGTTTTTGTACTTGTAATTAACTGCACAACGTAATGCTCAACGGTATAAATCATATACCACAGTCCACTGTGTTTCTGTGGAAGATGCATCGAAATCGATTCAGTAGTTCTTGAGTTATTGGGTGTACAACTTAATTCGGTCCGTTTTTTTGCTTAAAATACGCACTTATTTGAATGATAAAATGAATTAATGCATTAATCAAAATATTGTCCATCGCTAGCCACTACTTTTCCCCATCTTTCTGATACTTTATGAATTCCGTCGCGGAAGAAGCGTTCATCTTTTGAAGCCAGGAATGAATCGAGCCAATTTTGTGATACCCTGTTGTGACGTGAAGCGTATTTCAGTCAAAGCGTTATGCATCGATCGAAACAAATGATAGTCGGAAGGGACAAGGTCTGGGCTATAAGGCGGGTGAGCCAGAATTTCCCACCCGCTATTTTCCAAATAGTTTTTAACCACAATAGCAACGTGAGGCCGAGCGTTGTCATGTTGAAAGATTATGGACTCGTGTCTGGTCGCATATTCTGGACGTTTTCGGTTATAGCTCGCTTTAAACGGATCAATTGTTGCCTGTAGAAGTCTCCCGTGATGGTCCCACAAGCGTTCGGTGGGCTTCAGCTGCACTTTTCTTCCAATCGAAACAGAAAATCAACACTTCCCGCAAATGGTGCTTATTTGGGACGAAATTCGACATTTTCAGCCCAGTAAAAATTAGACTTGATGCGCAAAACTCGAAGGTCTGTAAACGATATTTGGTTAAGAGATGTTGATACTTCACGATACAGCAAAAATCAGGTGTTGCCGTTAACCATTTATAGCACCTAGAGCCATCTTTTGAAAACGGATCGAACTAAGTTGTACACCTCATATAAATACCCAAACATACAGACAGACGATTTTTTCACTTGTTTCAATTAATGAAAACAAGCTGTAAAGCAATTTGTCGAAAAAAAACTACAGACAAATTATATTAATGAGTTCATTTATTTATTTATAACTGCCTCAGTATAGCCGGTGCCCCTACCAGTATCTCCCTAGATACTTTTTCAGGACGGCAAGTTTGACAATCATGCTCCATCGAAAATCGTAGCTGATCGATTATCAAAATCCTGTACATACAGGCTCATAGCCTTTCACTCGTTAAACCTTCACCTCGAAATTCCCCAAGACCTTCGAAGAACAGACGTCGTTCTCTATTTCTCCCGTGCGTGTATAAGTGTGCGTTTGTTTTTTTCTCCTTGCCGAACAAAAGCTTCATCAACGTATCATTTATTGAAACTCGTATCGCGTGTGTTCAGCCGCGCTGTAATAAAATTTCGCAAAAAAAACTTCAGACGGTGATGAGAGGATCGGCGTCTTTTTCGGAAACGTTCACTCTCACGCAATCGCCGAGACTCGAGGCCAATATGCCGGAAAAGACTTTGAGATAACCGCGCTCCGAATCCGAATGATTGGTGAGTATAACGTGAACGTTTTGGTGCACAGCGTCGAGAAGATCGTGATGCAACATCTCACCGGTAACGTAAAGATCGGCCGTCACGTTTTTCAGGACGGTTGAGCCCGAACCCGCGCAAACTGCTATCGTATTGATCGGCTTGTCTAAATGGTGGAAAAAAAATGTTGCGTAAACAAGTTGGTCGTTCTTTTTCTCTGTCGCTCTTTCCAGATGTTTTTTTCCATTTGGTCATTATGCAGTTTGAGGACTTTACCGAAAAATGACGGAAAATGTTTTTTTTCACCGTGAACTTGTTTATTCCATTATATTGAGTGATATTCCATCAGAGGAGGCTGACACTACATTAATTCCATAAGTTATGGGGTTTTGATGTTCGCGGAAACACGTGATGAAATAGGGCATTTTTAAATTTTTCGGCGCCTATATTGGGGGCGGGGGGGGGGGGGGGGGGGGGCATTTATGAAAAGTCTTTCTAAATGCAATGCCGAAAATAAATCGCGGCGGTCACCTTCCCATGAAAAGGTATAGGGTTTTGAAGTTCACGACAACACGTTATAAAATAGCGTATTTTCAAACATTTTCTGACCACCTGTATTGGATGTGGGAAGTGGGGGGATTTAAAAAAGGGGCCATCCAAAAATTACGTAACGCAATTGGGAGGGGGGGGGGGGGGGGGTCGGCCAGGCGTTACGGTCTACGTACGGGGGGAGGGTCAAGGTTTGCGTTAGGTCACGATTTTAAAACTGCTAGAAATAGCAAAATTTCTGCATGTTCATGTTTTTAATTTAAACCTCGGGTGCAATTTTACCGTGGACAGCTCACAGTTTTCTATACGCAATGTCAATTAAGGGGGAAAATCACTGTGCAAGAACTTGCACAGTAGCTTTCCCACATCTTCCAAGCAAAATTAGAAGGACATTTTTTTAAAATGATTCTTGAAAGTACATGTATTGAAAAATATGTTGGCAAAATTTTTATTCACAAGTCCGAAAATTGACAGAGTTATAGTAATTTTAGTGAGAACAGGTAGCGCGACCGGTTAGTGGCCTCAGTCCCTACAGGTGTGGCATCATTTACAATAGATAAAATACAGGCTCTTATTATTTTGTGAACTACCATGAAAATGAAGAACCGTCATATCGCCGGCGACTAGATACTTCAATGTAAGAATCAATATTCTAGAAAAAATCGTTACTTTATATCAAGAAACACGGAACGAAAACTTTGAACGCGTTTTTCTCGAAACTAGTATTTTCGACCTTGTCCGAGCGAATACTTAATAACTTATCAGCCGATTTGCAATTTTTTTAAAAACATTTTTGTAATCGCAGTAACTAAGGCTGTACGTATCCGCGTTTTTAACATTTAATAATTACTATTTTTAAATACTGCTTGAATACAGAAAAAGGGCCTTGAAAATAGAAAAAAATGTCCAAACTGTCGGCATTACGTAAAAAAAACAAAATGATAAAACGGCTACGCATAACGATAGCTACAGTTGTATAGATATCGATAAATTGTTGACTTTCAATTTACCGATAACCTTTCATAAAGATATCAATGGGACAATGAAGAGATTTTTTTTGTCGTCGAATCAAGGCATATATCTCGGTTAATTTTCAAGATCTTGTCATAAAAATTGGTATAAAACTAGATGAATATATACTTCATAAAATGAATATAAAGCCGATCCTTTCATAATTAGTTATGTCTATGAAAAAAATCGCAATTATTGATTACAAAGCACCCGTTACGTAACGGAATAGGGGAGGGGGGTTCTAGCCAAGCGTTACAGTCCCGTTACGTGGGGGGAGGGGGGCTTCAAAAATTGGGAAATTTTGCGTTACGTATATTATGGACGGCCCCAAAAAAGCTTTCCTAAATACCCCCCGCCGCTCTGTTTTTTGTGTTGTATGAGAAAGGTGTCTGATGCGGCCACGCAAGAGGTCCGGGGAGCGCCACCCCCCGGCGGAGTCAAGAGCTCCTCGCGGGGCGGAGGGGGCGGAGCCCCTCCAAAGACACTAAACGTAGTTTTGAAATATAACGTGTAGTAAAAAGAAATCCATTATTTTTGCATGAAATTAAAGGCTTTATTTAGCATAGTTACAATGATCCGATTTAGGTCCAATATGCACCGTTTTGATCAATACCTTGTTGCCATTTTGAAGGTAATTTCATTATGCCTTTCTCATAGAAACCGTAGACCCTATTGGCAAAAAACTGGGACAGTCTATTTTCACAAGCTTCTCTTGAGGCGAATTTTTCACCAGCGAAATCATTCGCCATAGACAGAAACAGGTGTTAATCACGTGGTGTCAGATCCGGATTATAAGGTGGATGCATAAGATGCTCCCTACCAAGCTCCCGGAGCTTCTAGCGAATCACTATCGATGTGTGTGGCTTGGCGTTGTCCTGATGGAACACAATTCCTCTCCCATTGGCCAAAGCTGGCCGCTTCTGGGTGATTGCTTCCTTCAGACGGTCCAATTGTTGACAGTACAGGTTCGAATTAAGAGTTTGACCGTAGGGGAGCAGCTAATAGTAGATGATTCCCTGCCAATCCCACCAAACACACAGAAAAATCTTCCTGACCGTAAATCCTGGCTTGGCCACCGTTTGCGCCGATTCACCGATTCGACCACGACCGTTTTCGCTCGACGTTGTCGTAAGTAACCCACTTTTCATCATCAGTCACCATCCGCTTCAAAAGTGGGTCGATTTTGTTGCGATTCAGCAGCGATTCGCAGATGGAATTTCGGTGCATGAGGATTTTTCGCCTTAACTCGTGTGGCACCCATACATCGAGCTTCTTTTTGTATCCAGCCTCATTCAAGTGATTCCAAACGGTTTTTTGTGCAATGTTTAGCTCCTGGGCAATGAAAACAGTGCTTACATGACGGTCGGACTCGACAATTTCCATTACTTTATCGACATTTTCGATAATTGGCCTTTCAGAGCGTGGTGCATCTTTGACATCAAAATTACCGGAACGGATTCGACGAAACCAAAATTGCGCATGATTGGCTGTTACAGTATCAGGACCATAAACACTATTCACATTTTCAGCCGCCTGGCTTGCGTTTTCGCCTTTATCGAAGAAAAACTGTAAAATATGGCGTATTTTCACTTTGCTGGTGGCCATCTTTGACGCGCGCTCAAACAATATTGAGTGAAGCAATCACAAAACTGTCTGAGATGTTTATTTGAGGACGAAATCTTATTTTTCTAACGCCATCCAGCGTAATCCGATCGCACTTATACAACGCGAGATACAGATTACTATAGCCACCCGGGAAAAAATGGACATATGAGGCATTCTTCATCAACTGAGCCACTTTTTTTTCAACCTCTCCAATTTTTTTCAAAATCTGCCAGCTTGAAATATAAGTCAAAAGGAACGTCTGTTATTTTTTTAGATTTTTTAAGGCGTCCGTTCAGAATTTTCAATTTTTCATTACGAACACTGTATCCGAAAAAATATTCATCAAACAAAAAAAAATATAAGAATAAAAACTTTTTATTTTTTCCGCTTTATCGAAAAAAAATCAAAATTACAATTTTTCTGCGTTGAGAAAATTGAAATTTGACAAAAAAATGAGAATAACATTTTTTTAAACCTAATAACACACTTTCGATTTCGGTACAAATCTTACAGAATGTCTGTCATTGGGTAAAGAGTCTGCGAAATTTGTTTCAGAATGGTACCTGCAATAGTTAGGAGGAAAAAAAACCGCATATATGCGGTTATGAGATTTCGCTCAGTTGATGAAGAATGCCTCATATATAAACATAAATAATCATGTATGATCTTGTCATAAATGATCATGAACGAAATTTGTCTCTATGTAATTATATATAGTAATATATAGCCATATATGATTACATGTGATCATATATGCCTATATATTACTATATATGATTATATAGAGACAAATTTCGTTCATGATAATTTGCGTCAAGATCATACATGATTATTTATGTTTATATATGTCCATTTTTTTCCCGGGTATACAGATACAAATGTACAAATACTTTTTTTTATAATACAAGTGTAAAATATGATTATATGAAGAAGTACAATATGTTTTGACCTATTTGTGATATTATGCTGGTAAACAAACAATACCGAAAAAAAATATTTATAATTTGTATGTATATTAACAATTATTTAAATCACCATTTTAGTACGTTTATAATAAAACAATAAAATATGATCAGCATCACATGCTGATTTTGTTGCTTATAGACAGTAGTATATGAAAAATGACACGCAGTATACATGTTCCTATATGATATCAGAATAGTCTGTAGTGGTATTATATATGGAATAATATCCATGGTCATATATGTTTTCGTTATTATATACGCTCAAATATGGTTGTTGCAGATAATTACGATTACATATATGATTATATATGACACCAAAATAGTGTGTACATCATATATAGGTTCATATACATGGTCTCATATATAATTAAATACGCTTATATATGGGTTGTGGGGGGCAAATGCAATTACATATGATAATATATAGTACATGTTGTATCATATATGAGTTTATATATACAACCATATGTTCATATACGAGTTCAGAGTACCAACTTTTGAACATACATGATCATATATGGGCATATATGGTCCACACCTAGAAAAAATAAATACTATACATGATAGTATATCTACATATATGATCATTCATGATGTCATGTTAAGGCATATATAATTGTATATAATGTTATATATGAGTATAAATAATTATATATGTTTATATATGTCCATTTTTTCACGGGCGTCTATTGCAAAAATAATGGATTTTTTTACTACACCTAATATATTTAAATGAACTACAATTGTACTACGTTGATCATTTTTGGGGCCCTAATAACAACCCAAACCAACCCAAACAACGTCTGCAGGGGGAGAGGGGGAAGTGACCGCCGCGATTTCTCTTCGGCATTGTATTCAGGAAGGTTCCTTTTATGAATCCCCACACCTCCCACCCCCAATATAGACGAGGAAATATAAAATGCCCTGTTTCATTACGTGTTTCCGGAAATTTTGCAACCCCATAACTTATAGAATTAATAGAAAATGTCAGCCTCCCCCGACGGAATATTAATAGTGGTGACCAAATAGAGCAGCTCATGACGACAACAAAAAATTCCATCGTTATTCGGAAAAGTCCTCAAACTGCATAATTACCTTTTACTTACCTGAATCAATGGCACGGGCGATTCTCACGTTGGCCAGGCCCGTTCGAAGCTTTACCGAATTTATAGCCTCGTCAGTTGTAATTGGTCGTTTCAATTGACAAATTCTGCCCATACCGTTTACTGGATTCGTACCAGGCTCTATTGGCTTGCTGCTCTGGATATCTGAATGGAAAAGGACAGGCGGCAGGATCAGCGGTGCGATCAAATTCTCGATCAGTGGTCCATGGTAGAGTGATTGAAGGGGGAGATACCGTTAGGCGAGAAAAACAGTTGCTGATTCTCAAGATTTTTTAAAGGAGAGCTTTCTTCACCATATTTGAAACCTAGGGTATGTTTTGTTACTACTTTCAGCTGTTACATGGTATTTGAAAAAAATTATTAATCTTTAAAAATGGCAGAGGTATTGCATGGTCTTCTAAACTGAATTTTCAATACTGGCGTGACGGTAGCTAAAAAAACTGGTCGACCGATTCTGATGGAATTTGGTATAAATCTTTCTAACCTTATTCTATAAAAAATAACCCTAAATGTTCTCGAAACTAAAAAAAAGGATTTCTTTATTGAAAAATGTAGCCATTTTTTTCGGAAAATTCAAACTTTTTGTTTCAAAGCGTACCATTTCATCGATTTTTAACACGGGGCCGTCTATATATAACGTCATCGATTTTTTTCTGATTCTTCCCCCCCCCCCCCATTTTTAAAGACACAAAAGAGCCCATGTAACAGCCAAAACTAGTAATAAAACATACCCTAAGTCTCAAAACTGGCGAAGAAATCGTTCCATTTAAAAAAAACATGAAAATTAGCAATTTTTTCCTCGTCCGAAGGTATCTGCCCCCTTAATGAATTAGCATATTCGTGGTTTACATATTATTATATTACCACTATTATTAGTATTGTTGATAATCATTATTATGATACATACGTAATGTTTATTTACACTAGTGCAAGTGTCCGGCCAATAAATTAATTTCATATTAAGGGGTTGGGCTATAGTAAATTTTTTTTAAAATTCAACCTTCACTTGAAGGAATTCAAATTAAAGAGGAAGGTCCAACATATCGTGCTGGTATCGCAGATTGAAGGTAAACTTATTATTAGACGATAGAACTGCTGGTCAAATTTTAAACGCGTTTCTCTCGAAACTGTGTTTTTAGAGAGAAACTTGAAATTTGGTATACTTATTCAGTGTAATAGTAATTCAGTCTCGACCGACGTTTTTCTTCTTAACACTTTTTTTTCATTAATTATAAACAATAATGACGTTATTTTTCCTCGAAAAATCGAAAAAAAATTCAATTTCTTTTTTATGATTGAAACACGTTAAAAGGAAAAAGCTCGGTCAAGTCTTAACGAATATTATCTATTTAAAGAAAAAAAGCTTTTTTTGTTTCTAATCGACCGAGTGGCCGAAATTAAGTACACCGTTGAGTCCCTCACGTTCAAAGATCCTCCACGAGATTGTTCATAACTTCTTTGATTATTAATACTTGTTAATGAAATTTGGTACAAAACTTTGTTTATGTGCATACAAATAAATGTTCAAACGATTTTTCAATCATTTTACCTAACCCCTTAATGGAATTATAAGCATTATTATTATTATTGAGGATGATAGTAATATACGTACCGAATGACTCAGCGAGCCAATCATTGACTCCTCCCTTTATCGAGTCGAAGCTCGTGTGCGGCGAGTAAAGTGCTATTTTGTGTTCCAAACACTTGGCAGCAATCCTTTCCTGTGTGTGCAAATATAAGAATAAAGTATTATAACGTGTGCTCGCTATTTTATCTGATTTTGCATAAATTAAGGACGCCTTAATTTATGCAATAACATCGTCTATTTCCATTGCCTTTACAATGACAAGTTTTGTTGCTTATAGGTCTGCCGGTAGTTATACTCCATCATTTCGTGGCAAAGTAATTGGTGGCGGAAACGCTTCGTTTGCCAGAGAAAGTGTATGTCGAACATGCTCCTTCGAATACAATTCGCAAAGAGCGATGTGTCCGCTTCCAAAGTAGTGAGATGAAGTAGAAATATTTTTCCCAATTTTTGGATATCTCCCTTCCTTAAGGCGGGAAGGCCGCAAAAAATTAAGCGATTTTGAGAAATTTTTAAAACTAGGACATAATTATTCTACATTTATCAAACTGTAGGTATACTTTAAAGTAGTCCTATCGCTTCACACTAGTCATACTACTGATCATACTTGAGACTTGTACAATTTATATTTGTAACGTATGCAAACAAAATTGTAATAACTAAATTTTCCATGTGTAAGCTGTTTAATTAATGTTCACATTTAATTAGAAAAATGAAAAAATAGTTATTCCAACGATTCGCGCAGTATTTCTAGGTTTTATATTTGGCAATATTAATTCTATCTCCGTCTCTTTTTACTCAACCAGGCGAGTTTAACCTCCATGCTTTTCAACGTCGATCTGTCAAAACAATGTCAGGTGCGGGAAATATAAAGCATTGTATTCGAGCCACGACCACGGTCGTATATACAGGTCTGGGCACTCCGTTAAAAAATGCGTGACTCTAAGTGACGCCTCTATTTGCGCATTCCACCGTGGCGCTAGTGAAGGGGAGGCACTTTTGTTTATACCGCGTTTACGGGGCATGGCATGCACGTGTGTGGTGACGGTCGTATGTACATGTGGCCTAACCTCGTTTTGGCGGGGTGATTTCCAGTGTATCGTAGCCACGGTTTTTATTCAACACGGAATAACAAAAGATGAAGGGTCTATATATTGCGATGCCGAAACGGTGCATGATTCCGGGATGCAGAAGTGGATACATAAATAACCCGGAGCACGTCTCATTATTTAAAATTCCCAATGATGACTACTGATATTTCCTACTACTTTTCTACTACTACTACTAATGAAAGGAATGCGTCCTACACGTAAATTTTGAATGTTCTTCTTTTCCGTAAACGAAAAAAAAATGTAATTGGATTGAGCGATGGTTAAATCAGCATATCCAAGTCAAAGACGATGAGTATCATTAATGGCTCATCGCTCATATTTTCGGTTTATGCTTTTAGTTTTTGTCTTCGACTAAATATTTAGGATGTGTTAATTTTTCATCACAGCCACGTGAAGGGAAAGACAATTCGCATACGCGCATACATCGTGCTCTGTCGCACATGCCTCCGAGATAGTAGCGCTCCACGCTTTTGCGGCCAGTTCCGCAAAGAGAGGCGTCAGATAGAGGCACGCTTTGGGGTATACGGAATATACAGGAGTGCCCAGACCTGTATATACGACCGTGGCCACGACTGGTAAAAAGCGTGGAAAATTTGTGTCGGCGAAATATGTCGGTTAAAAATGAAATATTTGTGGAAATTCGACTGAGTGAGATGAGGTTAGGACTACAGTCAGCTGTTGCCTTGCTGTCACGTCTCTTTATCGTAGCAAGTGATAATAAATCCAATACCGGAAGTTCAAATTAAACTTGATATTACATAAAAATTAGGTCAATAAGCGTAATTTTTTCTGAGAGCACTGGATTACTTCAAGTGTTATGTAAATCTGATTATTTTTAAGAATCTGACGGATTCCCACTATTATATAGACTTTTGTAGCGACCGGAAATTGGGTTTTTGTATGTCGTCTCGGAATTCCTTCACAAAAATACGCAATTTTGATATTTCTTTTCTCTGTAATTAGGTCGATAAGCGGACCTGAAATTTTACAGAGGCGATTATTAATATATTTAGTGAAGGTCAAAAAAAAAATTATGAAAATCCTATGGATTGAAGCCTGGCGATAGGACCTTATCAGTATATTCAAGTATACAAAACAATTGTCTTTAATTCATTCATCATCAAAATGGAGGAGCTGTGGCAGAGTTTTACAGCAAGGTTATGGCAAGAGTTGCGAATCCGCGTGCAGTCCAGCTTCCCGTAGACTTGCAAAAGAATTCAATTTTTTTTCAATTTTAACATGTATAGTTTCTATATGACAGTAATTAAAAAGAAGAAAACGCAAATTTAAGAGATTGGTACGCATTTTTAAGAATATCAAAATTTCACGCAGTTTGTTTGGCTCTGAAAATGATTCTCTTTAGGCCATCAAGGCGAGTTTGTAGTTACTCCACAAGATTTATCTTTCCAGGTTTGTATCTTTATAATTAATAAATCGAGCAATATTAAAAGCTGTTTCTGTTAAACATAATGTATAAATGTGCTATAAATATATAGTTTAAAAATAATAAATCATAAAAATAATATTTATAAATATAAATAATGCTGTGAGAAGTAGAATCACTCCTTCTCGCAACCTGCGAGTGACTCTCATAACCTCAAAAATTCTACATATAGAGCTGAAAGGGCTGAAAAAAAAATTATTCACTGCAGTAGCTATCTTTGCAACCTAGCATGGAGGTAAATCAAATAGCTGACTCGCAGGAAACCAAGAACGAAGTAATTGTTTACGTTTGAGGTTATAATTTGACCGGCCATATTGAAATATCGCTGCGCCACCTCTAGGCCGTGATCATCGCTAATATGGCAGCGGCAATAACGTCACGCGTGACGTCATGAATGCTTCCGTAAACGCACCCAGCGCCAAGTCGAACGGCATGAGCGATGCTCACAAATGCTGAACTCGTGTAAGCGCCCAAGTCGAACACTCCGTTGTCTCAACGCTTTTTTGCCCCCCCCTATGGAAGTGTCCACTCAGCCGGAACATACCTTCCAACTGGCATTGGTGATGCGTTTCAGGGGCGCGAATATCGGTGGATGATAAGAAACGATGAGATCAATATCCCGATCGATCGCTTCCCGCATGACATTCTCGGTGAGATCGTTGGTGAGCATAATGTGCTTGATATTCTTCGGACTCGTCGGCTCGATTAGAAGACCGACGTTGTCCCAGGACGCGGCTAGCGACGAGTCCGCGAATTCGTTCATTGCCTCCACCACTCGACTCAGCGAAACTCCACCTCCCGACGACATTCTTACGCCGCACTTCTTCGCGAGTAAGGCCGAGTGCACGCGACTTCCGGTTTGCAGTAACGTGCCGCAACGCCCCAGCATTTAAGGACCAATCAAACGAAGCCTGGAACAGAAAATATTGCGGATTGGATTTTCAACAAATAAAAAGTGAGATCGAATATTGACACTGCTGTTTTCTCGCGAGTGCAATAAAAACGTGTTTGCTACGATCAATGGAAATGAATTTTTTTCGCTAGTAGCAATAAAAATGCTTGACTTTTCACTATTGGCAATGAAAGTTACCATTTGTTCTCCATTACCACTAAAAATCGGCGATTTTTACTATTACCTTGACAAATTACGATTTTTTCATTACTATCATTGAGAATAATGATTCTTTCATTGCGATGTAAAAAAATAGCGTTTTTTTTTACTATCACCATGAAGACTGACTATTCTTTCACTATTCCTAATAAAAATTGCTACCAATTCACTATTACCCAAAAAACCACGTGTTTTGCTATTCCCATTGGAAATGACAATTCTTGATACTATTATCAATGAACTGAAACTCATTATAATGATTTATTTATTATGACCATGACGAGTGAAAATTAATTTTGTCACTAGTAGCGATAAAAATGCTTGATTATTCACTATTAATAATGAAAATTACCATTTATTCCCCATTACCAACAAAAATCGGAGATTTTTACTATTACCTTGAAAAATCACGATTTTTTCATTATCATCATTGAGAATAATTATTCATTACGATTTTGAAAAAAAATCACAGTTTTACAAAATCAGAAAAATTACAGTTTTTTCGCTATCACCATGAATACTGACTATTCTTTCACTGTTCCTAATAAAAATTGTTACCAATTCACTATTACACTAAAAAACGGCTGTTTTTGGTAATTATTTACTTTAGTGACTTTTCCGAAAAATGAGTTGAAATTTTTGTTTTACTATTTTCTCATGAATTGGGTTATAAATGATGATATTCAGTCGGGGAAAGCTGAAGTTTTTCATTAACAAAAACCTTTAAAAGTAATTTTGTATTTTTCAAGAACACAAGATCGAAGAACCGGCTGCCCACACGACGAACAATTCACATTTTCCAACACTACACCATGACCTCGTAAAAAGTCGACACTTCGATCTCGATCGTCGAAAAACCGGCACACCACGACAGTTTCCATGTGGCATCCTGAGCAAGACATTTTTCGAACTGAAGAATTTATTTCACACGTATTGACGACGCTCTTGTGTTTACAAGTTCATAAATACACGAGCAACGTATGTTTTTATTTTGCTGTATTGTATACATTTCAAATGTACGAATACGTTCGAAATGTACGAAAATCGAATGTACGAAATGTACAAAACTCGCTATTCCTATTTTATCACGTGTTTCCGTCAACTTCGAAATTCCATAACTTTTTATGGGGCGGGAGGTGTGGATTTCAGCTTCCTTCGACTAAATATCATCATTTACAACCAGGGTTGGACATATTAGAATTTTTTTATTCATGAATAATAAAGAAACTTATTCAAAATTCGTTCCGAAAAAGAATAATGAATCCAACTTACTTCAGCATTCGTTCCGAAAATGAATAATGAATCCTACCGGATTCTGTATTAATTTCAAAATGAATAATGAATTCTACTGGATTCAGTATTCATTTCAACACAAGTAATAAATCCAACTCGATTCAGTATTCACTCCGTATTCGGATATCATCAAATTGAATAATCTGGAAAAATGGACAATGGAAATGGGACGAACATAATGTCCCATTTCTGCTCCCATTTCTTCAGTTACTAGATACTAAGAGCGCGATTTCCCTTGGGTAAATAGAATGCAATCGGACGATAATGTTTCAATAGAATAAACATGTTTTCCGTCAATTTTTCCAGATTATTCAATTTGATGATATCCGAATTCCTAATGAATACTGAATCGAATTGGATTCGTTACTTATGTTGAAATGAATACTGAATTCAGTTGGATTCATTATTCATTTTAAAATGAATACCGAAACCAACTGGATTCATTATTCATTTTCGGCACGAATACTGAATCGAGGTGCATTCATTGTCGAAAAAAAATGAATATCCATCTGACATGTATTCGGTATTATTTTCCTACTCGAATACTAAAAGTATTCGAGTATGTCCATCTCTGTTTACAACCCAATTAATGAGAATATAGCCGAAAAAACTTTGAGACTCATTTTTCGGAAAAGTCACGCCCTATTTTATCACCTGTTTCCGCGAACTTCAAAACCCCATAACTATTTATGGGAGGGTGGATTTCAGCTTCCCCCGTCTGAATATCGTTATTTATAACACGATTAATGAGAAAATCAGCAAAAAACAAAATTTTAGGCTCATTTTCCCAAAAAGTCACTAAAGTAAATAATTACCCCGTTTTTTGTAACTACCATTGGAAAAGAATTCACGATACCATTATCAATAAAAAATAACTATTAATTCGCTATTTTGAATATAACCGGTCGTTTTACCATTAACAGTAAAAATTACCTTTTTTCACTATTGCTGTTAAAAAACGGCGATAATTTATTACCCCCCACGAAAAGTACCGTTTTTTTTACAATCGCCATTAGATATTTCTTTCTCACAATTACAAATGAAAATGACTCATTCGCTCTCTCGAATAAACGCAGTCATTTGTTAACAATGGCCAATAAAAGCGGCTGTTCGTAAACTTTGACGAAAAAAAACGACCATTAGCGCACTTTCATTAAGAATAGCTTTCGGCTAACAATGATCATAAAAGCGGCTATTTATTGACAACATTATTTTCTAAAACGTCGATTATAAGTTAAAAAACAGCTTTTCGATCCATATTACTAGAAACATTTATGCGTGCGGTACGAGCGACGGCCGTAGGCGATTGCATCGCTACTATCAATAAAAACGTTTGTACATATAAATTCGTCGTTATTTATTTCCCCTTAATATTCCTTCCCGCTTGTTTTACAATTGAAGAGCCTCGGGCTGGGGCGCGTTCAATCGCTGTAGAACCAAATTTTGACAGTTCCATCGTCGCTCGCCGATGCGAGTTGTCCGGCGACCGCGGGATTCCATTGGGCGCAATTAACGTCCTGCGAGTGGGCCGTATCGACCGAACACGTCATATCGAAGTTGGGCTGATTCGGATCCGAGTTGGCTGGGTCTTCGCGAAATATTCTTATTATGTCGTCGCCGCAGGCGGAGACTATCAGACCCGTGAGTTTGCACCAGTCGACGTCGTAAATCGTTCTCGTGTGGTAACCCGCGAGTGTGCAAACGCATTTCCACACGGACTGATCGTTGGGCGTCGCGATACCAGCCTGGTTGCCCGGCTTGTATTCCTGCCAGATTTTCAGGGTCGCGTCGTCGCTACAGGTGACCAAGCGATCGCCACTCGCGTCGAACGACAAGCTCCACACGGTCGAGGTGTGAGAGGCCAAAGTGGCGACGCACGACCAATCGCTGTCGTCCTTGTCCTCCTTGTAGATCTTCACCGTGTCGTCGTAACTCGCCGACGCGAGAATATCCTCGTGCGGGTGCCATCTCACCTTTAATCGTTTCAATTTTTACTCGTTAACGGGCTAGGTATTGCGAAGATTTCGCGATACTCGGTGAAACGATTCGGACTTTGGGGGGACTTTGAATTTTCGGGAATACAGTTTTTATTATTTTAAAGAGGTTGGAACGGTCCAGTTGAGTTAAATAACGGTTTATGATTGTTTTTTTTCCCCAATAAATCTTAAGAAAATGCATATGAGGTGTAGATTCATTATGTATATGGTAATTTTGCGTAAAATATATATTGTTATATTATTAAATATATATTATTATTATATTAATATCGGCAAAATAATAATAATATAATAATTATATAATAATTAATTAATTATATAATATAATAATATATTATATAATTATAATATAATATTATTATATTAATATAGGCAAAAGTATGCATTTGATCATATTTTTATTACCCAAATAAGGAAAACAAAATTTTGTGTTACTACCAACTTGAAAATGTATAACATTATCGATGAGTATTATGAAAAATACATTTATTACTATATTTATAAAATATATAAATATATAACATTTTCAAAATGTTTTAGACTACTCAGAATGAAATTTTGAGTCATCTATCATTATGGCTATTTAGATTTATGTCACGAGATTATTTATTATTACCATTGATTAGGAGAGGGAGGCATATGGAGAGCCATAGCAAACGACGATGCAAAGGAAATGGAGAGAATAATAGAAAGGGGGAAGAAAACAAAAGTTGATCAAGGAATCCAGCAGAACTGGAGTGAAATTGAAAAATCAGCGTATTGTACACAATACAAAAACAGGAAGTACATGATAGAAACAGAAAAGTACTGGAAAGATGCAAATGTAACGGGAGGAACAAAAGAACTTTGGGCGAGACTTAGATGGGGGAATGTGGGAAAGGAAGGCAATAAGGGGTATAGTGATAATAGATTAAGGGTGTGTGAAAAAGGAGTGGAGAACTTAGTCCATATATGTATGTGAGAGAAAATCAAGGTAATCATTTTAAAAGAAATCGTAGAAGATCTATAAAAGTGGATAGGGGAGGAAGAATGAGACCAAATCGGTAGAAAAATACAAACGGCACTAAAGGAGGAGCCTGTAACAGAACTATGTATGTACATAAAGCAATTCGAGAAACTAATTGGAAAAGTAACAATAGAAGGAAGGAATGCGAGTGGAAACGATATGCACAACGTTAATAGAATAAAAGTTGGCTTAAGGGGTTAGGCCCTTTGAAAATTTAACAATTTTTTTCGTATGAAAAAGTGATTCACTCATCAAATTAATTACACATCTATTTCGTATGAATATCATGCTGTTAGAAAATATATATATATTTTTTTTTTCGATGTACAAAATGGCCGACTACTCGAAACTTCTCGAAACAACATTTTTCCTATTGGCGTGACAAGTAACTTCAACAATTTTCACTCGATTTAGTTCAAATTTAAAAGTTATGTTCCTAATTGCATTTCGCAGGGAAGTACGTACGGAATTTCTGATTAACCGAAAACTTTTCATTTTATGAGCAGTTATAACGAAATTTTTCACTAAAAATTCATTTCTTAAGTTCAAATACCTTCAACTTTTGAATAAAACAATATTTTTCAAATTCCGTACGTACTTCTCTAGGTATTCTAATGTAGATTGACGAGAATTTTTGTTTTTTGTTTTAGGTAAAAAATTGTGGATGCTAAATGTCACGCCGCGAAGCGCCTAAAAAAAGATAACAAAAGAAAATATTAGTAGTCGGCCATTTTGAACATCGAAAAAAAAAAAAATTTCTAACAGCTTGATATTCATACTAAATAGATGTGCAATTAATTTTATGAATGAATCACTTTTTCATATGAAAAAATGGTTAAATTCGCACATGATTTTATACCCGTTATTGTGGCCTAAGGCCTTAAAGAGGTTGAAGCGGTCCAGTTGATTTAAATGACGGTTTACGACTGTTTTGTTTCCCAATGAATCTCAAGAAAATGCATATGAGGTATAGATTAATTCTGTAGATGGTAATGTTCCGCAAAATATATATTGTTATATTAATATAGGCAAAATTAAGCATTTTTTTATATTTTTGTATAAGAAAATAAGAAAAAAAACTTTTGTGTTACTACCAACTTGAAAATGTATAACATTATCGATGAGTATTATGAAAAACACATTTTTTACTATATTTATAAAATATATAAATATAGAATGTTTTCTAAATGTTTTAGACAACTCAGGATGAAATGTGGAGTGATTTATCATTATGCATATTTAGATTAATGTCACGAGATTATTTATTATTACCATTGATTAATATTGAGTGTTCCCGAAATATGGAAAATTCGCGGACATTGAGGTTTGGCAGCAATGCTCTTCATTCGCCATCTAAGATTCGCAATTTTTCATTAAACTTTGAAGATTCAATATTGAATATATATGGTTTACAATGGGCAAGTGGAGGTTTCTTTTTCCAAATGCTCACAAAGGTTTAGTTTGCGTTAATCCTTTGTTAGAAACGGTTTAAATTGGTGCTAAATAGCCAAAAATCTTGGTGCTAAATCTTGGTGCTAAATAGCCAAAAAAATTACACCACCCATAGCGTTAACGTCTTGCCCATCTAATCGCACGTAAAATTGCGTAGATTAAACTATTTTTTTTCTGTGGTGTTTTGTGGTAAAAAAAAATCAAAAAATTCGTAAAGACTAGGTATAGTCCAGGCAATAATATTTTTTTTTTCAAATTTAATCTTGGGTTGTGTCTAACGCCTCAGCCTCCTTAAGGGTTAGCTGGCATTTTTTAAAATATCCATTTTCAATTTCGATTTCGATTCTCAAAATATAACATTTTCAAAATATTTTCTGAGAATTTCAATTTTTCCCCAGATGATTTTTTTCAAAATCGGCGAACACGATATCCCCAAAATTACTGCACCGATAAACTTGAAATTTTACGAGCCTCTTTCACACATCATAAAGCAGTGCCTGATGGCCGTTGAAGCTTGAAACGATGCAAAACAACGAAAGTTCTTCTTTATTTTTTAATTTTCTTAATTTTTATTATAATCAATAATTTTTTTAATCCATTAACTTCGTGCATCTGTAATGAGGATTAAAAAAACCCTTCCGGCGATTGTCCTGACCAGAATCGGCAAAAAGATTGTGTGCAATAGAAGAAAAATTAACCTTTGTTGCGTTCCAAAGATGCGAACTTCGTTTTCGATGCCTGAACGTAGACATTTTTTTTTTCTTTCGAAGCATAGTTTTTTTATCAACGAAAATAGGTATTTTTTTTACCAAACATTGATACTTTCACATTCAGCTTCGTCCATTTTTTCAAAAATCGATAAGTTATTGAATCCTTCGTCCAAGCTACATTTTATATTTGACTATATGCAAAAACTAAACAAAACTAGACTTGAAACAGCGCTCTGCACAAACCATCGTATCTGCCACATTTATCAATATCGTTTAATTAAAAAATTATCAAAGATACTAGAAAGCATACTCATCAATATAAAAAAAAAATTATTTGCAAACCTGCACAAGTTTCCGCAGAAGAAATTCACGAAAATTCCTTAAGATTTAGAATATTTGGGCATTTTTTTTTAATTATCAATTTTATTGTTATTATTGAAAATGATAAAAAAGAATGAGTTATTTAAAAATAATAAACATAGTTTAATAACCATCTTGAATAATAAATATAATAAATATAAATAATTATTGTTAATAACAATAAAACACTATTATTAAAATTTGTTATAAAAATGAAATTATTAGAGAATAATGAAAATGAAATAATAACAATAAATAGTGATACGGATAACAGTAAATAATAAAGAATGACTATTGTTGTCATTAATATTGATATTATTATCATTATCGTCATTATTATAATACTAGGAACGAAAAAAGATTTTTCCAATGAAAAATTAACGCTCAAAATAGAGTATGCAAAATTTGAGTCTTGCTGTTTGTACTTATTTATTGTGCCGTCAAAGCGTGTAGAGGGAAGCAGTTGACGAGAGAAGGTTTTTATGCTTATGTCAGCATTCTCGTGGATAGTCGAGCGTCTCACCTTCTTGACGTCCTGAGTGTGGGAATTGATGAGAGCGGCGCACTCGTACTCGTCATTATTAGACTCCCATATCCAGACAGATTTGTCCCTGCTGCAAGTGGCGAGCAACTGTCCGCTTTTGGACCAACTGACGCTCTTGACTTCGTTCTCGTGTCCCTCTAGAGTGACGTAGCACTCCAATTCGTTGCCTTTCTTCTCCCAAATGGCGGTGGTTGCGTCGAAGCTGCCGGACGCCAAGTACGTGCCGCAAGGTGACCAAGCGATCTCTCTGATGGTTCTGGTGTGTCCCTCCGTGAGGATCATCTTGACGGACCATTTGGCGCCCTCGCCGCTCCATATCCTGATGGTTTTGTCCTCGCCGCAAGACGCCAACCAATCGCCCTTCGGATGCCAACAAACGTTCCACACTCTGCCCCTGTGACCCGTCAGCACTTGCTTCATTTCCAGGCTACCCATTGTCGTCTGAAACACGCGTTTATCGTTTTTTTTTTCCCACCTATTTCTCTCGTTCTCGAAAGGAAAATATGATTTTGGTTTTCTTCCTCCGTTTTATCGACAGGTGAGATTTCTTGATTCCTGATTCGTGCGATCTTGGAATCGAGCAGAGTGTGAAATTTTTGCGGTACCGGTACGCGAGCGGCTCGAGTATTTTGAGGTTATGCGAGACGCGGAACGTGCAGGTCGCGGGACGATCGCACGACGATAACTTACAATTAACATTACGGAGTTACGATAAATTGCGAATGGGCAATTCGAGATGTTAGGCTCTGTCCTTTTTTATGAGGGTGATGGCGACGATCGCTCGCTTGTTTACGTTTATTCGCGGTGCGGGCGTTTATACGTACGTCAATATACGAGGTCGGAGCAAGTCATCTATCCGTATGCTGGATCACTGTATTTTTATTCTTATCATATGAGTAGTGTGTGTATGCGGATGTATGCATATACAGGGTGATTCGCGTGAAGTTAGTCACTCGAAAACACCCATAAATATTGATTTCAGACGAAAAAATCAGAGACGAAATTTGAATGGTTTGTCGATGTCTACATTTTGGTAGGCCGAGATTTTTTTTCGAGTGGATTTATCAACCTGATTTCATGGTCACCTCCACTTTTTCAAAGGGAACCCCTTTTTTATTAGCCACAAATGTGGAACACAGAAAAACAGAAGCAATGACCTACAAGATGAAGACCTTGGGGCGACCTTGAAATACTAAAGAATTTGCGAAACGGTAATTACGGAGAGATATACACCTCGATGGTCGAGGTCGAGGATTTAGAAGCTATGAACATTCCGTCGACCGTAGAAGACCTACACTATGGGCCTGGTATCGATGATTCCATGTAAGTTGACAAATTTCATGATTTATTCATTCCCAAAATTTCAAACGCGTTTTTTTCAAAACCACGTTTTTCAAATCGGTACCCAAAATTTCTCGAAAACCAATGAACCGATTGCCTTGAGGTTTTTTGTGGTTATTCTATACACCATCATCTAGTACTTGTCATAGGATTTTTTTTCCGTTACTTAGTTTTTGTTTTATAGGCAAAACAATAACTAATTTTTCGCCCAAAAATTACTATTTATGTTCAAACGTCCGCCATTTTGTCATAAATCGATATTTTCAAAATCGGCTATGACAAGTGCTAGATTAGAGTATCTAATTTAATAATCTTTTTGGTTTTTTTTAGATGATTTTTGAAGAAACGCCAGTGGGTACCGTATACGCAGATTTTTTTACGACGCTCCAAGGATCATACAATATCCGTGTATATTTTTGATATTTTTAAATAAAGAAAATTAAACATATTTTTGAATGTATATACTTTTAGATAATTGAAACCCCAATCCGAAATTTCAAATAGTTTTCCTTGAAAACATTCACAAAAATGACCTTTTTTCCGGCTCCTTGGTGTATATCTCCGCTTAAAGCGAGGCAAGCAAAAAAGGCGGTGGTTTCACACGCAAATGATGTTTTCATTGCAGGACATGTTTAAAAATTGTCCATTAAGGCGTTAGGCTACAGTAACGGGTATAAATCATGTGCGAATTTAACACTTTTTTTCGTATGAAAAAGTGATTCACTCATAAAATTAATTACACATCTGAAGTAAACAGTTTTGGGCTTCGTCCGAGAAGGCGGTTATCGGAGACGGGCTCACGCAGTACGAGACCGTAAACACTCGAGAGGCACGTGGCCGCTGGATGACGACTTTCCCAGACGACAAAGGACCAGATGAAGGCTCTGCAAGGGGGTCGGCGTTCTTGAGGACAGTCCATGCGGAACCGTTGAGAAGAACGCATGGTCGCGCTACAAGTCGAATATCGGCGCTTTATTGTTACGCGTCGAAGATATTAAGAGACTTTATATAAAATTACCATACTGTACGAGTCCATTGGACATTTACTTTTACAAAATATCAGGTTGATAAAAAAGTTTTGTCGCAATAATTTCAATATAATTTATTTATTTATATATCTTATACAAAACATTTCTAATCAACAATATATTCGCCATCGGTTTCTATGACACTCGACCATCTAGTTGGCAACTCATTTATTCCCTTTGCCCAAAACTGCGGCGGCTGGAACTCAAAGAAATTTGAAATATCCCTTCTGAGATCGTCGACGTTTTCGAAAGTTTTGTTTCTCAAATATGCCTTCAAATGTCTGAACAAATGGTAGTCAGATGGCGCGATGTCGGGAGAGTATGGTGGATGAGGAACGGTATTCCAGTGAAGCTCAGTGATTGTTTTGTGGGTTTCCTTTGCGACATGGGGTCTCGCGTTGTCGTGGAGAAGGTGCACAGTCGCGCGTCTTGGCCGTTTTTTTCTTATAGCTTTTGCCAATTCCTGGAGATTTTCGTTGTATCGTGTAGAGGAGATCGTCTTACCTACAGGGAGAAAATTGTGAAACAGCATTCCCTTTGCGTCCCAGAAACAGCACAACAAAACCTTTTGTGAGTGACGATCAGATTTCGGTTGGTGTGGCAGTTTTTCTCCGATAGGAAGCCAGTAGGCTAAACGCGTTCTGTTATCATACAAGACCCAGCTTTCATCTCCCGTCACAAGATCTAAAAACTCCTTGCGATGGTGGCGAAGCAGGAGAGACTGGCAGATGGTCACGCGACAGTTCTTATTGTCGTCGGTGAGACGGTGTGGTATCCATTGAGCTAGAACCTTCCTGTATCCCAAGTTGTGTAAGTGATTGACTATTGACGGTTGGGTGCAGCCAAGTTCTCTTGCTAGCTCGTGCGTACTTGCTTCCGGTTTTTCTTTGATGCAGCGGAGTAATGCTTCATCATCGATGGTCGACGGTCGTCCGGAACGTTCCTTATCTTCAAGGCTTGTGTCTCCAGATTTAAAACGATTGAACCAACGCTGGACTGTTCGATGACAAACTACGTTCTCGCTGAATGCATCCTGTATATTTTTAGCAGTTGTGCTTGCGTTCGTGCCGCGCCGCCACTCGTAAAAAATGATCGTTCGAAGTTGCTCCTGCGAGATCGAAGCCATTTCTGTCCACTAGAACGCGCGCTCGCCCTTTTATACCCTGTCAAGCGGAAGAGTAGAAAACATTCTAGAATATTCTCGACATAGCTCGATGTCATATTGCGTCAATACGTAAAAAGACATTTAAAAATTTTTTTAAATTTTATATAAAAGACAAAACTTTTTTATCAACCTAAAAAAAATATTAATTTTCTAACAGCTTGATATTCCTACTAAATAGATGTGTAGTAAGATTTCCTTACTAAGGTTATATCAGGTTGATATAAAAGACAAAACTTTTTTATCAACCTGATATAACCTTAGTAAGGAAATCTTACTACACATCTATTTAGTAGGAATATCAAGCTGTTAGAAAATTAATATTTTTTTTCGATGTACAAAATGGCCGAGTACTAATATTTTCTTTTGTTATCTTTCTTTTTTAGGCGCTCCGCGGCGTGACATTTAGCATCCACAATTTTGTACCTAGAACAAAAACAAAAAGTCTCGTCAATCTACATTAGAATACCTAGAGAAGTACGTACGGGATTTAAAAAATATTGTTTTATTGAAAAGTTGTAGGTATTTCAAGAAATGAATTTTCAGTGAAAAATTGCGTTATAACTGCTCATAAACTGCTCATCAAATGAAAAGTTTTCGATTAATCGGAAATTCCGTACGTACTTCTCTGCGAAATGCAATTAGGAACATAACTTTTAAATTTGAAGTAAATCGAGTGAAAATTGTTGAAGTTATTGGTCACGCCAATTGTAAAAAGCTGTGTCGAGAAGTTTCGAGTAGTCGGCCATTTTGTACATCGAGAAAAAAAATATATTTTCTAACAGCTTCATATTCATACTAAATAGATGTGTACTTAATTTTATGAGTAAATCACTTTTTCATACGAAAAAAAATTGTTAACCCGCACATGATTTTATACCCGTTACTGTGGTCTAACCCCTTAAACGCGATGCATTTTACGACACGATTTCTGAATGAAGCGTGAACTCTGCAACGCCTCGTTAGAAATCGCCCGACAAGCGTGGTTAATCCTTCATATCTTCCCGAGTGGTTGGTGCATCTTTGTAGACTTCGTTTTCCAATGCACCTCACGTCAAATCCAATGGTGGTAAATCGGCGATCGAGGAGGCCAGGCAACTTGACCGTTTCTACCAATCCACCGATCCGCAAATTTTTAATTTATTTGTGGCCAATAGAAAAGGGTTTCCCTTAAAACATGGGTGGTGACCTTGAAATCAGGGGCCACGTGTACTTGAAAAAAAATGAAGTCTTGTAAAAATGTAAACCTTGACAAACCATTCAAATTTTCCCTCTGACTTTTTCGTCCAAAATCAATATTTATAGGTGTTTTCGAGTGACTAACCCCGAGTAAAAATGATTGTATATACTTAGATACAATTATATAAAAATGATATACAATCATATATATTTATATATAGGTTTATATATAATTATATATATATGTGAAAATTTTATTTACGGTATATAAAATTGTATGTGACTGTATATGAGTACTTTTATTTTCTTTTGAAATACATATAATTGTGTATATCTTTATATGCCTTCATATATGATTAGATATAGAAAAAAATTTCTTTGGTTTTATTCGCGTATGGAAGCAGGTAAATCAAAAGATTGTTTATTAAAAGTTAACAAAATATGTATTGATGCAATACATTTACCACATTTGATTACAATGATTGGGTTTCTTACAGAGATAATTTCCAATTCTGATCAGTTCATTAATATTAGTTTTTTTCTTGATATTTTACTAGCAAAATATCATCGTTTTCTTCGACTGGTATAATATGTGTAACAATAGCTTTTTTTCTACATGACAAAACATATCAACGTATTTTACATTGAAACGTTGAATTATAAAATATAAACCCGAGTAAAAATGAATATGTATAAACATATATAATTGTATCTTAATTGATCATATACAATTGTATACAAAAATTGGCCCGATAGAATTTGATATACTTGTATATAAACGTATACAATTGTATATGATCAATTAATATACGATTATATATGTTTATATATATTCATTTTTACTCGCGACTTCTTGTGAATTACCCTGTATATGGATATTGAAATACCGACTGCGAGCTACCCTACCGGTTGGGATTTCACGCAAGGAATTGTGGGCTTTTACTGTGAAATTAAGTCACTTATTTATCATAATTTCTGCAGTTTGTAAAAATGAAAAACATTCGTCTTACATAGTTTGTTTGTTTTTTGAATAGAGGGATTTCTCATTTTTTAATAAACGGTACATTCTCGATTTCGAAAGAAAAAAAGTTAACACATTTTTATGGGGCTACATCTGTCTAGAGGCCCGAAAAAATAGTCAAATTTCGATTTTTCTGGGAAACGGTTGGTGAAAAAAGAAACGCATTTTTTTCAACCCAAAGCTTCACATATTGAGAGCCTTTAAGAAAAATCACCAAAAAATACAGAAAAACAAAGAAAAGTTTTCGCGACGTTTGGCGGTGGACACTCTTCAGCTTAAACTGTCCATCCTAAATATAAAAACCAAACGCATTATTCAAGTTGACAATCAATAAGAGTGGTTGACGATCGACAATTTTTAAAATCTTTTTTAACAACGTGGCGACAAATTGACTTGTTTCGCCATCTATCTGAAGATTGGAGTATCCTCTATACGTATGGACCGTTAGAAATTCGAATAAAGCGTTAATACCCTTTTTAGAACGCATACTAGGCTGCTATTTTTTTTCCAAAAGGACTATATTTAAGGAGTTTCAGATTCAAATTTTAGGTGATAATATTGAAAATTCCCGGAGTTATGATTTTCTTTTTACTGAAAAAGTGCATTTTTTCCGTTTTCATCTCTTTACGAATTAAAAAAAATATTTTGCCATTTCATTTCTCTAAAATAAATTTTTCGTACGTCATCTACAATGTTCAAAGCATGTTCAGTAATTTTCTGAACCTTTTTGAATAGATAGCTTGGTCACAATACTGGTTTGAAAATTGACCGGGTAGAATCAACCCAGTGTGACCACCGTGATCGCAATGGGAAGTGTGACCACGAAGGGTTAAAAATGAAGATCGATTCTGAAAAAGTGAGATTGTCAACGACCTGTAAATGTTTTTTATCGTATCTCCTGTGAATTTGGAAACAATCCATGAAGTGGTTCTCGAGATATCATGTCCACCGACTATGAAAACAGTGTTTCGAGAAAAAAGCGTTTTTTTTTAAATTTATTGATATAAAGCGAAGACTTTGGGATTAGTCAACCGATACAGCCTGTACATAGATCTCGGGATTAGTAATAAACGCATTTTATAAAGTATCTGTACATCACTTAAATAGAGAGATTAATACTACGGATAAATTGAGCGATTGGCAAAACTGTGGACCTGTCCATAAAAAGCGTTTAAAGTTTGAAGTATGGTGCTGCCACCGCTCGCCCGGCCGACTGTTAGAAGCTTCAGCTTATTCAATTTTAGGAACATCTAAATGAAATTTTCAGGAAATATAGCAAAAATGTGATACTATCGAATGAAAATATTTTTGGAAAGTGCAATTTTTCGACCCACGTTCTTCAGGGTCAAGAGACTAAATTTATGTTACCCACAGTTGTTCTGGTTCATGTTAACTTGTGTTGAATATTCGTATTATCGATTCTAATGTGCCGAATTTGTAGTAAATGTTTTAGTTATTGCATAATTACCAATAAAACTGAAATATTAGTTCCTAAACGACTCTGGAGTGGTCTCCGTCATATTCACAATAACAGTTTCACCATAAACACGGACTAAAAAACGTTGCCCCAAATCTGTCGGAATCTTTTTTAAATAACCTCGAATTACTTCAGCGGAACTAGTAATATAGGTGAAATTGTAACTGAACATTTTATTAATACGCGATCAATTGTAAAACTCCATACATAATGTATTGGAATTTTGCACAAACACCTGAAAACAACGGGTTTGCGATGCTCAAAGTTGGCACCTCGGACTCATTGATATCAAAAGTAAGGTTATGCTTGCCAAACGCATCAAGTGTTACGCCCGAAGTTGCCAAGTCTGTGGGTGCTTTTTCGTCGTTCTGATCATTTTCAACCGGAAACTGAAACCTTTTTACAATGTAGGACTTGAAAACTATGGGGTGAAGTTTGAATTTTCGATTTTTTACAAAATATATTATGCTTAATTGATCAAATTTCGGTTTTTCAACGAAAAGGTCGTGGAAAAACCGAAATTTGATCAATTAGACATTTCGATCATTTTTCATCATTTAGACAGTTCGATCACCGCACTTCCGGTTGACTGTCTTCGTAAGACGAAGTGTTTCCATAACCTTAAAGTGCTCGACTTGGCAATTTTGTTACCAAAAAAACTGAACCGTCAATGTAGCTCAAATCTTGCCAAATAGAGGATGAAGTATTCGTGACCACTATAACAAAAATTTAAGTCCGAAAGTTGGATTCTTCTAAGGGGAGATATACACCTAGGAGCCGGAAAAAGGTCATTTTTGTGAATTTTTTTAAGGAAAACTATTTGAAATTTCGGATTGGGGGTTTAATTATCTAAAAGTATATACATTCAAAAATATGTTTAATTTTCTTTATTTAAAAATATCAAAAATATACAAGGTTATTGTATGATCCTTGGAGGGTCGTAAACAAATCTGCGTATACGGTACCCACTGGCATTTCTTCAAAAATCATCTAAAAAAAAAAACCAAAACGATTATTAAATTAGATTCTATAATATAGTACTTGTCATAGCCGATTTTGAAAATATCGATTTATGACAAAATGGCGGACGTTTGAACATAAATAGTAATTTTTGGGCCAAAAATTAGTTATTATTTTGCCTATAAAACAAAAACTAAGTAACGGAAAAAAAATCCTATTACAAGTACTAGATAATGGTGTATAGAATAACCACAAAAAACCTCAAGGCAATCGGTTCATTGGTTTTCGAGAAATTTTGGGTACCGCTTTGAAAAACGTGGTTTTGAGAAAAACGCGTTTGAAAATTTGGGAATGAAGAAATCATGAAATTTGGCAACTTACATGGAAAAATATTGTTTTTCGTGTTGGAATGTTTTCAACTACGCAAATGACAAGCTGTAGAGTTGATTTTCGCCTAAAAGAACAACTTTAATAATTCGTTATTGAAAAATGAACAGACGCATTAAAAAATCAGAAGTCATGCGATAAAAAATGTTATAAACTATGCTCAGTCCGAATTTGAATCGACTCGAATAGATTTTGAAATCCGACTTCACACCGTTTGGTAAAATATCATTTCGATAAAAACGCAAAAGAAAAAATGTAATCGTAAAGGAAAAATGATCA
The DNA here is from genome assembly GCA_944452715.1 of Ophion slaviceki. Lineage (NCBI taxonomy): Eukaryota > Metazoa > Arthropoda > Insecta > Hymenoptera > Ichneumonidae > Ophion > Ophion slaviceki. The sequence goes on along the minus strand of OX101783.1, from coordinate 13,106,500 downwards.
TAACTCGATCAATTTCTCGATTTCTTTCAAAATCTTCTTTTCCAACCTAAAGTTGAAACCCTTGACCATAAACCTACCCAATAAAAAATCCCATTTTCAAAATGTCAAGCTTACGCAACCGTTAAATAGTGCGTAAAAACGTGTCTACTTTTTACGATTAATCAATATCCTACCAGCACAAAAGTTCGACATTTTTTCTTCCCTGACCCTCGGTCGGTAGAGCAAAAAACTGCGTTGTCAAAACATGAAAAAGTTCACTTTTCCGACCCTACCATCGAACAATGCACACTCTGGCCTCCGGCCGTTAACAATTTAGTGTCCTTTGACACTCAGCCACTCCTATGCCAACACCCAACGTCGCTTATTCGTATTTTCGAGCAGGTACGAAAAAAAAATGGTAAAAATGCCCGGCGTTTCGTTCGTGCGACAAAGTGCGTTGGATTGGGCGATCGCACGGTCACGCTTCCAGAGATAACAGTGTACATAACTGTTTGTTGCGGTATTATGTCAATGAGGGAAAATGCGATAATCGAGGCGGCGGCCGTCGGGTTGCCGTTTGGCCCAACTACAAGCACACCGCGTTAAAGTATGGGCGGGGGTCGGCGGGAGGAGGAGCCGGGGGCGTACGAGGGAGAGGAAGGATAACAACGTGGTCGTAAGCCGTGTCAGTCCAGTCGATTCGACGCTAGCCGGCAAACGTTTATAGTATTATATTCCCACATAGTGTGAGTGACGGAAAACAAAATTATCTCTTCGTTCGGAAATATTTCGCGTCTCGCGACCTTCCTTTTGTCGTCAATCCCTTTCGAATCTATCCTTTATCGCTTTATCTTCGAGTTCTCCACGTTCTACTAATTCCCCCTCTCCGCCTAACCACACGGGGGGGAGAGGGACAATTGTCACCGCTTGCACCTGCAAATGCTTCCTGGCCGAATGCGCGCGGATCAACAAATCGGCGAATGGCCGTAGACGCGCCTTTGCGTAGAACGTCGAAATATCAATTCGCCGGAACTGCCGGGTGTGTGTCTTATCGCGAGAGTGCCCGACTAGCGGTTTAGTTGTTTGGCCAGTGCGCGCGGGGCGGTGTATACGTGCGGTGCGTGTGTGCGGATGTCTGCTTGAGCGATTAGTCACGAGAGGCGCGCTGGCCGAGAGCGCGCGTTTTCGACGCTACTATCAGTACAGGGTGGCGAACAGAATCGTGGACGTGTGTTTTTTGAAGGATTAGGCTACTCTGACAAAATTATGGCGTTGAAGTTTGCATCGTTGGAATGCAACGGAAATTCTTTTTAATTTCTTATTTTCATTATTGTGCAAGACATTTTTTTACAGGTTTGCCGTAGTTCGCTAAATTAAAATCCTGAAAAATGTTTTCGTAATTTTCGTAGCTTAAGTCAGCTGAAGAAAATTTGGGAATTAAGGTAGTCCTATCGCCAGTCGTCAATCCATAGGATTTTCATAATTTTTTTTGAGCTTCACTAAATATATTAATTATCGTCTCTGTAACATTTCAGGGTCGTTTGTCGACCTAATTATAGAGAAAATAAATATTAAAATTGCGTATTTTTGTGGAGGAGTTCCGAGACGACATACAAAAACCCAATTTCCGGTCGCTACAAAAGTGTATATAATAGTGGGAATCCGTCAGATTCTTAAAAATAATCAGATTTACATACTTAACACTTGTAGTAATCCAATGCTCTCGGAAAAAATAACGCTCATTGACCTAATTTTTATGTAATATCAAGTTTAATTTGAACTTCCGGTATTGGATTTATTACCACTTGCTACGATAAAGAGACGTGACAGCAAGGCAACAGCTGACTGTAGTCCTAACCTCATCTCACTCATTCGAATTTCCACACGTATTTAATTTTTAACCGACATATTTCGCCGACACAAATTTTCCACGCTTTTTACCAGTCGTGGCCCGAATACAATGCTTTATATTTCCCGCACCTGACATTGTTTTGACAGATCGACGTTGAAAAGCATGGAGGTTAAACTCGCCTGGTTGAGTAAAAAGAGACGGAGATAGAACCAATGTTGTCAAATATCACACCTAGAAATACTGCGCGGATCGCTGGAATAACTATTTTTTCATTTTTCTAATTAAATGTGAAAATTCATTCAACAGTTAACACATGGAAAATTTTAGTTATAACAAATTATTTTTTTCTGCATATGTTAAAAATATGAATTGTCCAAGTCTCAAGTATGATCAGTGCCACATTAACGGGTATAAAATCATCTGCGAATTTAACAATTTTTTTCGCATGAAAAAGTGATTCACTCATAAAATTAATTACACATCTATTTAGTATGAATATCAAGCTGTTAGAATATATATATATATATATTCGATGTACAAAATGGCCGACTACTAGTATTTTCTTTTATCTTTTTTTAGGCGCTCCGCGGCGTGACATTTAGCATCCACAATTTCTTACCTAGAACAAAAAACAAAAATTCTCGTCAATCTACATTAGAATACCTAGAGAAATACGTACGGTATTAAAGAAAAAATTGTTTTATTCAAAAGTTGTAGGTATTTGAACTTGGGAAATGAATTTTCAGTGAAAAATTTCGTTATAACTGCTCATAAACTGCTCATAAAATGAAAAGTTTTCGATTAATCAGAAATTCCGTACGTACTTCTCTGCGAAATGCAATTAGGAACATAACTTTCAAATTTGAAGTAAATCGAGTGAAAATTCTTGAAGTTATTTGTCGCGCCAATTGGAGAAAGTTGTTTCGAGAAGTTTCGAGTAGTTTCGAAGTTTCGAGAAGTTTCGGCTATTTGTACATCGGAAACAAAAAAATATATATATTTTCTAACAGCTTCATATTCATACAAACTAGATGTGTAATCAATTTTATGAGTGAATCGCTTTCTCATACGAAAAAAATTGTTAAATTCGCCCATGATTTTATACCAGTTACTGTGGCCTAAGGCCTTAAACTATGTTTTATGTTTGGGGTTTTGTGGTGGAAAAATTTAAAAAATTCGTAGACTCATTATACTCTAGACAATAAAATATCTTTCTTTTCAATTTTCGATTGTGGGTAACGATCCAACTCCCTTAACTATGTTCATTCTGCTGTACCGAAAATAGAATTTTCATTTTTCTCCACAATGCTCAATTTTTCTGGCCAATACCGCACGTCCCAAAATACGCATTAGTTTTTATCGATGAAATAAAACCATTAAATTCTATATTTTCTTCGCTTGCATAGCCTCCACGCTGGAGCCTTCAAAAAAATTAATGGTCACGTTATAATGGTCACCCCGTATGTCAAACATTCACGTTCGGCTTTGAGGTCTTTCGCGCGTGACACGTGTGCTCACAAATCTGAAAGAATTTATGGAAATAGCACTCCGGCGTTCCTAATCCGTCTCTAAAATTATTGATTTGAAAAAAAACCGGTTTTTTTTTATTCGACAGGCGTTTCGCCATACACACGCGAACATATTTATATATTTTTTAATGACGGTGCGTGTATGGAGTTGCGAAAAAAGATCGATAGCCACGATTATTCGCCAAGATAGAATTTAATTCAAGGCCCCCTCGTAATCGCGTGTCCGTTATCGCGCGCACCTGCCGCTTTTCCAACGCCACGTACGTCCGCATAACGCATAACTATTATTTTTCTACATTTTATCTCGAGCAATGGCGCGCCGTCCGACGAACGCGAGACTAAGTGTATCGTCGTCGACGAGGCATAGATCGAGAAGAAAAGGAAAAAAATATATATATATCTCGTCGCAGTGATGATTGAGGATTGTGTGAATTGTCGATAATGCACGTACATTGAGGGTCAGGGCTGTCGAGAACAAGGGACGTGGCGTGAGCAATGCCACTCGCAAGTGAGCACAGCGCTCCGAACCGTCGCGGGTCACGCCAGTTGTAGCGACGGGCGACCCTAGCGCCAGCGATTTGAACTAATCAATATGGCCGCCGGGAAGTGACTTTTCGCATCGCAATTGCGTCTTTTAGGGAGACTAGCGTAAACCAACCAGAGAATGGACGAATAACGACACTGTAGGATTCAGATTGACTGTAAAAACGTAACATTCTTGAAACAAATGTTTCATTCACTATGGTTATCAAAAAATCTTATTCTGGTAGTAGAAAAATAATATTCGAAGTAATTCCTATTAAAAATATTGAAGGTATTGATGAATAAGTAGCGAAATGACGGAATTGCCAGTAAATGGACGTGTAGTGTAGATGAACGATGTAAAGCATAACGATTTATTATTTATTTCAATTAAGGTGATCCTATCGCCAGGCTTCAATCCATAGGATTTTCATAATTTTTTTTTGAACTTCACTAAATATATTAATAATCCTCTCTGTAAAATTTCAGAGTCGGTTATCGACCTAATTACGGAGAAAAAATATAAAAATTGCGTATTTTTGTGAAGGAATTCCGAGAGGACATACAAAAACCCAATTTCCGGTGGCTACAAAAGTGTATATAATAGTGGGAATCCGTCAGATTCTTGAAAATAATCAGATTTACATACATAACAGATGTAGTAGTCTAATGCTCTCGGCAAAAATTACGCTTATTGACCTAATTTTTATGTAATATCACGTTTGATTTGAACTTCCGGTATTGGATTTATTCTACGATAAAGAGACGTGACGGCAAGGCAACAGCTGACTGTAGTTCTAACCTCATCTCACTCATTCGAATTTCCACACATATTTCATTTTTAACCGGAATATTTCGCTGACACAAATTTTCCACGCTTTTTACCAGTCGTGGCCCGAATACAATGCTTTATATTTCCCGCATCTGACATTATTTTGACAGATCGACTTTGAAAAACATGGAGGTTAAACTCGCCTGGTTGAGTAAAAAGAGACGGAGATAGAACCGATGTTGCCAAATATAAAACCTAGAAATACTGCGCGAATCGTTGGAATAACTACTTTATCATTATTCTATTTAAATGTGAACATTCATTAAACAGTTTACACATGAACATTTTTAATTATTACAAATTATTTTTCTTGCGTATGTTAAAAATATAATTTGTACACGTCTCAAGTATGATCAGTGGTATGACTTGTGTGAAGCGATAGGATTACATTAAATGCCAAATTTTGAGGTCAATGTGTTGCACAGAAATGATAATATTCTTACATAAAGGGTGTTTAAAAATGAACTGACATTTTAATTCATTAATAAAACGTATTATTCATTTGAAAAGTACGAATATATATTTTAATATAAAGTACAAACATGGAGGTTATGTGTGGAACATAATATCCGATAAATGGCATAAACGGCATAGACTTGGAACATGCAGCGGCGGACTGGGGGGGGGGGGGGGCGTTCCGCGCCGGGCCTCAGGTCCTGGGGGGGCCTCCAAATCTCGAGCAGTCATTTTTAGTCAAATTCCAACCAAGGCCGAAATATGTTCAGTTAGGGGCAGTTTGGGGTTGGAGGCCCCGTACGTATGCAAAATATAAACATAGATAGGTAGGTACTAACTCACCTGTTATCAGGTCATGATAGCAATTGTCAATATAGCATAAAGCTCTACCTACTTATAGCCAGCGCCATAAAAATGGTGCGCCTCGCGCGGTGGGCCTCGCTCAGTCTATGGTGGTTTTGGCGCGAAACATAAATACTAGATCCGAAGAATCGAGAAATTTCGTAAAAAATATTACATACAGACGTACTGAAGAAATTACATACATACGTACTAAAGAATAACAACAGGCAAAATCAACCAATCTGAACCTTACTGTCATAAAATTACATTATAACTTGTAACTTGTTAGAAGCCAAAATGAAGATAGTAGTTACCGCTGTTGCCAACTTGTTTTGTTATACCCACCATAAGCGGTCCTTCAAACCACTGGAAAACCTCCAATACCGCCTGGTGTTACCGCTTACTGTCTAGTAAGTAAGCAACTACATCTGATGGACTTACATACAAAAATTATTAAGTATTTCAAAACATACTTTTTCAAGCAAATTGAACTCGATTCAATTACTATACCCTGTGGTCTATATTCATTCAAATCTATATACAGCCAAAACATTATTCAGGGATTCCCCATGGCACTGGTAGGTATTTATAAGATCGTAGTGTTGCCTACACCATACAAGTTGACCTACTTTGCGTCAAAGGGCCTTGTCATAGGAAAATATAATGTATTATACATTTGTTTACACGTTAGTGGTTGAATATCTTGCTCACCACTAACAAAAACCACCAGCCACTAAAAACAAATTTTATCCACTGAAAGGGATGTCTAAACCACCAGTTTACGCGGAAAATCCACTAATTTGGCAACACTGTTAGCCGCTGCGGGACTTTTCTGACCCACGGTCTTACATACAGTTCTGGAAACGAAACCACATGTCAGCGATGCCGTGAGGGACCGTTACAAGATCCACTTTTTATTCCGCTCGCCGTCACATGCGTCGCTCCTATCGGAGGATATTCCCTACCCACGGTCTTCTGTGATCTCACCCTACGCCCCCACTTATAATTTTCGTGTTGTCATGTAAACGATAACCTCGGTCCGTGTGTCATCTCATACACTTAAGGCATTTCTTTCACGAACCCCAATATTTAACAATTAATTGATTTTCGTCTATAATCAAGTAAAAATAGGTCCCCGTATACTGGTGAAATTGCAAGCCAATTTACCGAACTTTTAACGAAAAATGACGACGCTAAGAAAGGTCTCATTTATACGGCACTTTATGGGGATAACGCGCCGGCCACATTTCTATATAATAATTTAAACACTAAATAACTCTAGATGCCAGATATAAACTGCTGATTTCGTAACGACAATAAAAACAGCCGGTCACCGAATGTTTAGAGAAAATATTCAGGATTAAACTTAGAAAAATGTGACTAGCAGAAGAGTTTTCGTAGCTGCGACTTTTCAGGGAATGGGTCTATCAATCAGTTTAGTGGTAGATCTACGATGAACCAAGAACGCCTAGTCAATCTGTCCATTCTATCAATTGAAAGGAAAGTTTCAAGGGGAATAGATTTCAACGACGTTGTTGAGAAATTCAGTAAAATGAAAGCACGAAAACATGTAAATTAGTTACAAAGCAAAAGCTTTGTTTTTAAGGCCTCAGGCCAAAGTAACGGGTATAAAATCATGTGCGAATTTAACAATTTTTTTTCGTATGAAAAAGTGATTCACTCATAAAATTAATTACCCATCTATTTAGTATGAATATCAAGCTGCTAGAATTTTTTTTTCAATGTTCAAAATTGCCGATTACTAATATTTTCTTTTGTTATCTTTTTTAGGCGCTCCGCGGCGTGACATTTAGCATCCACAATTTTTCACCTAGAACAAAAAACAAAAATTCTCGTCGATCTACATTATAATACCTAGAGAAGTACGTACGGAATTTAAAAAATATTGTTTTATTCAAAAGTTGTAGGTATTTGAACTTAAGAAATGAATTTTTAGTGAAAAATTTCGTTATAACTGCTCATAAAATGAAAAGTTTTCGATTAATCAGAAATTCCGTACGTACTTCTCTGCGAAATGCAATTAGCAACATAACTTTTAAATTTGATGTAAATCGAGTGAAAATTGTTGCAGTTCTTTGTCACGCCAATTGGAAAAAAGCTGCTTCGAGAAGTTTCGAGTAGTCGGCCATTTTGTACATCGAAAGAAAAAAAAATCAAACAACTTGATATTCATACTAAATAGATGTGAAATTAATTTTTTGAGTGAATCACTTTTTATACGAAAAAAATTGTTACATTGGCACATGATTTTATACTCGTTACTGTGGCCTAAGGCCTTAAACATATAAGTACAATAAAAGTTACTTTTTTATTATAATCTTCATTATTTCTTTGCACTCTACCTGCTGGGTGCTGTGCTGAATGCTAATCCGTATTCTAACTTGTTTACCCATATAAGTCGGGCGTACAGTAATATTACATATCATCAATAATGCATTTTTAGCAGCCCAGGGGCCTCATTTATATGCCGCCCCGGGCCTCCGACGGCTTAGTCCGCCACTGGGAAGACATATTATTTCAACAAGATGGCGCAATCTGCCACACTGCGGGCGAAACAATGCAGTTATTGCAGACGAAGTTTCATGGTCGTGTTATGACTTGGCCACCACGTCATGCGATTTTACGCCATTGGACTCCTTTCTTTGGGATTTTATAAAAGGAAAATTGTATGCCCATGATCCGCAGACCGTTCCGGAGCTCGAGGAAGTAATTGGACGCACAATTGATTAAATTAGTCCGCAATTATGCCAAAATGTTATTGAAAATTTCGTCAAGAGAGTGAACGTTTGCAAACAGGGATGACGTGGCCATTTATCGGATATTGTGTTCCACACATATCCTCCACGTTGTACTGTATATTAAAATAAAAATATTCGTACTTTTCAAATAAATAATACGTTTTATTAATAAATTAAAATGTCAGGTAATTTACGGACACCCTATACATGAGTATTATATTCGTTATTACGATTTCGTAGAAAATACACAAGGCTTTTTTGCATCTTAACATGACATTCACAAAAAACTATCGAAGTTTGTTTCGACAGAGAAATAGAAAGCTCAATTTTGGCAAGATTAAAAAAAAAATTAAACTTTAAAAACTTTATGAAATTATTTCATAAGAATATTTAATGGAATGTACATTGTCATCTCTTGGCAGTAATTCATTTAGCATATTTCAGCAAATGAGCTAAACTTTTTGCTTTGCTTTGAGAATTATTAGGACACAATCCATATGCCCATTCACTGAATAGAGATTAAAATACAGCACCAGTAAATAGACATGTTTAATTTTGACCTATTATTACGAATTCGTTTTGAAATTTCGCAAAAAAATCCAGGGTTGATTCTATCTCAAGTAGTAAAAGTTATACTTACCCCCAAAGCTTATAAAAACTATTGTTTTCGCCTGTGGATGTGGATATGGCACGCCTACTGTGCATAGCCGTATCATAATTAAGTTTCGCGGTGTGCTAGTATCGCGAACTTGAAAAATTCCGTGTGGCGTCTAAATTCGATATTGAACTGAGAAATCGGTTTGCACGACACCTGTGATTTTTTCGCTAAATTATAACCATTCGAGCTTTTATCGACAATTCATATTCTTCACCGTTTTTCAATACACAAATCAGCTTTCGTCCATTCACCGGTCGGTTTACCCTACCAATCTAGAGCCTGGAAAACAAGTGAATATCGAAAATTTTATATGGATATACCCAGTTTGTTTGGGTTTGTTTGAGTTGATGTAATAAAAATTCTGTTCAGTGGCTTTTGTTCTACATATCTTCAATTATCTTCACAAATTGATTCGCAAGCATTTGTACCAAAATGGCGACGCTGAAGATTGATGAAGCGAGTCATCTGTGTCCGGCGGCCGGCAAGCGTTCTCTAATTTTTTACCCCGAACGAAAATTCACAATAATTTGAATTCTAGTAAGATTTTCCTCCGAAGTACGTAGAAAAATCGAAAAATATCGATTTTCGATCATATGGTGCATGTTGGCAAGAAAAAATGTTTTCGGCACGGAAAATCGCCGAAAATAATTTTTTCGTTAATAGTTTTCCACGTATGAAAAATTCCCTGTGTATTTCGATATAAAATATTGTTATAAGGGTCCAAAAAAGAAGTACGTCGATCGGTGAAGAGTTGGCGGCCGCCGGCCACTACCGGACAAAGGTGACTCGCTTCGTGCACCTGCAGCGTTGCTATTTTGTTACAAGTCTTTGTGAAAAAATTGTGAAGATACTTGAAGATACGTAGAACGAAGCCCACTGAACCCAATTTTCATTCTATCAACTGCGTATCCATATAACATTGTCGGAATTCACGTTTTTCTTCGGGCTCTACACTGTCAGAAAAATTCTATTGATATGAACTAATCGCGTCTATTTGATTTTTGTTTATTTGAATTAACTAGATTTTTCGTGGAATCAAATTTTTCCCATTGGATTCCATTATTGAAATTATTTACTTTAAATATATTTATTTATTCAAATCAAAATATATTCAATATCGTCCAATAACTAAAGATTTTATTGAATCGTAATAAATCTGTGATTCGGTTTAATTTGCTCAAAAAATAATTTAGTTGAATCCACTAAATGGATCCATTTGATTTTAAAAAATTTGATTTAAATACAATTTTCGTAGAGTCAAGCATTTTTCTATTTGATTCAATGGTCTGTCTTTATTGCAACACACATATCAAAGAGGTGTGGGTGTAGAGAGGGTGAAGAGAGAGGCATTATATATATATATATAATGTTAGAAAAATATATAGCATGTTATTCGATAAAACTCTCTAATTATCACAATGATATTAACTAATTGATATAGTTTATGTGATACAACAAATAATTATAGGAATTCATTTGGTCTCTCAGCCATATCTGCGACTAAGATGATACAAACACTCGGTAGCAAAGCGGCAGCGTGCGTAGCTATGAGTACACTCAGAAAAAAGATTTATTAAGGACAAAGAATTTTGTCTCCCGGCGAATAAGTTTTCTTATTCGTATGTCGGCCTACTACGATTGTATTAACAGCTAAGAACATTTTTTATTTAACTTTATGTTTAAGATTTACTAAGAATTTTTCTTAACATCTAATACGATATATAAGTTAGAAGAAATAGGTCTTTTATGTCCGACAAATAGAGTTTTTCTTAACATCTAATAGGATTCTTCATAATCCCCCAGCTGGTTTTCTTCGAGGAATTGTGTCATTTCGTCCGTCATTATTTTTTCACTTGATCGTTTTTTTCTCACTTAATATTCTTACTTACACTCAAATCATTCCTCACTGTCGAGTTTCTCACTTCCGAAACGCAACACTGACACTTGTGCCAAAAGCATTGGCATAGGAAGAAGCTACATGGTAAGCGTATGCGTGAGCTACATCTGACGAGCGGCCTACTGTCGGGCCCGTCGCGTTGAAAGGCAAAGTGCGCATGCGCGCATTAGTATCATAGTCGCGAAATAAGAGGTTTTCGTGATTGGAAAGTAGTATTTATTTGATTTGAGGAAATATTTATTCAAATTTTCTATTTTAAATATGGCTTTTAATTGATGCGAAAAATCGGCACGTAAAGAGACATATTTAGTGACGCCGAATAAATTCTGTAGTTACAATCACATAAAAACTGTCTCCATACGAGTAAACGTTTATCAATTTCTAAGAAATTATGTTCTAATGTGCCAATTTATTGAAACATAATAAATCTTTTTTCTGAGTGTAGGTAGGTTCTAGGTTCGATTCCCATATAGGTGAAATATTTTCTCCGATAGAAATCATCTCAAAAGTCCAGGAAATTACGAATGACGATACAAAATCGTTGTCGTAAAACTCTCAATTAAGTATTTCATTTTATTTTGGATTTATGAAATATTTTATGTATTTAGTACACTTAGATTTACAGTGTACATTGTAAGCAAATAGAGATTTAGTTGAATCGAATCTTTATTTATTCAATTTGAATATATTCAATATTTAAAAAGAACAGCTGAAACAAATAAAAAAATATCTTTGAAACAAATAAGATCGTAGTAGGCCGTGAGCCAAGGAAAAAACCTATTTAATTTAAATAGATCCTATTCAAATTAAATACTTTTTTTTGGCAGCGTAGACCGGTAGTCTCCGGTAGGTAAATCAAACTGGATTTTCGAAACATTCACGCTTCCCTTCGATTCTCGCGACAAACAAAATGGCGGATGCGCAGAAACGTGGCTATTCAAAATGGCTGCCAAAATGGCGGACGAAGAGACGAGAAAGTCGGAACTTCGTGAAAATCGGTATCCCGTGCTCTTTTGCAATGTCAGTCGAAATTTGGCATGGCGGGGGTTGAGGTCGCAGCGATGGAAATTTGTAAATCAATGTAAAAAAAAATGACGCTACGAGAAGTAAATCTCGTTCGAGGTTGATTACGTAACACGCGGTGTGCGTAACGGACCGCGAATGATTGCGAAAAACATTATAAAACTTCGGCGAAGGTCAAACCGAGGGCTGTCAAGGTCAACGCAAATTTCCGATAGTGCAAACGACTGTGTCCTAAATTACTGTATATAAATTCAACAAAAAATAAGCAGGTTAATTCGACTTTGACGACGTCGGTTGGAAAATCTCCGTGCAGATGGCGCCGTCGTCGACCTTTCAAATTTAAACTTTCTCGAATTATCGCCAAGTTGTCCACTTTTCAGCGGAATTGCAGAGTCCAGCACCGCAAACAATTCTTCGGCACATCAAAATCAATTTCCCACCGTCAAATTGTTGCAGATTTTATTGTCGAGTCATGGCTTTGACGAACTGCGAGGACGGAGTCGAAGCTTCGGAAGGTGATTTGAAATGGTTGGGTGAATTACCGGCCGGTGGAAATCTCGCCAAGTACAGATCTATGGCGTCTTTCTTCTGGAAGGACATGCGTACGATACTGGAAGATCCCGATAAGTTGAGATTCAAGGTTAGATGATAGTTAAACAAAATTACGCTGAAAAAAATTCCACACACCCGTATATATAAATTACAAATTGCAGATCGAGGTGTGGAAAGCGATGGAAGCCGATCCGGAGTATCATCCCTATCACAATGTAACACCGAGCACGGACGAACAGAAAAGACGAGCCGCCAGGCAATTGGCGAGGCTCGATCATTTGAAACTTCTGCCGTCGAACATCAATCAACTCAGTTACAAGCACAAAGTAAGTGGACTTATTCCAATGAAGTTATAATCATAATAATCATCACAATAGATGGTATACCGGGTGAGGCAACAACTGTTAGCGATAGAAATATTTACACTATTTTTTTCAGAATTTCATCAAGGAACTAAAAATAAGTTCACACAAATTTCGAGATTATTGATCAAGATTTAGTAAAGGGTGTCTCAAAACGACCTGACATTTTCATTTATCAATAAAACGTATTGTTTATTTGAACTGTACGAATATTTTAATTTTAATATAAGGTACAAACATAGAGGTTATGTGTGGAGCACACTTGTCAATGTCACACACATGTTCTTGTGTCAATTGGATCTTGTGAGCATGGAGCCTAGATAGAGGAGGCCACACCCGGCCTTTCAACTCGTCCCCAAAACGGTGACGAGTTAGGATGGCGCTGGGGTGCTCGGGAGCTCTATATATAGATATACGCAAAACGTGGGTCCGATGCGTTCATGTTTAAGGCGTTACCCCCACTTGTAGCCCAAAAAAGGCCTTTTTCATGAATTTTTTAAAGAAAACTACAAAACTTTTTTAATCGATCAATATACCATCTTAAAGAACACATCTTGAAGAACTTTCAGTAATTTTTTTATTGAAAAATATTACATTGTTTAGTGGCAAATGGCCGTCAATGAAATAATGTTTTTAAATACATCGTTTGCGGTGACCAACATTGCGGCGAAGTGGATCATCTGAAAAAAAAGGCGGATGGATTTAGTCAAATATAAGTATAAACTAGTCTTTAATCGAAGGATTTTAAAAAATATTCATTTTTCACAAAATGGCGGACAGTCAAAGTTAATGGTTCGATTTTAACGAAAAAAAAAACGGCCGTTCTTTTGGCTATAAAACGGCCATTTTTTTTTCGAAAAAAAAATCGAACGATTAAAGACTACATTTTTATGTATTAAATAAGCCTGCAAAATTTCAAGATGATCGGTTCATTAGTGTTCGAGTAATCTTGGTCACCGACTTCAGAAATGCCATTTTGAGAAAAACGCGTTTAAAGTTTCAATTTCAGTTTACACGAAGAAAATATTTTTTTTGTAAACTTACATGTTACATTCCGGGCATCAAAAAAAACTGCACTTCAAATTGCACTTCAAAAAAATGCAATAAAAAAAAATCGATTTTTTCAAAATCGCAAGTGGGGTAACCCCTTAAGGCCTTAGGCCACTCTAGAGGCCGAAAAAATAGGCTTTTTGGTAATTTTTTTCAGAACAACTACAAAATAAATCGAGATTACAAAAAAGATTGTTTATCTTACATATCAGTGACTGTATACAATAATTTTTTTGAAGCGATTAATTTCAAAATGGCGGCTGTGCAGCGTTTATCTCAGAACTACATTTTTTAAGTTGGCCGGAAACATAACTCAGATAATTGTCAACCGATTCACTTGAAATGTTGAACATATCTTGAAAAAGACATTGTCTATGGAAGTACGTAGGATTTTTTTTATATTGCATAGTTCATTTGTTATTAACAATTACGTGTCGTTTTTTTGGAAATTGAAAAATTTGCCTAAAAATCGTCAGATAATTGTGTAATCCAATGCTTTCAGAAAAAAATACGGTTATTGACCTAATTTTTATGTAATATCAAGTTTAATTTGAACTTCCGGTATTGGATTTATTACCACTTGCTACGATAAAGAGACGTGACAGCAAAGCAGCAGCTGACTGTAATCCTAACCTCATCTCACTCATTCGAATTTCCACGCACATTTCATTTTTAACCGACATATTTCACCGACACAAATTTTTCACGCTTTTTACCAGTCGTGGCCCGAATACAATTCTTTATATTTCCCGCACCTGACATTGTTTTGACAGATAGACGTTGAAAAGCATGGAGGTTAAACTCGCCTGGTTGAGTAAAAAGAGACGGAGATAGAACCAATGTTGCCAAATATCAAACCTAGAAATACTGCGCGGATCGTTGGAATAATTATTTTTTCATTTTTCTAATTAAATGTAAACATTAATTAAACAGAACATTACAAATTATTTTTTTTGCATGTTAAAAATATAAATTGAACAAGTCTCAAGTATGATCAGTGGTATGACTAGTGTGGAGCCCAGATAAGCGGAAATTGTAACATTCGCTGTCACGCTCGGTCTGTCGTGAAGTTAGAAACTCATCCGATCACTTCCACTTCGTTGACTACTATATAGTGATTACTATATATAGGGCAGCACCGCAGCGCCATCACTGTTCGTCACTTTTTCGGGTATGCTTTTTTCCCCTGTCTTTGCATTCGAGGTTAGTCTCCTGGTATCTAGGCTCCCTGCTTGTAAGCATATGCAGATCTTTCGTCAAAATTTGCTGCACAGAGCATCTTAAAATGTTCAATTGCTGAGCACGATGAGCCAGTTGTCAAAGATTAGTACTCTATGCACGCCACGACAAAAATGGCGCGCAATTCAAAATGTCAGGTCGTTTTGAGGCACCCTATATAAAAAATCGATAAAAAAGAAATTTCAATGTTTGAAGCCTAGAAACGATAAAAAAAAACGGTGCCAAACACTTACACTTATCAAAATGATGGCCACCACTTTCAACGCACCCTTGCAATCCGATTCGCATTGATTGTGTTGTCTTATCAACCACGTCAAGACGGACGTATTAACGAACAGGCTCTAATTCAGGTTTTAATCGTTTAATACTAAGCACAATCCAAGTAAGTCGTGCGGCTTTATTTACATTGTTCGCAAGCAAGAATCTTGTCAATTTTTTTGGAAAGCAGTGAGAAGTTTGTGATTTCCATAGTAATGTGTGTTTTTTTCAATGAAAAGTACTACAACGGAATTTCCTTTTGTCAGTACAGAAAATGAATTTTCCGCAAAATGCCAATTTTGAAAGCAGTAAGAAATTTGTGAATTACATAGTAACGTGTGTTCTCTTCAATGAAAAGTACTGCAAAAGGATTTCCTTTTTTCCAGTTATCTAGGAGTAAGTGTTTGCACCGATTTTTTAAATCGATTCTGGGCGAAAAACATTGGTTTTTTTCTTTATCGACTTTTTAATACTAAATCTTGAACCTTAAGATTTGGTGGGCGAACTTATTTTTTGTTTCTCGATGAAATTTCGAAAAATTAGCGTTCCCATTTTAAAAACTGGAGGTGACCTTGAAATCTTCGAAACGCCTCCACCTGGATGAACCTCGTAGCCGCCACTCGATGACCCCTTTCGAACTATGCAACTTTTGTAGGGAAAGTTTTCCCCTAAGTCTGGTAGGTTAGAAAAAATGTCTACCGCTAATAGTTGTTGCTTTATCCGGCATAATAGATAAATAGTGATAATAGCGATATTATAGTAGTAGTAGTAATAGAAATAGTAATTGTAGATATCAATAATAGATAGATAGATAGAAGTTTTCGACTCAATAGGCGCGTATAGAAGTAAAATAGTAAATTCCGATTTAAGGGGCTTACATAAGCTTGGGCCCAAAAAACAGGTCGATTTTCAATATTTTTTTTCTGACCAGAGTATTGGGATGACGAGATCGGATTTTTACACACAATCAATACATAATCTTGCCGAGATTGAATTGTTCGTTGAAAATATTGATAAGCAATGAAGTTATTACTATTTAAGGGGTTAGGCCACAGTAACGGGTATAAAATCATGTGCGAATTTAACAATTTTTTTTTCGTATGAAAAAACATCTGTATAATATGAATATCAAGCTGTTGGAAAAAAAATATTTTTTTTTCGATGTACAAAATGGCCGACTACAGATATTCTCTTTTGTTATCTTTTTTATAATAGGCGCTATAAAAAAATATTGTTTTATTCGAAAGTTGTAGGTATTCAAATGAATTTTCAGTGAAAAATTTCGTATAAAACTGCTCATAAAATGAAAAGTTTTCGATTAATCAGAAATTCCGTACGTACTTCTCTGCGAAATGCAATTAGGAACATAACTTTTAAATTTGTAGTAAATCGAGTGAATATTGTTGAAGTTATTTGTCGCGCCAATTGGAAAAAATCTGTTTCGAGAAAAACGCGTTTAAAGTTTTAGGTACTATACACTGAGAAAAGAAAATCGTTGAATGTGCAAAATGCATTTTGTTGTCTCGAAATTTTGTTGTTTTAACAGTTGCTTAGACATGCTAAATAAGCTACAGTTCACACCACTAAAATTATCAGTTAGATTGACAAAACGTGATTTATGCCAACGAAAAATCAAGTTGAACGTATTTAATGATACATTTTGTTAAACCAACTGAATTTTGGATGGATAAACGAATTTTTTTTTTCAGTGTATGGCTATGCCAAAGGTGGGCTTACGTTATACGCTCAATGACGGTAAAAAAAAAAAATTTCTTGCTATAAATCGAATCGTAACTTATTCTTATGATCATAAAGCACCGTTTAAGGGGGAAGCCTGCTTTAGAGGCTTCAAAAAATTGATTTTTTCGAGGATTTTTTTGGGAAGGAAAGAAATATTCGATTGAAACGAAACTTTCAGGTTTTATTGTTATATATTTCAACAGTCTTCTCAAATTTTTTCATTAAAATATATGTCATATTATGCCTGGTACAAGCATTTCGCCGAGGCGCCTCGAGTGTGCATGTGTCGTGCGGCGGGAAAGATGCAGGTCGCAATTTCCATCTGAAACAAAAAACCCAAAAAAAAATTATTTTCAATAGTATAGCTTCTAGTTAAACCAAGAAAATTCAACAAAAAGTGAGAAATTCAACAATTTTTCGCAAATTAAAAAAAAAATTCATTTTTTTGGAAAAAAAATTCACTTTAGATTGTTTAAAAAGTGGGTTAATCATAACTTTTTTAAGGTTTTTTAGGTTCAACAAAAAGAGAATTTAATCTCGAATACAATGAATTTTGTCTCGTTTCGATAGGACGTTTAATTTTTTCCCTATCTTTCCCGCCAATTAGGAAAAATCGTAAAAATGAAAAACCGAGAAATCGCGCGTCAAAGTTTTCGTATATAAAAAATCGTAATTTTCTTGAACTTACCGCAATAATATGCTAATCAGCGATTCCTGGTCCATAGAGTTGCCCTTCAGACTCTTCAAAAACCCTTTGGATACGTACAATAGTTACCATGGGTACAATACATACAATAGATCGAGGGGCGGAGCGCGGGCACTCCGAGCGATCCGGCCGCTCGTATACCTGCTCGACGCTTGCTCACTATTTCTTCTGTAACTCCGAAAATAATTTGAATTTGCTTTCGAAATTTTAGGGACACATTCTTGGATAGTTTGGGAAGACATTTATGCAAAAAAAAAAATCGATTTTTTGAAGCCTCTAAAGCAGGCTTCCCCCTTAAGCGAAAAAAATCGATTTTTGGAAAATTCTACCACGGTCCTACCCCTTAAATAAAGTGCCGTCGTTGCTGCATGGCCAATCGGTGTAGCTGGTTCTGGCAACTAGAGTAATATGGAATGAAAAATGAAGTATGTACTTTTAGTATAATAATAAAACCTTCGTATCACTGGATACTTTTCTGTAATTTAGAAAGTTACGAAAATAACAAGAATCAAGAACAAAGAAATGTAAAGAATGAAGAATTTTCACAAAATCTTTGTTGCGAGTCGGAGTTATGGCCCTAGGCTACGCTATGCAACAAAAACATCGTATTATTGAAATTTCAAGCTTATGCAGACCCCCCAATAGGCATGTTCAAAAGTAAAACAAAGACATCGGATTTCATAGACTTGTCTAACTTGTACATCAATAATAACAACAATAACAATAATAACAATACTATTTTTTAATCATTTTTTAATTACCTTTTTATAAATGAAGATTTTTAAGTCGGTATGCCATAAATGGGGAGTCCGACATACGAAAAAGTACTTCGACCTCTCTTATGGTGCTTAAGACCTTAGGTCTTAAGCACCATAAGAGGCCTAAGGCCACTCTAGGATTTTTCCAAAATCGATCTCTTTTTTGTGAAAAAGGTACCTTAGTACCTATATAATTATATTCCAAAAGATGATGGGTGTGAAAAATCTCTAACATCAGGAACATCACTTTGGTGTCCGATTTTGTTGAAACTTTTTTATGTGGAAGAGTATCAAAAACTAAGAGTCACGTATTTTTTTGTTATCGGCGGAAAAACGGTTTTAATGGGTGAAACACGTCCTCGAAAATAGGGGTGTTTTTCATTTTTCGTCAATAACGGTATCGTTCTCATCTCCAATGTGTAAAACGACTTGAAAAATTACATTTTTCAAGTCGCCTGGACTCATGACTCAAACGAATTTCAACCGAAACACTTGCAATTTTAACGGTATATTTAGAATTACATTTTCTAAGGCACTACGTAGGATTTTTTACATTATATTGCATAGTTTCTTTTGCATAAACAATTTTTCCGACGATTCCCTCATGGTATTTTGTACTTTTTCTTTCAGAGATGCGCGATTTTGACAAAAAGCAATATATCAATAAACCCTATGTACTTCTATAGCTATTCTTATATAGACGCGAAAAAACTTTGGTGTCTCATCATAACTCACAAATTATTCGAGCTGTTGGTCCGGCGGTTGACCTTCCATAAATAAAGGCGTCATCGAAAAAATGCTGCACAGTCGCCATTTTAACATGTATCGCTGTGGAAAAATAATGTTGTATAGTCAATTACGTGTATAATAAAATCCCCTATTGTGTAATTTCGATTTGTTTTATGATTTCGGTGAAAAAAGTCACAAAATATGCCCTTTTTTGGCAAAATAGGCCCTTTCGAAAATTTTCACCTCCTATATATAAAAACGAATAATCATAATAATATTGACAACAAATACACTAGAAAATTCAAATAATACCAACAAAAATCACTATAACGCGAACTGTACTCAAATAATAACAACAATAATAACGATACTCGGAAATAGTAATAAAAAATAAATTATAATTATAAGGATGACGAGATATTATAAAGACAACAATAATAAAGATAATAATAACAATAATGTTACTACTTTTCAAATCGAAAAAAAAGAATAGTACCCGGAAAAATTGGACATATGTAAACATAAGTAATCATGTATGATCTTGTCATAAATGATCATGAACGAAATTTGTCTCTATATAATCATATATGATTATTTATGTCTATATTTATTTACCAGGTGTGTAAGTATGAAACCGGAATTTGCCCATAGGTGGCGCTAGATGTCGATGCAGTTACCGACACATCACGTCAGCGGTGTCTTGTTATTGTATTGATATCCGACAAAGATTTCCAACTCACAATAACACGAGTTTCATTCAGTAGCATTAGTTTATTAGAGATAAACATGTCGAGTTTTGTGCCAACAAATTACGATTTGCGGACAGCACTACTTTTCTGTTTTCATCTGAAGAAAACCGCAGCCGAATCGCATCGAATGCTTGTGGAGGCGTTTGGTGAGCATGCTCTCGGTAAAACACAGTGTTTCGAGTGGTTCAAACGGTTCAAAAGTGGCGATTTTGACGTGAGGAACGAAGAACGTGGAAGACCACCGAAAAAGTTTGAAGACGCTGACCTGCAAGCCTTGTTGGACGAAGACGACGCTCAAACACAACAACAACTGGCGGATCAGTTAAAGGTGACCCGAGACGTCATCTCCCTTCGGTTGAAAGCCATGGGAAAGATACAAAAGGTGGGGAAATGGGTTCCATATGAACTCAACGAAAGACAGCAGGAAAACCGCAAAACATCATGCGAAATGCTGCTCGCCAGGTTCAAAAGAAAGTCATTTCTCCATCGAATTGTGACTGGCGATGAAAAGTGGATATATTTCGAGAATCCTAAGCGCAAAAAGTCATGGGTTACTCCGGGTGAACCATCAACATCGACGGCAAGACCAAACCGCTACGGACGAAAGACAATGCTGTGTGTTTGATGGGATCAGAAGGGCGTAATCTACTACGAGCTGCTGAAACCTGGGGAAACTGTCAATACTCAACGCTACCGACAACAAATGACCGATTTGGATCGAGTTTTGCGTGAAAAACGACCAGAATACCAACAAAGACAACACAAGGTGATTTTGCTGCATGACAATGCACCAGCACACAAAGCAAAACAGGTCCAGGAAACGATAGAGTCGTTCCGTTGGGAGATTCTTCAGCACGCGCCTTACTCACCGGACCTTGCCCCATCCGATTACTACTTGTTTGCATCGATGGGACACGCACTTGCTGAGCAGCGCTTTACTTCTTACGAAGATGTACGAAAATGGCTCGATGACTGGTTTGCCTCAAAAGAGCAACAGATATTTTGGCGCGGAATCCACAAATTGCCAGAAAGATGGGAAAAATGTATAGATAGCGACGGACAATACTTTGAATAAGTTACTTTGTATCATATCATTACAATAAACGTGTTTTTTCTGTACAAAAATTCCGGTTTCATACTTACACACCTGGTATGTCTATATATGTCCATTTTTTCCCGGGTATGCAGATGCAAATGTACAAATACTTTTTTTTATAATATAAGTGTAAAATATGATTATATGAAGAAGTACAATATGTGTTGACCTATACCTGATATTATGCTGGTAAATAAATAATACCGAAAAAAATTGATAATTTGTATATATATTAATAATTATTTAAATCACCATTTTAGTACGTTTAGAATAAAACAATAAAATATTATCAGCATCACATGCTGATTTTGCTGCTTATAGACAGTATTATATGAAAAATGACACGCAGTATACATGATCCTATATGATATCAAAATAGTCTGTAGTGGTATTATATATATATGGAATAATATCCATGGTTATACATGTTTTCGTTATCATATACGTTCAAATATGGTTGTTGCGGATAATTACGATTACATATATGATTATATATGACACTAAAATAGTTTGTACATCATATATAGGTTCACATACATGGTCTCATATACAATTATATACGCTTTTATGTGTTTTGGGGGGCAAATGCAATTATACATGATAATATACAGTACATGTTGTATCACATATGAGTTCATATATACAACCATATGTTCATATACGAGTTCAGAGTACCAACTCTTGAACATACATGATCATATATGGGCATATATGGTCCACATCTAGAAAAAATAAATACTATACATGGTAATATATTTACATATATGATCATTCATGATGTCATGTTAAGGCATATATAATTGTATATAATGTTATATATGAGTATAAATAATTATATATGTTTATATATGTCCATTTTTTCACGGGTAATGATCACGACGATAGTAGTGGACTACAGCATTAATCACAAGAGCAATAATGGCTACAATAATACTACTAATAATAATAATGATGATAATGACGATAACAGGAACGATATTTGATATAGAGGAAATAGCAGAAATAGAAATTGATCATTTATTTCAATTTATTTCAGACGGGTCTTCTGATGACACTAAACGAGGCAACGGCGATAGTGAGTCCCTCGTTGTCGGTAAAAATAGCCCTGGGGGTCTATCTCTTCGGCAATACAATTTTGAGCTTGGGAACGGAGAGGCATCTGCCGATATTTCACGCCGTATGGAACAAACAAATGTTGGGCTGTTTCGCCCTGACGGAGGTTGGCCACGGTAGCAATACGAAAATGATGAGAACCACGGCCACTTACGATCCTATGACGAAGGAATTCGTTCTTCACACGCCGGACTTTCAAGCGGCCAAATGCTGGGTCGGCAATTTAGGCTAGTTTCATTATGCTTGCTTTTTACTTTTTTTTTTGCTCGTCTGACGATTGCTCGTTTTTAGTGTTTTTTTAATGATTTTTTTTCCACTCTCTATCGTCGAAGATTATTCCGATTTATCTATTATTTTTAAGGGGCCAGGCCACTTTGGAGCCACGAAAAAAGGCTATCTTCGCGATTTCTTTTTGAGGATTTTATAAAAGATATGAATATAAAAGTTGTTGGGCTTGATAAATAGTCTTGAAATACATCAAAACAATTTTAATTCATTTTGATTCATTTTTAAGTACAAAAACTATAGTTTAACGTAACGCCTCAAAAATAGGTGGGCTAGGTAGCTCCATCACAACTCGGCAACGGCTTGTCTGAAAGGAAAAAAATCAAAGTCCATTAGATTCAGTAGGACACCAGCTACAAAATGACCCTCGAATATAAAGTTTTGTCAAAAAATAAAAAAATGGCAGATGAAAAACGAAAAAAGTAAAAAAGCACGCGTGTTTTCGCAGTTTTTCGCAAAAAAAGAGTGAAAATCAAAATTTTAAAACCATCAAGGGTCATCTCGTTGCGAATCATGTTTACATTATGTGGTTCAAATTTCAAGAGAATCGGTTTATTAGTTTTAGAGATACGATGGAGCTCGATTTTGAAAACGTTGCTTCGAGAAAAACGCGTTTGAAGTTTGTACTATGAAAAATTCTTACCTAACCTCAATCGGCAATTCCGGCACCGTACAAAATCCCTTCTGATTGCTCATCATCGTCGATGTCTTCAAGTGTTGCTTGCTTTCGATTTTTTGAAATTTTCAAAGTGGACTGGCCCCTTAATTCTGTAACGCGATAATTTGTTACGATGTAAATATATATAAAAAAATGTATTCTTAATATTTAAAAAATTCTGTTTTATTTGTTCAATTACCTTGGATAAGCTGATTATTTTTCTTTCCTTTTTCTTTCCAGGTAAAACTTGCACAGTTGCTATCGTGTTCGCCCAGCTGATAACACTCGGCGAGAGTCACGGTCTCAACGCGTTCATCGTACCGGTCAGAGACACAAAGACGTATCTACCGTTGCCCGGCATCGTCGTCGGTGATATCGGCGACAAAATGGGCCTCAACGGCATAGATAACGGGTGAGTGCGAAATCGCGAGTAATCGTCGATTCGCTATCGTCATGTCTCAACGATGTGTTTTTTTTTTCTGGAGCCGTTATTTGCTAATTCGCGTTCACGCATACAGATCCCGTCCCTCTTGTACAGATTTTAATTTTTCATTTATCTATCTTTCTTTTTTCGCAGATTCATAATGTTCAACAATTACAGAATACCGAAGGCGAATTTATTGAATAGGACCGGTGACGTCACACCGGAAGGCGAGTACGAAAGTTCCTTCTCGGATCCTCAAAGAATTCTTGGTAATATATATAAATATATATGCATATATTCATATGCATAAAAATGTCTAGCTTGAAATATCTTATATATTAGGGGTACAAGTAAGTTTTAAGGAGGCTGCTCGGGGTCTTTTCGGGGCAGGTGGCAAGAGGGGAACGCATGTGTTACTCGAGTGTTACTCGAGTAACACCAAATCTTAAGGCGTTACCCCCACTTGTAGCGCAAAAAAAGGCCTTTTTCATGAATTTTTTTAAAGAAAACTACAAAACTTTTTTAATCGATCAATATACCATCTTAAAGAACACATCTTGAAGAACTTTGAGTAATTTTTTTATTGAAAAATATTACATTGCTTAGTGGCAAATGGCCGTCAATGAAATAATGTTTTTATATACACGGTTTGCGGTGACCAACATTGCGGCGAAGTGAATCATCTGAAAAAAAAATGCGGATGGGTTTAGTCAAATATAAGTATAAACTAGTCTTTAATCGAAGGATTTTGAAAAATATTCATTTTTCACAAAATGGCGGACAGTCAAAGTTAATGGTTCGATTTTAACGAAAAAAACGGCCGTTTTTTGGCTATAAAACGACCATTTTTTTTCGAAAAAAAAAATCGAACGATTAAAGACTACATTTTTATGTATTAAATAAGCCTGCAAAATTTCAAGAAGATCGGTTCATTAGTGTTCGAGTAATCTTGGTCACCGACTTCAGAAATGCCATTTGGGGAAAAACGCGTTTAAAGTTTCAATTTCGGTTTACACGAAGAAAATATTTTTTTTTTGTAAACTTACATAGAGTCATCTATTCCGGGCATCAAAAAAAAAAACTGCACTTCAAATTGCACTTCAAAAAAATGCAATTAAAAAAAATCGATTTTTTCAAAATCGCAAGTGGGGGTAACCCCTTAAGTAAGTAGTGAACACCCGGTGCGATGGTCTAGTGGTTACCGTGCTCGCCACTAAACCAGCGGACCGGGAGGTCCCGGGTTCGAATCCCAGTCGCGTACATTTCGTCGTGAAATGTTTTTCTTCGGCATTTCGCGGCGAAATAAGACTAGTTCCACGACTGGGGGGGGGGGGGGGGGGGCGAACTCGATGACCGGCTGTATTGGTACAGGTTTTCCGCAGTTTCCATATACCCATGACAGAAAAGTCATGATGAATATAATACAAAGGGGGAAGTCGGCTGCGGCCGCAAGGCGGGGGGGGGGGGGGGGGGGGGGGTCAGGGAGAAAAAAGGAGTAAACAGTAGAGGAAAGAAACGGTCACAATGAGGGGAAGAATAGGTAACAAACGCGAAAAGCATGTACCTAAGGAAAAAACAAATAAGTAAGTGGTGAATTAAACGAACAAGCAGCCAAGTCTAATCAGGCCCAAACAAACCCAAACATACTAAAATCTATGCGCATTAATTTTCATATATTCACAACTGATGCCTTTAAATAGGTATATGATTTTTCCAGGACTTTGGTATTAAAGCATTACTACACATTACTTAGGCATTCAAAACGTAGTGTATTAATATTGAAATAACGATTATTAGTTTTCACAGGCTGAATCAGTAAAAAGAATTCCGGAATTTGTACATTAAAATTCATACAGAGTTTATTCAAGACGCAGAAAGTAAATAATAACAATTACACTAACCTAACACCGTAAAATTAATACACTTTTCTATAGGTTTGTTCGCGCTAGCTACACTTTCTACACTTTTTTAGGGAGTGTACACTTTCGCGTTCGTTTTAACGGAAATGACGTCACGCGCCGCTGTTCGCGTTACGAGTGTAGCTACACTTTCGTGCCACTAACCCTAGACTTTTTACACTCGATCTTGACGAGGTGTAAAAGTACACGAAAAGTGTAACAGTGATATTACTAGAATAACCCCATAACCAGCGAAACTGTCAGTGAGTGTATACAGAGGTGAGTACGGCATAACCTAAAATATTTAAGGTAATCACAAACAAATTCTCATTTATTACGAAAAACAATCAATAATAAAGGTTCAAAATAACAAACTATTATAATTATCAATCTCTATCGATCAAGGTGATTAAAAAATTGACATGACCTACAATGTATAAGGCAATCACAAACAAATTCTCATTTATTATGAAAAACAATCAATAATGAAGGTTCAAAATAACAAAGTATTATAATTATCAATTTCTATTGATCAAGGTGATGAAAAAATTGACAAGATATAATGACAAGTATTTATTATAAATTCGCAGTATCACAATACGTTCCAATCTACTATCAACGCAAACAGAAGCTAACATGGAACAGGAGCAAAAAATTAAGTCAGCAGTGCTGTTCCGAGATTCAGTTGGCGGCTTAGTCGTTGATGCTGACAACAACGTGTGCATTTGTGAAGGTTTTGGATTTCTACAATCGTATCACTAACACTCCATTCTATGTAAAACTGCTATCAATACATCCATTCTGAGCGCAATTACAAGTACAAGTTAATAATTTCAATAACACCGTCCATTGTAATCAGTTTACGAGATCACCAAACTTGAGGTTACACGGTATATCTCTTTAACGATTAGATGAGACTCCGTAATCTCATGTGTTGTTTGAGGTTAAGGTGTGGTCCACTAGGTCGCCGCCATGTTTCTTGTACACTATCGCGTTCGCGCTAGAGTTGCTTACCCGCGAGGAAATAAACTGCACTCCCTAGACACTGCCCTAGTTCCGTTTACACTGGCGAGTGTAGAGTGCAGCTAACGCGAACAAACCTTATGCTAAATTTACCTTTTTTTTTTAATTTAAAAATACAATCTGTGCATATTAATTTTAATACGCTTATAATAGATACCGTGCGATACGTATATGATTTTTCCAGTACTTAAGTGTTGCGATATTACTGAACGATTATTAGACATTAGAAAAGCAGTGCATTGATTTTCAAACGACAATATTAAAATTCATAAACGGTATCTGTATAAAGACTTCCTGCACTTTTATATTAATTTTAATACAGCTTTTTTTTACAGTGTGACTTACCTCTGGGTACCTCGAAAAATTGAGCCACTGTGTACCGGCCCTCTCTTTTTTTCTAAAGCGAGTACTGACAAGTTTCTATTTTTGTTAGGTTAACAAATACAATGCTCAAATACCGCAATATAGCTGTATATTACGGGAGAACAATGACTTCGAACATAACTGCGATTGGTAAAGAAGCAAAAAACATACAAACGCAGCTGGTTTTTCAACTTTTGACACCAAAAATAATATAAAATCACCTCTCATAACCGACTTGCGCGGGAGCGACTCACAGACAGATTCAAACCTATTGGCATCCGAGGGCGGTTCTAATGTGAAAAAGACGCACACATATACATGTCCACTTCTGAGAAACAGAAAAGGTTCAGTGTACCCACTGTTGCCACTGTTCTCATTTTGACCATACCTAATTTTGAGAAATTTTCCACAAATCGTACATACCATGATAACGCGAAATCCTTAGACTTTGGACTAACAAGGAACATCCCTCAGGTGACACCCTTCGATTTTGTTGAAATTTGGATATGTTATAAAGCACCGAAAAGTAAGCGATACATATTTTTTTTATCGGCGGAAAAACGGTTTTCAGGGTTGAAACCATCGCTCGAAAAAAGGTGTGGTAACTGACACACACACACGGTCGCAGATAGTAAGAGAGTGTAGGAGAGGCGATAGTGTTATGTATTGTATCGGAGTCAGGCAGTCGGGCTTTGATCACAGCTGGGAGCTCATCGAAAATAATAAACAACTCCGCTCAACTTGGCGATACTTGTACCTCTGCATTCATCCTAAATTCCCATAGTGGCGACGAGGATGGGATCCGGGCATTAATTACTTGCCGCGTGCAACGATAAAATAAGTGTCATGAACGATGACAAGTGGGAAGAAATTGAAAGGTTTGTGCAGGAAGGACAAACAAGTTGGATCTATAAGCGTACCAAACCGGAGTTGATCGTGCTGTGTGGAGAATTTGGAATACAAATAAGTGCAAATCAGAGTATTGACGAAATTCGCAAACAGTTGGTGGAGTTCGTCAGAGAAATTAAACAAAAAAAGGAAAGTAAGAAATTAATAACGCAACAAGCTACACAACCGCTATAAATGATGAATTCGGCATTTCCCACAAAAGGCATTTCGAGGAGTAATATAGCAGTTTCACACACAAGGAGTGCACCGATTTTAATGAAGCAAAAACGAAAATTCTTCTAATCCGAAGCAATGAAAAATCCGCTATAGTGACATTGCAAAAAAAATTAAGGGGTTAACCACCCCTATATTAAGGGGCGGTTTCACCCCTTAAAACCGTTTTTCCGCAGATAAAAAAAATACGTATCGCTTACTTTTCGGTGCTTCATAACATATCCAAATTTCAACAAAATCGAAGGGTGTCACCTGAGGGATGTTCCTTGTAAGGTAACCTAGGTTAGATATGTTTCTAACGAGGTGACCTATCACCCCCTAAGGTTTTGCATCGACCTTCCTAACACCCTATATATATATATATATATATATATATATATATATATATATATATATATATATATATATATATATATATATATATATATATATATATATATAAACGAGAGAAAAATAAATTCCCGAATAGGTGCCGTTCTGGAAAATTTGTCCGCCGGCCGTATGGGCATTTGCCAGGAAGCCACGAACACCCTCGGGGCTGCGGTCGTAATAGCAACGAGATACGCAGCAGTGAGAACGCAATTTGCATCGTGCTTGTCGAGCAACGGTTTAACCGAGACACCCATAATCGAATACGAGCTCCACGTAAGTTTATCCTGACCACTTTTAGTCTCCATGCGACGTAATTCTCGTGCCGCAAAAGTTCCAAAAAATTCTCCTAATTCTCCATAAAATTATAGTAAAATATAGGGCTTACGGCTGAACGTTTTGCGTTATGAACAGTTGGTTAATTTTATATTCGGATCGCTACTACACTTTTCGTGCTTCTATTTCGGAAAAAAACGACTGGTAATTTTTTTCACCCCAGTAAAGTTGTCCATACAGACATTGAAGTTCTTCCGGCCCACTAGAAATTTGAATAGTTCTTTCGAAAGTGGCAATTGTGCAGGAACTACCTCGAAAAACAGAAAAAATAAACCATTCTTTTTTCGCAGCAATGGAGGTTGTTCCCTTACTTGGCCGCGGCCTGTGTCATCAGAATCTTCATGTCGGAATTCACACAGGTGTACCTCGAGAACGTCGAAAAGTCCATGGACGGAGGAAACATTCCCGATCTAGTGAGGCATATTTCCTTTTGTTCGCGCACTTTATAAAGAAACCAGAGCAGAAAAAGCTTTTTTTGAGATTTTCTACGCATGAAAAAAACCGCACGCAACTTTCCAGAGTCAAATCGTGTCCGAAATACACTCGATAGTATCCGCCATCAAACCGTTGATTACGTGGACGTGCAGGGACGGTGTCAGAGAGTGCAGAGAGGCATGCGGTGGTCACGGTTATCACAAGGGTAATGTCTGGAAATTTGTATTCGTAGTTTTTCTATTAAGGCGTTAGGCTACAGTAACGGGTATAAAATCATGTGCGAATTCAACAATTTTTTTTTCGTATGAAAAAGTGATTCACTCATAAAATTAATTACACATCTATTTAGTATGAATATCAAACTGTTAAAATTTTTTTGATTT
Organism: Ophion slaviceki; assembly: GCA_944452715.1. Taxonomy (NCBI): domain Eukaryota; kingdom Metazoa; phylum Arthropoda; class Insecta; order Hymenoptera; family Ichneumonidae; genus Ophion; species Ophion slaviceki. The sequence continues at coordinate 13,077,003 of OX101783.1, read as the reverse complement.
TTTTTTCGATGTACAAAATGGCTGACTACTAATATTTCATTTTGTTATCTTTTATTTAGGCGTTCCTCGGCGTTACATTTAGCATCCGCAATTTTTTTCCTAGAACAAAAATTTCGTTATAACTGCTGATAAACTGCTCATAAAATGAAAAGTTTTCGATTAATCAGAAATTTCGTACGTACTTTTCTGCGAAATGCAATTAGAAACATGACTTTTAAATTTGAAGTAAATCGAGTGAAAATTGTTGAAGTTATTCGTCACGTCAATCGGATAAAAGCTGTTTCGAGAAGTTTCAGTAGTCGTCCATTTTGTACATCGAAAAAAAAAATATATATATTTTCTAACAGCTTGATATTCATACTGAATAGATGTGCAATTAATTTTATGAGTGAATCACTTTTTCATACGAAAAAAAAGTTAAATTCGCACATGATTTTATACCCGTTACTGTGGCCTAACGCCTTAAATTATCATTCTTGTGTGTGTAAATATATATATATATATATATATATATATATATATATATATATATATATATATATATATATATATATATATATTGTAACGTTGCGTTACGAATATCGAGACTATTCGAGAAAGCATTTTTTCTCGGTTAATTCTCTTGGAGTTTTTTTCATGGAATTATTATATATATATATATATATATATATATATATATATATATATATATATATATATGGGGTGTTCCAGCTCAACTTGCAAGAAACATCACGTTGGTGTCCTCCTCCGATTTTGTTGAAACTTTTTTATGTGGAAGAGTATCAAAAACTAAGAGACACGTATTTTTTTAAATCGGGGAGAAACAGTTTTAAGGGGTGAAACGCACCCTCGAAAATAGGGGTGTTTTTCGGTTTTCGTCAATAACGTTATCATTCTCAACTCTAATGTATAGTACACAAAAAAAATAAACATTGTTGCAATTTGCAATTTTTTTATATCTCGTACCATTAAAACGTAATAGCCCCCTTGAAGAGTGCTGTGTGTGTGGTCGTCCGGGGCGAAGAGAGCACTGGATTCGCATGCGTTGCGGCCGTAGATATTATCCGAAACAAAATTTGTAAAAAGATTATTAATCAGTATGAAAGTATGAAAATCAGTATGAAAGCTTGCTATGGAGGTTTTTAAAAATCAAAATTGACAGAATGGCGGTGGTTTGAAAAAAAGTATCGAATTTAGCATTTTTTTTCGACAGTTTTTCGTTAAAAAAATGTAAAGATTTCAGACAAAAAAAAAGCTTCCATAGCAAGATAAAGAATGACGTGAAGAATGTTGTGTCAAAATTTGAGACGGATAGCTTGAAAACTCTTCCTTTGAGAGTGTATACAGTTTTGGAAAACGACATTTCGAGAAAAACGCATCCGTCCGCGCCAGGTCTCGCGCAGCTGGTCGAATCCCTTTTTCTGAGAAAGGCCGTAGCAACCGGAATAATTCGAATTTCGCCCCAAAAATTGCACATCGTGTTTATAACCGTCTATACTTTCGGATAATGCAAAAAATCAATTTTTTGAAAATTTCACACTATGATAATTTCTTAAAGTATTTGTTATTGTTACACTTATTGGCGTTATTGTAGTATTGTTATTACTGCGATTCATAATGAGCTGAATGATTTTTCGATGTCGCGTTCAGCTGCTAATCTCGGTGACTTGGGGGTAAATCACGAGCCAACGGTGACGTACGAGGGTGACAACAACGTGCTCGTGCAGCAAACGAGCAATTGGATATTGCGACAATGGAACGACGTACAAGCGGGCTCGACGATCGGCAGCCCGTTGTCCTCGGTCACGTTTCTCCTCCGTGGACCGACCATACTCAAAAATACATTCGAAGCTACGAACATCAATGACGTCATGTGCCTCAATTGTGAGTTGGAGCTTTCATCGTGGTCACCAATCATTTCACGCGAGAGAAGAAAAAAGAAAAAAAAACTATTTCGCCGCTAGATTCTTTTATTGTCTAAAAAAGTTTATTATCAAGAATTTATTCGTGTTTATTATCAAGAATTTATTCTTGTTTATTACCAAGAATTTATTCTTGTTTATGAACAAGTATTTATTCTTGTTTTTTATCAAGAATTTATTCTTGTTTATTATCAAGAATTTTATTCTTGTTTATTTTGTTCGATCGGACCGTCCCGACCGAATAAAAATTTCGTTCCTTCACCCATCAAGAATTTCGTTTCAGTCGTTCGAAAAACCTACGAATGGCTGATAACGTGGCTGGTCGTCGAGACACAGAGAAAATTCGACGAGGGCATGTCGAAGGGACTCGACAATTTCGCAGCTCGCAGCAAAGCTCAAGTTTATCGAGCTGCTCATCTCTCACGAGCTTACGGAGAGGTACGAACGTTTTTTTAAAGTATTCCTTTCACGAACCCGACTATTTAACAATTAACTTATTTTCGTCTATAATCGAGTAAAAATACATCCCAGTATACTGGTGTAATTTCAAGACAAATTACCGAACGTGTAACGAAACATTACGACTCTAAGAATCGACTCAGTTATAGGGCACTTTATGGAGATGACATGCTGGCCACTTTTGTGTCTAATAATTTGTACACTAGGTAACTCTAGATGCCTAATATAAAATGCTCACGCGTGTACAATATTCTAAAGTTTCCGTACACTGAGAAAAAAAAGAAATCGTTGAATGTGCAAAATGCATTTTGTTGTCTCGAAATTTTGTTGTTTTAACAGTTGCTCAGACATGCTAAATAAGCTACAGTTCACACCACTAAAATTATCAGTTAGATTAACAAAACGTTTGTTATGCCAATTAAAAATCAAGTTGAACGTATTTGAAGATACATTTTGTTAAACCAATTGAACTTTGGTTGGATGAACGATTTTTTTTTTCAGTGTAACGACAATAAAAACAGGGGGTCACCGAATGTTTGAAGAAAATATGAATGATAAAACTTTAGAAAAATGTAACTAGCAGTAGAATTTTCGTAGCCATGACTTTTCAGAGAAAATGTAAACAGATCTAAATCTACTAAATTTGGGCGAAATTTTGCCTTCCACATTATTGTTGGGTATTATAATTGATTGTGACTTATTTTTATTAAGCGCCGCTGTAGTTTACCAATGATTCAGAAGAGCCTGCTTATGCCCCCACAAAATACGGCCCTCCGCGGAAGGAACAGCTTAAAATGATTCCTTTTACGTATTTTTGATGCTTGTTATAAATAATAATAACAACAACAATATGCATAATAATTATATGTTCTTTTGTATACATATACCGGGTGTCCCATTTTTATCTTACACCTGGGTTATCTCGAAAAATAATGCTTCGATCAAGTACAGTGAAACCTCGTTCATACGTTTTTCACTTATACGTTTTTATCATTTATACGTGGAATCTCCCTAGCCCCGGCAGATTCCGTTCATAAAGATGGTAATAAAGCTTCATTTCTACGTTTTTCACTTAATCGTTTTTTCGCGCTTATACGTTATTCATTTTATTACCCATCGTCGGTTTCGAGGTTCGTTTTTTCTCAGTTATACGTTAATCACACGTGATATTTCCTGGCCGGAAATCTCATGTGACCGCGTTTTGGTTCGATGTCTTAATGTTTCGATGTTTCGATGTTTTGATGTTCCGATGTTTCGGTGTTTTGATGTTTCGATGTTTTAAAGTTTCGATGTTTTGATGTTTTGATGTTTTGATGTTTTGATGTTTCGATGTTGTGATGTTTCTGACCTCGACTATGTATGCATGTACTGGGCTTACATATCTCTTATCAATACGAACCTGTTTGTTATTAACTAGTCCAAAACGTCAAAGCTGAGTGTCACAAACTTGCATTAAATACAAGTTCAAAACGGAAATTCGAAAACATGGGTTGGCTCATTACTCAATTATCACCAATGAAATTTTCAATTGGAAAACCAAACATTAACATAATAGAGGTACTGCTATTGAAAAACATCGTGAATTATGCACCAATCGCCATTTTCAAATGTCAAAGAGTTTTACATACATACTGTCTTTCACTTCTACGTTATTCTCACTTATACGTCATATTTGATGTATCCCTTGAAAAATGTATAACTGAAGTTTCACTGTATTGAGTATAATAAAACTTTTAGGGTTGAAAGGAGGACGTTAAAAAAACATCTTTTTTGGTCCCCAATTCAAAATGGCGACGTTGTTGATGGCTGACATGTTTTTTTTGTGAATAGGATCATGCATTTTTTTCACCAAAAAATTTATCAGGTTAAAACGAACAACTTTTGTAGGAAAAGTTTTTTGACAACGTTCATAATTTTTTTGGTTAGCATACAATTTTTTTACTATTTTAACTGTATGCGTGCGAGTTTGTTTGGGTTTGTTTGATAACCCAAACAAACCCAAACAAGGATTAGGTCTTTGCGGCTCGTCACTTCAGTTAAAAAATGGTATTCTAACCTAAAAATGATGAACGTTATCAAAAAACTTTTCCTACAAAAGTTGTTACTCTTGGCCTGGTGAATGTTTTGGTGACAAAAAATGCATGATCCCATTTGAAAAAACACGTCGACCGTCTGAACGTCGACATTTTTTATTTTGGACCAAATTTTTTTTAACGCCCCCTTTGAACCTTATAAGTTTTGTTATACTCAATACTCGATCGGAGCAGTATTTTTCGAGATAAATCAGGTGTAACATTAAAATGGGACACTCGGTATATTGCCGATTGTGGTTTCACTGTTTATTTATTCATCAGATGATCGTAATCAAGTACAGCACGATCAGACTGGGAAATTCGAGTTGGAAGGAGCCGAGAAAGCAAAATCTCAAGCTAGTCCTCGAGAGGCTGGTGCTCCTGTATTCGTTATCTTGCCTCGAGAAACATCTCGGCTCTCTTTATCAGGGTAAACTCAAGCAATACGAAAGAATGAACAATTTATATTGACTTGCTCCGAATTTGTATGTTTTTTTTTCTTCATTTATCAAGGTGGATACAGTTCGGGACCACAATTAGCTAACTCAGTGAGGGAAAGTATTCTGAGCCTTTGCTCGCAAATTAAACCGGAAGCCGTCACCATTGCGGATGCACTCGCCCCGCCGGATTTCGTTCTGAATTCTGTTCTGGGAATGTCCGACGGAAAAGTAAGTCGTTACGGTAGTCTTCGAAGTGGCAAGTTCTTTTTTTTCCGTTTGGAAGATGGAATTGAGGTTTGCGATTAAAAATATATATATATTATAGTGCACCACTATTACTGGTGGATGGGCGGTGCGGTGACCGCTTAGCCGTGCACCGGCTGGTGCATGAACCAGTCAGCGGAGGGCTAATACTCTTGAGACATTGGTGTAGATACTTGAGTAAATAAGGGTTCGGTAATTATACAGAAAGTAGGCCTCACGTCGGATGACCTTGACCTTGAAATATGTTGTAGGAAAGGCCACCCCGAACAAGTTCATATGTGTGTGTGTGTGTGTGTGTTTATACAGGGTGTCCTGTTATGAATGGATAATCCTGCAACTATCGATACGTCAGATCATGTCCTATTATATGCTGGAATTTCAATTTACTAAGTCCCATGGTTTTCGAGATAAAAAACATCTGCTTTTGGTTTTTCGCATGTCATTTCTACAAATGATAACCTATTTTACCCGGTTAAAAAAAAATACTCTTCGTTATTTGTTTTATCTATAAAAGTCTGATTTTTAACCTTAAGGCGCCAGTCCACTTTGGAGCCACGAAAAAAGGCTGTTTTCGCGATTTGTTTTTGAGGATTTTGTAAAAGTTTCAATATAAAAGTTGTTGGGGTTGATAAATAGTCTTGAAATACATAAAAAAAAATTTAATTCATTTTTATTCATTTTTAAGTACAAAAACTATAGTTTAACGTAACGCCCCAAAAATACGTGGGCTAGGTAGCTCCATCACAACTCGGCAACGGCTTGTCTGGAACAAAAAAATCAAAGTCCATTAGATTCAGTATGACACCAGCTACAAAATGACCCTCGGATATAAAGTTTTATAAAAAAATAAAAAAATGACAGATGAAAAACGAAGAAAGTAAAAAAACACGCGTTTTTTCGCAGTTTTTCTAAAAAAAAAGAGTAAAAATCAAAATTTTAAAACCATCGAGGGTCATTTTGTTGCGATTCATGTTTACAACATGTGGTTCAAATTTCGAGAGAATCGGTTTATCAGTTTTAGAGAAACGATGGAGCTAGATTTTGAAAACGTTGTTTCGAGAAAAACGCGTTTGAAGTTTATACTATGAAAAACTCTTACCTAAACTCAATCGGCAATTCCTGCACCGTACAAAATCCCTTCTGATCGCTCATCATCGTCGATTTCTTCAAGTCGTGCTGGCTTTCGATTTTTTTAAATTTTCAAAGTGGACTGGCCCCTTAAATGTTAAGGAAACTATATGAAAAAAAGATCTTATGCAAAATTTTGACACAAACCAACTTGTGACTTTGATAGTCTGCGGTGTACAAAAAAAATGTCCTACGCATATCGTGCCAATTACTTTAAAAAGTTGCTAAGTTATTGCCGATTCATATTAGTTGAAGAAATGGCATGCGAAAAACCAGAAGCAGATGATTTTTCTCAAAAAATAACATAAAACCCAAAATCTCGAAAACCGTGGGACTTTTACCAAACTGAAATTCCAGCATATGCTGGAATTTAAGTTTAGGTCATTATCTGACCTATCGAGAGTTGCAGGATTATCTATTCATAACAGGACACCCTGTGTATATATATACAGGGTGTCCTTCTTATCTCTGCCACCCGAAATAACTCGGTAATTACCGACGTCGCAAAAAAATGTTCCAGACAAAAGTTGTACGGTGTGAAGGGGGCCACCAAATGCGACCAATTTTTATTTATTTCGGTGGAGGCGCTGACGCGCAGTGAAGGTCACCTCCACTTTTTTGAATGGAATAGTACATTTTTTGTCAACCATTTTGTGGAGCACCTCAAGCCGCACAAAAAACATTAGGCTCAAGTCGTTCAAGGTCATTCAAGGTCACCTATTAAAATGAAATACAAATCTAGATATCTCGGATCACTACCAAATATTTGGTAGTGATCCGAGATATTTAGATTTGTATCATCGATACTGACCTTGACCTGACAAATCCTCCGCGGAAATAAAAAAAAAATTGGTCGCATTTGATGGCCCCCTTCACATCGTAAAATTGTTTGGTCGACCGTTCTGAAATTTCACTCAAACATCCATAATTATATGAATAATGTCTGGTTAAAATTTGAACAAAATCTATAGAAATCAAGCGCGCGCGCTCGCTCTACCTTAAATGATGTTCCTTTTTACTATATAGGAGCAAAGTTGTTAGGAATCATCTAAAGAACAACATACTGCACGGTCAAGGTCATCCAAGGTGAGATCTGACTTCTGTATAATTACCAAAGGTTCAATTAGCGAGGGTAATACGGATAATCCGCAAGTGTATGCGTTGGAACACGAGAAATTAAGAAAAAATATATATATTATAGTGCACCTAATGAAAAACGAATAATGCCATTTGATTTGCCTTTCACGTCCATTGGACTCGTGTTTCACCAATCTTTGTTTTTGGTCTTCGTTTTTGAGTTACTTCGATGTCTCTATATAAATGGGACACTCTGTATACGTGCATTAGGGTGGCCACTTATGAGCTCCATTTTTTTCCTTTTTCTCGCCAAACAATTATCTTCTTTAGAGAAAAAAAAATTGTCGCGGAAGCTGCGAGCGGTAAACAAATATTTAGAGGTCCCTCAAGCCTCCCGAAAATTTAAATTTTTATTAAAAAATTGATATTTTTTGTCCACTTCTCAGCCATGAATTTTACGCTTTATAAATTCAAAATTAGCCTCGCGAAAGCTCTAGCCGGCCAATGAATATTTAGTGGTTGCTCAAGGTTTTCGAAATTCAGAATTTCTGCCCAAAAATAAATCTCGCATGCACCTTGGATCATAAAAACAAAATAAACAGCGAAGTGTTACATTTTCTGAATAATTTATTATAATAATTTGTAACAAACACCAATTAGACGATATGTGTTGGTATGTATTATTATGTATTATTGTATTATGGCGTCGCTCGTCACAGAGTACAGCTACGATTGGTCCGTAGTTTGACTAACGAGACCAACGGTGGGACGCATTACGATGCACGGGAAACAGCTGCCATTTCAGTTTTCCGAATAAAATGACCGAAAATTTTGTTTACGGTCAAGAGCTTTAAAGAATTATTTTATGAGAACAAAGATTATAATTCTTGGGTTAGAAGTGTGAGGTAAATTTGAAAAATCTGTTTCTAAAGAAAAAAGGATTGTTTTGAAAATTTTACAAAGCGTCAAATTTATGAGTGCGAAGAGGAAAAAGAATTGGCGAAAATTGGAAATTTCGAAGCTCTTGAGCGACCACTAAATATTCATCGGCCGGCTAGACCTTTCGCGAAGTTAATTTAAAAATTATAAAGTGTAAAATTCATGGGTGAGAAGTGGACGAAAAAAAATCGTCTTTTTAATGAAAATTTGAATTTTTTGTAGGCTTAAGGGGTTAGGCCACTCTAGAGGCCGAAAAATAGGCTTTTTGGGGATTTTTTTCAGAAAAACTACAAAATAAATCGAGATTACAAAAAAGGGTGTTTATCATACATATCAGTGTCTGTATACAATAATTTTTTTTAAGCGATTCATTTCAAAATGGAGGCTGTGCAGCGTTTATCTCAAAACTGAATTTTTTAAGTTGGCCGGAAGCATAACCTAGACAATTTTCAACCGATTCACTTGAAATGTTGAATATATCTTGAAAAATACATTATCTATGGAAGTACGTAGGATCTTTTTTTTATTTCATGGTTAATTTGTTATTAACAATTATCTGACGATTTTTTAGGCAAATTTTTGAAAAGTGAAAAATTTGCCTAAAAAATCGTCAGATAATTGTTAATAACAAATGAACTATGCAATATTAAAAAAAGCCCTACGTACTTCCATAGACAATGTATTTTTCAAAATAGATTCAACATTTCAAATGAATCAGTTGAAAATTGTCTCAGTTATGTTTCCGGCCAACTTAAAAAATGCAGTTTTGAGATAAACGCTGCACAGCTGCCATTTTGAAATGAATCGCTTAAAAAAAATTATTGTATACAGACACTGATATGTATAATAAACGCCCTTTTTTGTAATCTCGATTTATTTTGTAGTTTTTCTGAAAAAAAAAATCCCCAAAAAGTCTATTTTTTCGGCCTCTAGAGTGGCCTAACCCCTTAAGCGACCTCTAAATATTTTTTGACCGCTCGCAGCTTCCGCGACAATTTTTTTTTAAAGAAGATAATTGGATTGCGAGAAAAAGGAAAGACAATACAGCTCAAAATTGTGCCACCCCAACGTGCATATTCCCTTGATTCGAATTAGGCGAGATTTGTTACATTATTTTTCACATTGCGTTTCTTTATTTTTAAAGTTGAACCATTTTTCCAACATCTGGGTACTGGGTCAATCATCTGGACGAAATGGTCTTATCTTTTTATCAAGCGTTATTGAAATGTCTCCCAACACGAATTTTCGTCACTGCATCAACCGTCTTGAATTTAACGGCATTCAAGGCTTGATACATCAATCTGGTATTTCTTTTCAGGTTTACGAACGTCTGGAGGAAGTTTTCCGTTGCAACGGCGGCGGTATGGAGAGGGCGACCTGGTGGCACGAATTATTGCCGGCGTCGCAAGATCCTCTGAAAATTCCGCGATCCAAGCTATGACGTCGCAACGCACAAATATTTAGCACAAAGATGAAGAAAAAAAAACGAGAAACTAAAATCGAAGTGAAGAAAGAGTAACGCGATCGAGATTTCATCGCCCCAAGCACAACGTCGAAGCGTATCATCAAAATTGTTTCATACTTTAATTAAATCAATTCCGGCCAATGGAGAAATTTAAGCCGAAATAATTTTTTGTCTACGAATTCCTCGACGAAATTTATTTTTCTTTTTCGCTTTTTTTGCTCGTGGCATTACATTCTCTGGGTAAATTTCCGATGGGAAGAGAGAAAAAAGGAGAGCAAGAAAGAAGAGGAAAATTGTACAGATTATGGTCAATTGAAGTCCTGGCGATTATCGAAACGTTTTTTGAAAAATATTTTACACATTTAATGAATGACGATGATGACTCGTACGACTCTGTCGTTAATTTATTCACTAATTTTACAGGAAAAGAATTCTGCTTCAATACGAGACAGCGCAGGTTCTTTGTTCCACGGTGGGACGAAAAATCGGATACATCAGTGTTGCGTCTCTCGATCTTATTGCTGGTCGCTCGGTCTCTCGTCCGCGCGAATCCACGAATCGGCGATTCTGCTCGCAATGATCCCTCGGCGAGTGTAAATTATTTCTCGGTCGCAAACTCGCCGGAGCCTCTGTGATAAGCTCGCTGAAACGCGACGCCACTTGTCGCCACTTGATCAAATCGTCGGGCTGCCGTTCGTCGAGAAAAACAAAAACAACGTATTTTACGTGAAGTAACATCGTATTTATTTGAGGCCGTTTCCGGCTTACGATTAAAGCTTTCTCACGTCTGTTGATTTTAGAGCGTACAGAATAAATAAATCGCTGACTGGTTTTGCAGAATATTTTTTTTTGGACTGGTCACACCGGGCTTGTGACCGGTAAGAGGGATTTTCGTGAATTTTTTCTGGGACAACGTGTGCAGGTTTTCAAATCATTTTTTTCACAGAGAAAATAAAAATGATAAAGTGCTCGCTTTATTGCGTACTTTAGCATGAGATGAATTATGGCCTTTTTATACACAAAATTAAAAAAAAAACATACATGGATGTATATGGGTCATTCCATGTCAAATCGACAAATTTTTTACCTGACCCCCTTTGATTTCGCTGAAAATTTTCTATCTTTTTCTACCCCCCGAAAGTTATTTTTCAGAATTTTTTCAAATTTTTTTTCCCGACTCAAAAAAAGTTATGAATTTTTTAAAAAAACCGCTCTTTTATTTTTAAATTGCCAGAACTTTTTCAAAAATTGACCGTTTGGGAACTTTTTTTTTTCAAAATTTTTGTTTTTAAATGTAGTTTTCGAAAAAAAATATGAAAAAATTTTCAGAATCCCAGATATATGAAATATTTTAGTTTTTTTGAAAAAAACCGTAATTTTCTCAAAGTCCGACCGTTTTTTTATTTTTTTTATTTTGCTCTAAAAATACTTCAACTAATTCTGCAATGATCCCCGTTAATCAAAAGATGTGACGACAATCGCTTCTAATTTTTTTTCTTGATTATAAAAAAATTTTTGTTGAATTTTTGCTGATTTTATATAACTTTGTTATGAAATTTTTTTTATTTCCTCGTGAAACCTCAAAAGTTAAAAAATAAAATTTTATTGGAGAATTTCAAGTGATTATCGTCCAAGAAATTGTTATTTAAAAAAAAAAAAAAATTTTTTTCTCTCATTGACGTTATTTTTTTACTCTTATGGACGTTTTTTTTTGGTACTGAAATATGACAACTTAACGTCATTTTGGTACTGAAACATGACAAAATAAATAAAAGAGCGGTTTTTTTCAAAAATTCATAACTTTTTTTGAGTCGGGAAAAAAAATTTGAAAAAATTCTGAAAAATAACTTTCGGGGGGTAGAAAAAGATAGAAAATTTTCAGCGAAATCAAAGGGGGTCAGGTAAAAAATTTGTCGATTTGACATGGAATGACCCATATGTATGAGGTATTCCAAGTGTTTTCGAACGGCCTGAAAGCCTGACCTTCTTCAATCTTTTTCAAAGGTAGTGATGTTTTTGTATCGTATATTTTGAGTACGTAGCACTTTTTTCAGATTCTCATCGGTTCGCTAACTCGGTTAACTCGGAGATAAGATTTTGCACGTGATTAAATTTCTAATGATCGTATCGTAGTGATCTTCTCGTCGTACGAAAAAATGTCCTCTACGAAAAAGATGCGTTTTTCTATGAACTATTTCGAAAAAAAAATTCAAAATTTTCCAATTACTACAACACTAAAAAAAAAGAAAAATCTTTCATTTTTTGATTTTTTAACCCCAACGACTAGGTTGATCCTGCTGAAATTTACACTAAATTTTCTTTTATTAGTGTAAAAGAACATGTGTAAGTTTCATTCTGGGCAGGGCTTGCGTTCAGTTAATATCGTCGTCTTAAATTTAATGGGAAATTGTTTTTGTTGAATAACTCGGCGATTTACAAATTTTGAGTAAAAATGGTTATGACTAAACTTGTAGGAAATCGAGTGCTTTACAACTTTGGTCATTACAGTTTTTTCTCTACAATCAATATTTTTTGAATTAAACCTGAAAAAAGCGACTATAGCATTATCTCGTTCAGTTTTTACTTCAGGGCATAAACGAACATAAATAAACTTGTAGAGAATAAAATTCTCGACAATTTTGGTCTCTACCTTTTTTTCCCTAGAATCAATATTTAAGGTCGTAAGACAATGGTACAAAAACGAGAAACGTGAAAATATTATTTCGCGAACCATTCGCTCTTTTCTTTTACCGTTGGCGTACGACTTTAAATATTGATTCTAGGGAAAAAAGGTGGGGTCAAAAATTTTCCAAAATTTCAAGAAGATCACTACGATACGATCATTTGAAATTTTATCACGTGTAAAATCCTATCTCCGAGTTAGCCGAGTTAGCGAGCCGAAAAAAATCTAAGAAATGCCACGTACTCAAAATATATGACACAAAAACATCACCAACTTTGAAAAAGATTGAAGAAGGTCAGGCTTTCAGGCCGTTCAAAAACACTTGGAAAACCTCATATATACGGTATATTGAGTTTTTTTTTCTAAATATATCTATATATTTATATCTATTAGGGTGGCACAAATTTGAGCTCTATTTTTTTCCCTTTTTCTCACCATCCAATGATCTTCTTTGAAGAAAAAAAAAATTGTCGCGAAAGCTGCAAGCGTTCAAAAAACATGTAGAGGCCGCTCAAGCGTCCCACAAAATCAAATTTTCATGTAAAAATCGATTTTTTTCGTTCAGTTCTCGCCCATGAATTTTACACTTTATAATTTAAAAATTAACCTCGCGAAAGCTCTAGCCGGCCAATGAATAAAGTCGACGATATCGTATCATAATATAAAATATATAATGTAAAATAGTATATAGCGACGATATAGTGGTCGTTGAAGAGCTCCGAAATTTTTTATTTTTGCCAATTCTTTTTACTCTTCTCACTCATAAATTTGAGGCTTTGTAAAATTTCCAATCCTCTTTTCTTTAAAACTGATTTTTCAAATTCACCTCACACTTCTAACCCAACAATTATAGGTAAACAAAATTATAGGTCGTTTTATTCGTAAAACTGAAATGGCAGCTGTTTTCCGCGCATTGTAATGCGTCCCACAGTTGGTCTCGTTAGTCAAACTGCGGACCAATCGTAGCTTTACTCTGTGACGAGCGACGCCATAATACAAAAATACATCATAATACATAATAACACATATCGTCCAACTGGTGTTTGTTACAAATTATTATAATAAATTATTCAGAAAATGTAACACTTCGCTGTTCATTTTGTTTTTATGCTACAAGGAATTATAGTGCATGCTAGATTTATTCTTTAATTCATTAAATATTCATTGGCCGGCTAGAGCTTTCGCGAGCTTAATTTAAAAATTACAACGCGTAAAATCCACGGGTGAGAAGTGGACGAAAAAAATCGATTTTTTAATGAAAATTTGAATTCTCGGGAGGATTGAGCGATCTCTATTTTTGACCGCTCGCAGCTTCAACGACAATGTTTTTCCTTCTTTAAAGAAGGTAATTGGATGGCGAGGAAAGAGAAAAAAAATAGAGCTCAAATTTATGCCACCCTAGTATCTATATATGTTTTTTATTTTACGTGTAGGCCATATTTAATCTCACACGAAACGATGCGATGAGGCAGGCATTTTATCATTTTCGTTTTCTCTCTGAAACAAAATAAAGACAATACCCAAATTTTCTTTTTACGAATAAATTATGTTTTCTTTTATATTTCAATTTTCTTCGACGATTCCTGTTGTCGGAATGGAAAACAAAAAGCAAAAAAAAAAACTTAAAATGCGCCTAAAAAAGGGAGAAAAAAAATAAATGAGAAAAGCAGACAAAATGGTGCGCGTCATTGACGAAATTAAATTGAAGAGGTTACGTCACTCGTCGCGTACCGTGGCGCGAAAGAAGACCGGAAGTAGGGCGATCGGCAGCGGAGAGCCATGCAACTCGGAGCACTCGGCGGGCGGTGCCGAGTGGGCCAAAAATCTCAGAAGATCGAGCACGTCGGCCAATAATTCGCCGTGCCGTCCACGCACGTCCTGCCTTATTAGACCGAGTGCATCACGCGCGACATCGTGCGCGGCTATCCCAGGATTGTCAGCTTTATTCGTCGTCGTTGATATATATATTTTTTTTTTCGTATCGTTCATTTTTGTTTTCCAGTCCGTCATATGCAAAAGAGAAAAAAGAAAAAAAAAATAACGCTGACCTCGTATCGCGACGTTTATTTACTGTCGCGTGAAAAAAAAAAAATGAATATGACACCTTGCACTTTCGCGAGGTCTTTCGGCGGCTTGCTCAATCTTGGTCTTTCTTTCTTGTGTCAAATTCGCTCGCACGCGAATTTTTCGTGTTGACGAAGTGTCACGGAGAATGAAATTAATGTCTTTAGTGTCGTAACGTTTTTGGTGTAGAATAAATTATCGTGAACAATAGAATAGTTTGGTGTTCTATAAGAGAAATGGTTATTTGTTACTTACAGCGTTTAATTATATTAAATAATTAAATTTCAAAAATTAATTAATTCAAATTGGAAAATGCTCGTTTCTTATGGTTCTGAAGTTTGCATCGTTTGAATGCAACGAAAATTCTGTTCGATTTTTTCGTTTCTTCATTTTTATTATTATCTCAAATTTTTTGCAGCTTTTGGTTATAAATGTTTGATAGGGATTTTCAAAATCGTTTCAGAGACCTTCGTAGCCCAAATGTAGCAAAAAATTTCGGGAATAGGAAAGAAAATATATTTTCGTTGTATTTCAACGATGCAAATTTCGATATCACTGTTTCACGAAAACTAAAAAAGATCGTAAAACATACATGGGGTGGTTTGGGGGGCGGGTTGAAATTCCGAACTTTGAACGATCAGAACGCTCAAAACTCCGAAAGAATTTTATCCGAAAAATCTAAACTCCGAAAATCTGAACACTGTCAAAATAATTCGGCTATGAAAGTTTTAAAAGTTTCAAAATTTTCAATAAATCGACGAATTATTTCAAGAATTTTTTATTAATTAAGAAGTGATTTTACGTCAATTTTGAAATTTGTCTAGATCAACTGTGTAGATTTTCGTTGAAACTTTTTTCATAGTTTCCTTAACATTCAAGGTTAAAAATAAGATTTTTCTAGACAAAACAAATAACTAAGAGTATTGTTAAAAACCGGGTTAAAAAAGTTATTATTCGTAGAAATGGCATTCGAAAAACACATGATTTTTTTTTAAATAACATAAAATAAAATAAATGCAGGACCATCCATTAATTACAGGACACCCTGTATATGTACCATTACACAAAACAACAACAAAAATCCTGCTGCCGACAAAATTCGTATGATTTTTGATCAAGCGACTACCACCTTAAATATTGATTGCAGGGAAAAAAAGATGAAGATCAAAATTGTCGAAAATTTAATTCCCTACAAGTTTGTTGATGTTCATTCATGCCCTCAAGTTAAAAATCAACGAGATAATGCGAGAGTTTTACTTCGCCGCTTTTTTCAGGTTTAATTCGATAAATATCGATCGTAGAGAAAAAACTGTAACAACTACAGTTGTAGAAAATTGAATTTCCCACAAGTTTAGACCTTTCCATTTTTACCCAAAAATTGAAAATGGCCGAGTTATTCAAGAAAAACAATTTTTCATAAAATTCAAAATGGCGGCCGTAAGCCCATGGAGGATTTCGTCGCTATTTTGAATTTAGACTACTAGTCACCCCCCCCCCTCCCCCCTCCCCCAACGGTTAAAACGAGAAAGAGCGACAACGGAATTTTTATTATTTCAGGGGGATTATTTGGACATTTCAAGTTACTACACAGGGTTTTCAAATGAATTTTTATTTCATTGTGAGTGTCGTTAGCAGTTCATTTAAAAAAAATTTCTTTCTTTTTTTATTATTTGCTGTTGTAAATTAATTCAGTGATATGTCTTCGGCAGCAAGGCGAAGACGACCCAATTCGAACTACCCTAATACATTTTTTTGTATGAGCGGAGAGTACGTTATTAACAAATTTAGAAAAACGATTACAGATTTCGTGAATAGTGGTTTTTGTTTCTTGTTTCGGGATAGAAGTAAAGGATCAAGATAAATTCGCAAAAAATCTTGGCTCCTTCGGTGGAGAGCAAGGAAAACGCTTCCACCAAGCCATAAAAATCATGGAAGATTGCTACATACACACACATGATGGCTGATTACGTTTGAAGTTTGATATTACTGCCTCGGCGAGTCTTGCTCAAGAAAATCACGAAAAAGAAGCTTACTCAATATAACAATGTAGAATAAAACTTAAATTTTTAAATGAAATCACATCTTATAAAAAAAATTAAATTTTCCTGTTCGTACGTGGAGCATCAATATTAAGTGTTAAAAAAGGATCAGTATAGAGATTTTGAAAAAATATACAGTTTTGCGGCAGCAAATTAACTGTTGAGCTGTGTAATAATCATTATTAATATATTGTTATTGATAAGAGTTTTACTACATTATTTCCTGAGTTCCAACGTTTAACTCTCTTCCTTCCTCCTTTCTAAAAAAACGGACATGAGTGTATGTTCGTATGCATTTTTCCCTCATTCCCTATGATGTTGAAGTTTGTATCGTTGTAATGCAACGAAAATAAATTATTTCTAATTGATCAATTTTTGTTGTTGCTGCAGGCTGTGAAAATCGCTCAAACGTTTTTTACGTATTTTTATTAGACATTCAGGACCTCAATTTGCAAAATAGACTTTGGATAAATAGAAGAATAAAAAAATTAATAATGAACAAACAAAAAACTCGTTGAATTACAACAATGTAAACTTCAACGTCATCCTTTCCCTAGACTTCCGCATCTTAACTTCGCCTATTTTTCTTTCGTTCTTTCTTCCGTAGTCTTTTCTTACCAATAATCTTCCGTTTCGATACTTCGTCTCCCATTTGCATACTCCCCGCAATATGACAATTTCTCAATTTTGTTCCAGTCCTGTTGCATTTCCTGGTCAGATTTTATTCGTATTGCTCTTTTGATTAGCTTTCCTACTCCCTCCATATGTTCTTTTCTTATTGTTTGCCATGTTGATCCTATTCCTGCTCCCTCCATGGCTTTCTCTATTTCCAGTCCCCATTTTAATGGGTTTCCATTTAATATCCCTCGGGCTTCTGATTACGGACATTTCTTAGGTCACATATCGTCCGGTTTTTTTAAATTACTTCCGATAGGTGGTGTGCCGCTTTTTTTCCATAATTATATTCCTATGCCTCTTATTCCCACTTCCATTTATAATAATAATAACCAATAATAACGATGACCATTATTAGGATAGTAAAAATCAAAGAACAAGAAGGCTATCGATACTGCATTATGTGGAGGTTGTCCAAAGATAACTAAACAAAATCTATATGAAAATAAATCGGCACCAATAAAGGGTTAATATTTGGTACAAAATAAAATTCATACACACACACACATATATATCGACGCGGCTTACGAAAAGTAACACGATTCAAAGTTCGAATGAAAACTAGCATGATTATGCTTTCATCACGGAAATTAGCACGTTTCCATATTCACTGCGAAAACTAGCTTGTCTGATTTTCATTGTAAAAACTAGTGTAAAAGGAGTAAGTTTAAAACCTTAAGGATCTCATCACTCGTACAATCTAACCAAGAAGAGTTTTAGTGAGAATTTAAAGTCCTTCGTGCTCAGGTGAAAATCGGGAAAAATAAACCATTAGTATTTTTAAAAAAATATGACAATTTTTTGCGTAATGACATTTTAATTTTATGCTCGTTGCTTTTATTAACATTTTGATGATAATTATCAATTAAAATCGATAGTAGTAATTTTTATGAAAAAATAATCTCGAAATTGTAAATATAATGAAATGTTTATTGTGAATTTCTATTAAAAAAATTACGTTATTGAAAATATCATTCAACAAATTTACTGTAATCTTACAGATGGTTATCATCGTCGAAAATGTTTGAAAAATCTTGCTGATGTTCGATTGGAATTAAACCTCTGTCAAGCATGGCCTGTAAATCTTTTCTTTCCTTGGTGCAAGAGGCAACTTTTTATCTGACGTCTGTTTTCATTGGAACATTCGAACATCATCCATGTTTTTGTTTTTTTAAAGATTTTCATCTCTCGTCCTTCTTGGTGAAAATCGTATGTAACGTGGATTGTATTGACGTAAGGTTGAATGGATATTTTCCGAATACTTGCAATTTTAATTGAAGTTTAATACATTTTTTTTTTTGAGACGTCAAAAAAAAAGTAAGTTTCCGGTTGCGGTCAAAGGAATTGGAGTAAAAAAATAGAGGCAAGGCGTAAAAAAGCATGGAAGAAAAGTCGGAAACAATTCCAGTGTTACTGAAACATGTTCATTTTCGCAGTGAATATCGAAATCTGCTTCTTTTCGTGGTGAAAGCCGAAACGTGTTAGTTTTCGCGTTAAATATCGAAAGGTGGCAGTTTTCGCGGGGAAAACCGAAACTTTCTAGTTTTCGTTTCGGAAGCCAAAACATGCTATTTTTCGCGGTGATATCAAACGTGATTGTTTTCGCAAGAATTCTGAAACATTCTACTTTTCGTAAGCAGCGTCGATATATATATCATGTAACAAAACCCATATCTATTTTGGTTGATGGTCCTGAAGTTTGCATCGTTGGACTGTAACGAAATTTCTTTTTCCTATGTTTATTTCCTCATTTTTATTATTCGACAACACTTTCTTCGCCGATTTAAATTCTAGATTTCTAAATGAGTGACTTGAGGAGACACCTTTAGGCGAGGAAAACATTTGCTGATCTTCATGATTTTTTTTAAGCAAAGATTTCTTTTTCATTTTTGAGATTCAGGGTATATTTTATTGCTACTTTTGGCTATTACATGGTATTTTTTTATCTTTAAAAATGGCGGAGGTATGACACGATATTCTAAACTTCATTTCCAAAGCTTCCGTGACGTACTTATAGCCAAAATAATAATCGACCGTTTCTCATGAAATTTGGTATACATCTTTCTAACTGTATTGTCTAAAACATGACCCTAAATGTTTTTGAAAATTAAAAAAAAAGTATTTTCTCATTCCAAAATGTAACCATTTATTCTGAAAATTCAATCTTTTTGTTTCAAAGCGTACCATTTCATCGATTTTCAACATTTCTTACTTTTTCTTAGTTCATATTCAGCGTACGAATGTTAATGAAAGAAAAATCTCTGATGGTTGTTATCAGATTAATCCCGCCAACGCTACGTGTCACGCCGTCTGACAACATCCGCCGCAACCCGTTTAAAAGAACGTGCCATACCTCCGCTATTTTTAAAGACTAATAATCAAGAATACTATGTAACATCCAAAAGTAGTTATAAAACATACCTAAGTCTAAAAAAAAACGCGAAGAAGTCTTGCCTTTAAAAAAATCATGAATATCAGAAATTTTTTCCTCGCCTAAAGGTATCTCAAGAAATGATGTTAGGATTTTCGTAGCGAATATGTGCCAGAGAAAATTCGAGCAATGTAAAGTAATAATCTTCAGTGCATTCCACTGATGCAAAATTCAACCTCATTCCAGTCGACTTAATTATCAAAATCATATTATTTTATTATTACGTACTTATAATGTTTGTCAATGTTCCTAATATTGTTTTAATTATTAATATTAATACCGCTACCACTATCGCTATTTTTATTTATTATTTTCATCATTATATACAATTACTTTATTTATATTTATAAACGTACCGAGAATGAGACGTTGGATATTAAAGGGCATCACAGGCTTTTTCAGACGAATGAGGAAGAGCTGAAGTGCAGCGGCACACTCGAGGGCATCGTCACCGTGTGCACGCTGAAAATTTCGTACTTCACCTCTCTTTAATGCGTTCAACATTTGTCGTCGTAAATTTCGTCGGCCAGTGCGTCGGAAGAGACCCTCGGCCCTCGCATCTTTTTATTTCGATCGCCGGAATGAATTTATATAAAAAACAAACAAACTAAGAATCGACGTGATTTAAGGGGCTATACCAGTGTGACACTTTAAAAAAATCGATTTTTTTGGCTCTCGACAGTTTATACTTTCAAGAATATGAGATGAGATTGTTATACTTTCAAGATTTTTCTACTTTCAATAATATAAAATGAGATTTTTCAAATTTGCTGACATTGTAACTCAAAGAGCAATTATCCGATTGACTTGAAATTTGAACTGAGTACTCTTGAATATATTTACTCTACAATGCCGTAGGATATTTTTTATTGGATAAAAAATTACGATTTGGCATTTAAAAAAACGACCATTTTATAGGTTAGGAAATAGACTTTTTTTCATAACTACGCCAATTTGTTAGATTTTGATATTTTTCGAAAATCCTACGTTATTGTACAGGAAATACCTTCCAGTTTAATGACATTTTTTCCTTTTTCGGTTTCAGCTACTCAATCGGCCGGGATCATGTCAGCAGTGGAGGAACTTTTTTTTGGCACCTTCGAAGGTAGCGCATAAGTCGCTTGGATCTCAATGTTTTTCTATGAAAAAATTATATAATATAGGTCAAATATATTCAAATATATTCTTAATTTTCCGAAATATTTAATTGAGTACTTTTCTTCCTAAAAATTCCCGAAAATCACCCAAACTTTCAGCGTTCACACTGGTATAGCCCCTTAAAAGAAAAGAAAATATAAAAAAGGAGAACATGGAAAGGTGCTATTGGCGTTCACTTTGAATGTTCTTATTCTTTTCATATCATTTTTTTTTCTTATTTGAACATAATTTATTAATTTAAAAACCTGGAAACTCGTCTGGTTCCAAAAAATAGTTGTTCCTGTAATTGTTATTTTCTTATTGTTATGAGAAAAAATAATAGGAGAAATTATTGTTATTATTATTATTATTCATAGTATCGGTGAATTAAATTTTTTATTATTTTACGAATATGGGACAGAAAAAAAGCGGTGGCGATTATAAAAAATTGGGTGTAAAATATTACTCACTTTGTTTTAAAAATTTGACGCTCTCTTTGACCGCGAGTAAAGACTCGCTCGATATTATATCGTCCCCCGTGTCTTGCCTAAATAGACAGAGAGAAAGAGAGGGAAAAGACGGATTCAACGAAAGCAACGAATGTTCACTTCCTGTTGGGACTCGGGGGTTCCGGTTGTCGCAGACCGAGTCCAAAATATTTTATTTATCTCGCGAAACAACGAGCTTCCGGTTTATAGAATTGCTCAATATTCTCTCGTACAGGGAAGTTAACGGAGATTATTTAACGAACGAACGCGCACGAGAAATATTCAGAATCGCTCGCGACAATGGCGAACCATCTTTTGATTTATTTTGTGCTCGTCTGCCTTGCAGCTACGACTATCAGTTCGTACCGCCTCGATGAACAAGCAGCCCTCAAAATTCGCCACGCCAGACAATGTGCAAAGTGTCCTGCCGATTCTCCGGAATTATTGTCATCACCTTGGTAAGGATTTGCAGAATTTTTTTAGAATCATTTTTTGCTCTGGTTAATCAACGATATATTTATTGTCTTCCTCTTTGGGTAACGAGACTTTTTTTTTCATTAATGAGACTATTTTTTGTTTCTCTTTTTCATTAACGAGAATTTTTTTTGGTTTTTATCAACAAAACAAGTTTTATTTGTTTTCTGATGACGAAATTATTATTTTCTTGTCTACTGACGAGGCTTGTTTTGTTTTTCTCATCAGTGAGATGATTTTTTTTCTAAGCTATGACTTTTTTATCTACCGTTTCGAAATAATGCTATTGAAGCTCGCATCGTTGGAATGCAACGAAAATTTAGTAGTCCAAACTGTTTTTGGAAAATTTGGGCCACGAAAAATACTGAAATGTTTATTGGAATCCTTGTCAGGAATTCACAGCCGAATTTGTACGATAAGATTTTAGATAATGAAGATAATTGAGATATAAGATGATATAAAAAAATGTTCGTGGCATTCCAACGATGCAACCTTCACATCGTTAATTTTTCTTGATTTTCTTCGTGTCTTTGTTCTTATCATCATCCAAAAAATGTAATGTTGGACTGCGTTTAATGTTTAAAATAAATCCTTATTAAATTATAAATGGTAAAATTTTAATAAAATTGTAATTAGTCTTTGTCAAATTGAAATAAATCCGCGTTGAAAACCAATAAATTCCCCTAAAAACTTTTCAACGATCGTCGTATCCTAAATCTGCCAAAACAGTGTGTCAAAATAATTCGGCTATGGAAGTTTTAAAAGTTTCAAAATTTTCAATAAATCGACGAATTATTTCAAGAATTTTTTTATTGAGAAGTGATTTTACGTCAATTTTGAAATTTGTCTAGACAATGTTACACGTTCTACATAATTTACAGTAAAATGTGTAGACTTTCGCTGGCACGATCTTGACGAAACTTTCAATTTCGGAACATCAAAATTAGGAATTTTAAACCGTTGGAGCATTCAAAGTTCGGAATTTCAACCGGGCCCCGCCAAGATCATGCGAGCGAAAATCTACACAGTTGACTGTAAATGATGTAGAACATCCAACATTGTCTAGACAAATTTCAAAATTGACGCAAAGCCACTTCTCAAAAAAAAAATTCTTGAAAAAATTCGTCGATTTAGTGAAAATTTTGAAACTTTTAAAACTTCCATAGTCGAATTATTTTGACGGTGTTCAGATTTTCGGAGTTTTGCTCTTTCGTGTAAAATTCTTTCGGAGTGTCGATATTTCGGGGTAGTATTCTTTCGGAGTTTTGAGCGTTCTGATAATTCAAAGTTCGGAATTACAACCCGGCCCCAAAAAGAGTATGCCAATACGATTTTTTTTTATTCCATCTATGCAAATTTCGAAACTATTCGAAATATCATTAAAACAAAGACCAACCAGCTGGAGATATAACATAACAAAAATAGATGATTAAAAATAGCGACAAATAAATAAAGCCTCGTGAATTTATTGCTCGAAGCGACTTGACATCAAAACCTTGTGTTCGTTCCAAAGGTCCGGAGCTCCAGGCCCTCAGGAAAGAGATCAAAGATCTTCGAGATACGATCGCGCTACGGAAGTTGGCGAATCACCAAAGTCCGAGGGAGAATCTTCGACTTCCGGTGATTCGAAAGAAGTGAGGTCATCGTCGTCAGGGATTGATCTGTCCCAGGTGACATTCGGAGAGTACGACAAGGGCGATACGAAAAATTCGACCAAAACGAAGCAGCGAAGACACGTTCCGAAATATTCGTCGGAAGACCCCCAACGAATTCTCGTCTCATCCTCAACCGGAAACAACGATCGAATGGAGGGTCGAACATTCGTGTTGCGTCGCGTCGACGGAATTATGCCGACGCCGGTCGTTGAAGACCAACCGACGAGTTCCCAGACGTTGAAATACTTCGCCCGATTCGATCGTTTGTTGGCGATTTACGACGAGATCAAAAAGTTCCGAGAGGAATACTCGAAGAAGACGATCTACGAGTATCTCGAGAGCGCCATTCACCACGTTTTCCAGACGATCGTCTTCGACCATTTGCCGAGTTTGTTGCTCGCAAGCGAGGCCGCCGTCACGGACAAGGTCGGCAAGAATTCCCGCAACGGCAAGCGCAATTGCGAAGCTTCGAGTCCGTCCATGTACGACAGCGATGAGACGGAGGACAAGCGAGAATCTTCGGGCGGGGGAATTTCCTTTCCCGTGGCCGAGGATCAATCGGCACCGGAAATAATGATGCAAAGTGAGCCGAAATCTGCCGAAATTTTGCAATATTCTCAAGAACCGCGCGCCCTCGAGGCCCCCGAATCGCACTCGTACGAGCACTCTCGCGATTTCGAGCCGAATTTTCATCTCGGGACTGTCGGAACTTCCGGAAATCGGCACTTCGGTTCGAGTATCCACGATGATTCGGCGACTTACGGCACTCGGCAATTGACCTATGGAAGCCTTGGCGAGGATGCCGAAACGGCGCGATTCCCGCGCCAACCGATCGAACGATTCGCATCGAAATTTCATTACCGATCTCCCGCCGAAGCGACGGAGAACGAGAAAATCGTTTATCGCCGTATGGCGCCGACCGACAACGCGAAACGCGCTGCCAAACGGGAGACTCGTGACGGGCCACTTCCGGTTCCGGTAAACGGTCGTGACGGCCCCGGTGACCTGCCGAATTCGGCAAACTCTGAGAAATCCGAGAAATCGGTTGATCCCGTTGGTCCTCCGGAATCGGCGACGCCGAAGGACCACGGAAAATCGGCAAGGCTCGCGAGATCGGCAGCGCTCGAAAAGGTTCCCGACGCGGAAAAAATCGAGGAATCCGAAAAATCTGAGAGATTCGGGGCATCGGAAATATCGGCCATTCTAGGTGACTACGAAAAATCGGAAAACAACGGCAGCACCGAAAATTCGGACGGAACAAACGAGCGCGAAACGACCGAGAGAATCGCCCGAGCCCAAGTCTCGACGAAGCTCGGAGGCCCCGATGAACCTAAAAATCTCGACGAGCCCGAAAAGTCTCGGAAATACGAAAAATTGAAAATTCCCGAAAACTGCAAAAAACTCCAAGAAGCCGAGAAATTTTTCGAAAATCCGAAAAATTTGGAAAAAATCATTTACGACGAATTGAAAAAGCTTGGAGGTGCTGAAGAATTGGATGACGAAGACGCCCAACTGATATCGATGCTTTTGGAGAGACTGAGACATATGGAGAGCGATGCCGGTTCCTATACGGAGGTTGAACCGGCTCACATCACGGTTGTCGAAAAACCATCGACGATTGTTACGGTCAGGCCGAAGATTAACGAAAGCCCCACCGATAGTCCGCCTCCATCGACATCCGTTTGAACTTCGAATATTATTGAAACTAATGTACATCGAGCACCAATAGCATTGTATGAATTTAACATCGATAGGCACGTACAGATATGTTGCACAATTATGACAATAATAACGATTTTTAGCCAACAAAAAAATTGCGTACTTGTTTTTTTTTTCTATGGTGTTGAAGTTTGCATCGTTGAATGCAACGAAAATGATTTTTTCTTCTTTTATTTCGATTGTTATCGAAAATATTTTCTTACAAATTTATGTCGCAGATTTTTAATAAGGAGCCTGAAAAATGTTTGAGTCATTTTTGTAGCCCAAATCCACCAAAAAATGCCGTGTTGGTCCGAAAAAATATTCGATGCGTTCCAACGATGCAAACTTGAACAACATTTTTTTTCTATAATTTTTTTTCCTTTTTATACTTCGTTATTTTATTTTATTATTATTTCCTGAGCTCCAACTCAACCTTGCGGGTTTTTACGTATTACCTTTCCCAAATGAACCCTTTCCTATGACTCACTTCCGCCCTTGGCTAATCTAACCTCACTTACGTTGCGTCCACAGCTGTCTTAAGGGCTTACACCAATGTACAATTTAAAAAAAATTGATACTTTTAAATTGGCTTAAGGGGCTATACCAGTGTGAACGGTGAAAATTTTGGTGATTTTCGGGAATTTTTTGGAAGATGAGTACTCAATTAAATTTTTCGGAAAATTACGAATATATTTAGCTATATTTCACATATATTACATGTTTTTTTCATAAGAAAAATATTGAGATCCAAGCGAGTTATGCGCTGCCTTCGGAGGCGCGAAAAAAAAGTTCCTCCACTGCTGACATGATTCCGGGCGATTGAGTAGCTGAAACCGAAAAATGAAAAAATGTTAAACTGAAAGGTATTTCCTGTACAATGACGTAGGATTTTCGAAAAAGATCAAAGTCTAACAAAACGGCGTAGTTATGAAAAAAGTCTGTTTTCTTGCCTATAAAATGCTTGTTTTTTTCAATGCCAAATCGTCAATTTTCATTCAATAAAAAATATCCTACGTCATTGTAGAGTAAATATATTCAAGAGTACTCAGTTCAAATTTCAAGTCAATCGAATAATTGCTCTTTGAGTTACAATGTCAGCAAATTTGAAAAATCTCATTTAGAGAAGAACTCGGTTTAAAGATTTAACTATCGATTTTTGCAAGATAAAATGATATAAATGATAATTATATTCTTGAAAGTATAAACTGTCGAAAAGGCCAAAAAAATCTATTTTTTGAAAGTGTCACACTGGTATAGCCCCTTAAGTGGTGCTTTGAACCATCTAGAATAAAGGGAAACAAAGTTTTGTACCTGTAAAACAAAGGTCCTCACGCTCGTGTGGGTCTGCGGGGGCAGTGGCTGGCCCTCTGCGAGATATCGACCGTTTTTCTCGGAAAACAATTTTTCAAAACGGCACGCCGCACAATTTTCATTATTTTCACTCCAGATTTCGAGCATATCTTGAAAATAATATTCCGAAGAGAAATACGTACGGGATTTTCCATGAGTTAATTATAACATATTAGTTATTAAAAAATGATTGTCCTTTTTTTCTGACAAAAATTGAGTTTTTATTCAATTAAAAATTCAAATTTGCATCAGTCATACTGCGTGCCGCAGAGCGTCTCAAATTCAACATGCCTCGCGAGACCATTATGTATAATTTTGTATAATTATATTTGACCTAGCGTCACCATTTTGTATAATTATTTAATATAATTTTGTTTTGCTCACTTGAAGATACGACTAATAACATCCTTGAATATGATTATCCTCTTACTTGTCCTTCCGACCAAAAAAATACCGAAAAATGACTTCAGGTTAGACGATTACAGTAGTATTTTTTTTAATTTTAGACGATTAATTAACTTAATTAAATTAATCGAATTTCAATTTTTTTAAAATTAGAATAAAATTATCTTAATTAGATTAAATAAGTTTTAATAAGGTTAATTGAATTCATTAATTAACTTAATTTTAGACGATTACCCTTAAGCTATGCTAGACCGCATTTGCTGTGGTCACGGGGCAACTGTGAAAAACCCGTATCGGTATGGATGGCCCCATA
Organism: Ophion slaviceki; assembly: GCA_944452715.1. Lineage (NCBI taxonomy): Eukaryota > Metazoa > Arthropoda > Insecta > Hymenoptera > Ichneumonidae > Ophion > Ophion slaviceki. The sequence continues at coordinate 13,049,822 of OX101783.1, read as the reverse complement.
TTCTTCCGATTTTCTGAAGGTGCACAGACGTGTTTTACTCAAGAATCTAAACCAAGATCGCAGAAATATTGGACTTCCGCTGACTGGTTGATGCGCCAGCCGATCCACGACTAAGCGGTCACCGCTCCGAGTATCGGCCATGCGCACTCCGAAGTACCATGGTGTTCAAATTTACATCGTTTGAATGGAATGGAATATTTTTTCTTTACTGAATTTCCCGAATTTTCTTCGATAGATTTAAGCTATAAAAATTAGGCGATCATTTTTCAAGCTCCTTATTTAGCAATCTACAACCCAAATCTACAAAATACGATTTTCAATTGGAATAGAACTATGCTTCTATAAGCAATCCATGTGCCTTAGCTGAAGATTTCTTCAAATTAAACAAGTAAATCAAAACTTCCCGCAAATGCCGCTTATTCGGCCCAAAACTCGACATTTTCGCACGAAAAAAATTATGTGATGCTAATATTAAATCGCTAATATTTCAAGGTTATGGTATTGCCAAATGTCCAACCTTACGATATGACGTTTTACATCTGACAACTTCAACCATAACTTCCTGGTGGGGCCATCTTTTGTCAAAAGGCGTAGACTTATTTGTACTTCCAATATTTACATATTATTTAGTTTATGGCTCCATGGATCATATTATTACGTTGTCACCGAAGTTACATCGGTATGCCAAATTTCTGCTCAATCGGATTCCAGCAAATGCTTGAAAAATAGATTACAAATGTTGAATCGGAAAGACATACGAACGAAGCAAGTTAAATAAAAGCTTGTAAAAATGGTTATGAAAATACAGGTTTAGCGAACAACTATTAGCAGTAGAAATATTTTCTCGTCTATCAGACTTAGGAGAAAACTTTTATTACAAAAGTTGCATACTTCGAAGAGAGTCATCGAGTGGTGGCTGCGAGGTTCTTCCAGGTGACGGCGCTTCGGGGATTTTGAGGCCAGCTCCATTTTTTAGCATGGAACGACTATTTTTTTGAGAATTTCATCAAGGAGCTAAAAATAAGTTACACAAGAAATTTCAAAACGATCGATCAAGATTTAGATTGAAAAATCGATAAAAAATAAATTTCAATGTTTTTAGCCTAGAGGTTATTGCACAAATTAGTAAATGTGTAACGCGAAGGTGAATGATGATCCGGATAACGCTCACCGTACACGATTTCCGCTTGCGTTGCATTTTTGTGACATTCTCCATGAATGAACACTATATCAACTTGCTCTTGATAAGGAAACATTTTGCGGAAAATTAAATTCTGTACTGACGGAAGGAAAATCTGTCGTAGTGCTTTTCATTGAAGAGAATACACATCTATTTTGGAAATCACAAACTTCTCACTGCTTTCCAAAACAAGTTGATAAGATTGTTAGTTGCGAAGAATGGAAACAGAGCCGTACGGGTTACCTGGATTTTGCTTAAGGCGGGATACACATTTACAACGATCAAAAAATCGATTTCTTTTTTTTCTTTATACGATAGAACTATATATGTAGAATATTTTCCCAAAGTTTCAAAGCGAAATTCGAAAAACTTCAAACGTTACAGCCCGTCAACGCTGTGCCTCACAAAATTGCAAAATTGCATTATCGAAATTGGCGTGCAGGATTACTCAAAAACTATTAAGCCGATTGAGTTGAAACTTGGTAGAAATATTGATAATATTGGTACCTTCTACTTGACGGGAATTGTTATTGAAAAATTGGAAAAAAAAACTCATTTTTTAATCCACATTTTATAGAAATGTTGCGTGAAATGTTAATTTTTTTTGTAAATGCGTGCCATTTTCTTAAATTTGCGTTTTCTTCATTGTAATTACCGTGACATAGAAACTATACATGTTCTAACTGAAAAAATGTTTGAACTTTTTTGCAAATCAAAGTCTACGGGAAGCTAGACTGCACGCCGATTCGCAACTTCCGCGGCGACCTTGCTGTAACACTCTGTGACAGCTACGTCATTTTGATGATGAATTAATTAAAAAAAATTGTTTTGTATACTTAAATATACTATTAAAGTATACCTAAAGTTTCATAATTGTAGAATAATTATTTCTTAGTTTAAAAAATCCCTTAATATTGTTTTTTTTCTGTCTAAATGTATATCCCGCCTTAATATTAAACTATTGAAACCTCGATTAAAGCCTGTTCGTTAATCCAAACAGGCGTGATTGACAAGACAATATAATCAATGGGATTCAATTTGCAAGCGTGCATTGAAAGTGGTGGTTATCACTTTGAGCACATTCTATAGGTTTGCACCGTTTTTTAATCGATTCTAAGCTAAAAGCATTGAAATTAATTTTTTTATCGATTTGTTATGCTAAATCTTGATCGTTCATCTTGAAATTTGGTGTGTGAACTTATTTTTAGTGTATTAATAAACTTTTGAGCAAATAGTGGTCCCATTTTGAAAAAATGGAGGTTACCGTGAAATCCTCGAAGCGCCTCCACCTGGATGCACCTCGTAGTCACCGCTCGATGACCTTCTTCGAGCTATGCAACTTTAGTAGGAAAAGTTTTCTCCTAAGTCTGAGTGAATGATCCTGAAATTTGCATAATTGGAACGCAACGAAAATTAATTCTCTTTAATTGATAACATTTATTTGTGGCCGATGTAGGCTATGAAAATCACTGGAATACTTTCACGTACTGTCAACCGCGATTTATCACCACAATTTGCAAAAAAAAAAACAAGGCTGATGACAATAAAAGCGGTGCGCTCCAACGATGCAAATTTCGACGTCATTAGGTTTCATAGGTTAGAAAACATTTCTAATGAAAATAGTTGTTGCCTCACCCGGTATATTAAAAAAAGCGATCAAAATTAATTTCATCGCCTTTTTCATGCATATACGTTATACATATGATATTGAATTATCAAGTGGCCCAATATTATAATGAAATGTTGCACAATAATCATACAATCAATTAAATAATTACATTATAAAATATGCCTATATGTGCATGTGTACCAATCACCTAAATATTTTAACGCAATGCATTTTTGGGGATGCAACGTAAAACAAGCCTACGCAATTTTCGTACGTTTCCACGTGTGTGTATGTGTGTGTACCGATTTCGAAAGCTGTTGAAATGCGCTGCGTGCTTGCCAATGCATTTTCAATGCGTATCCGTTCAGCCTACAAGGAGTTGCCTAATCGCGCACGAAAACGTTTTTTTTTTGTTATTCCATCTTTGCCCCCTTCCCGTCCCGAAGAATCTTCATTTGCATATTTATCGAGGGCCCCCTTCGGCCAGGCGGCAAAAAATCGCGGAGGAGGGATTCGTCAGCGTTACCCTCGGACTTTTAAAAGCGCGTTTCGAATCGAGCAAGACGCACACAAGTTGTCGAATATTTCGCGGAACATCGAGGCTAGCCGTTGCCGATTTATTTGACCTATTCGGGGGAGTAATTTCGTCGGACCTGGTGAGCTAGTAAAGCGGAAGAAAATCAAAAGAATCGTCAGGATGTCGAATCGCCGTACGTTACTGATGATACTGTTGGCGATCGCGCTATCCGAGGCCCTGCCCGCATCAAAGCTGACCTCAAAGCTAGCATCGAAGGAGACGACACCGAAGCCGATCGCGTCGAAATCGGCAACGGGAAAGCTCGGCTCGAGATTGGCCAGTGCGAAGAGCAAGAGCCTCGTATCTGAGGAAACTCGGATCGGCAAGACCCGCGGACAAAAGATCGCCGTCGAGGCCGCGCAGGAGCCGAAGAAGACCGATCGGGCGAAGAAATCGGCAGCGACGACTTTCTGCGTGGAGATACGCCCTACGCCGAACGAGGCACCGAATCGTATTTGCGAACCCGCTGGCCAACCTCCGGTCCAGCATCACGAGCATCACGAGCATCATGAACATCACGAGCATCACGAGCATCATGGGAGTCAGCCGATCCCATCGCCGCCCGCGCCGCAGCCCCAACCACCGACGGAATCGGAAATGCCGATCCTCATCGAACAACCACAACCCACGATTACTCTGGTGCCCCAACCGATCTGCGTTCAACCTCCCCCCGTTAATATTCAACCTCAAGCGATGAACTCTCAACCGATCGGCCCGCACTCGATCTTCGTTGGACCTCAAACGATCCACGAGGGATCTCAACCGATCTTTGTTGGACCTCAAACGATCCAAGAGGGATCTCAACCGATCTTCGTTGGACCTCAGGGGAACCACGAGGGATCTCAACCGATCCATGGTGGACCTCAAGCGGAACCTTCGATCTACCCGTCCATCTATACGATGACTTATCCATCCATGCAATATTTCGCGCCATTGCGCTCGTCGATCGGTAAGGGAGTCTATCCTGGGGAATCCTTCTTGGGCATGCCTAACGGTAATGGCGAAACGGTGCCAATTGAGACGCCGATTGCTTTGTACGAAGTACCAGTACCCAACATGCCCGTACGTCTCGACGATCCCGATACACCCTGGGCCAGAAATTCTGAAACGGCACCTTCCGCAAACAACCAACCGCTACCGGCCGTCAGTGTCTATCAAGTGCCGTCGAACCCGGGCCAAATGACTTATCGGCAACAACAGAACGGTGTAAATTCCTGCGCTTCGGGAGCCCAGATGAACGGAAACGAGGCCTCGAGGAACGAGCAGGGCGCTGCGCCGATCGGACCTGTCGTAAGTCGCGTTTTGTTGATCGTTATTGAAGAATTCCAATCGATTTGGTGTTGTCTTTAAAAGATTATTGCTGCCGATTTTTTTTGTCTTCCTCTCTATCGAATTTTGTGTTATTTTTTTCTTATCAATTTTTGTTTGTATTCTCCTCGTCGATTTCTATCGAATTCTTTTTGTCTGTGCATTTTTTAAATAATCTTTTTCGTCGATTTCTTTGAATGAATTTGTTTATCCGTATTTTTTTCCATCAGGAAAGATTCTTTTTATTTTTCTTTTTTATTATTTTCTCTTCATCAAAGCTCAGTCTAATACCTTTTAAAAATATCGTATGATTTTTTTTTTGTTTCTTCAATACATTAATATATATCGTGTTTTTTTTAATTCATCAGGGGTCGATCACTCATTCGTTCGACGATCAATTAATTATTGTCCATTGCGGATGAATGAATTTTTCCTCGTTCACCCAAGTTAAAAATCGCAATTGATCGAACTAAACAGTTTTTTGATGCAATTAATGTTAGTCAACACACTCTATAACATTACGAGTCGACCGATTCTGCCATTTGTCGAAATATCATTTTCACATCCGACTCAATTTTTTCTTTTTTTTAAAATGATTTATAAATTTTTTTCATTATTTCATTTTTCGTTTTTTATTCTTTGATTTAGTTAAAAAACGTCAACCTGCCAAATCAAAGGATAAAAAATAAGTAAAGCATTTCGAAAAATGAAAAAACGACAAGTGACGATCATTTAAATTACCGGTTCGTTTTTTCGATTCTGCCAATTGTATGAATATATTAATGTCAATTCGGACGCGTGAATGAATTTAAAAAAAAATGAATAAATCAATAAAATATGGAAAGATAAATAACTAAAAAACAATTAAAATAATAAATAAGAAAAATTCATTTTTTCTCCTGCAGTCGCTGCCGCCGAAGAGCACGACGGATCAGCTGGTACCGACGGGTCCTCGAATGCCCCAGCAGACTGCAAATTCGGTGCAGTCGGTCCTGGCAGGCATAGGGAATGCTCGTGCCGCGTCGAACCCTTCATCGGTATACTACGCACCATCAACGGGCTACCAAGCCTTGTATCGTGCGTACGATCCTTATCAGCAGGCTACTTCCGGTTTCGGGCTGCCATCCGCGGCCCCGAGTCCTGTCTATTATCAGCAGATTCGTCATCAGCGACAGCACGCCGGTGAGCCGCCGATGAGGATCAACGCCGAGAAGGGCGAGGAAAAAACGAGCGAGAAAACGGACTCGATGTCGGCCGTGGAAATGCTGAACAAAATGAAAGGAAAAGACTCGTCGTCGGGAAAATCGGCACCGATGATGCAATCTTTTCCACGTGACAATGGCGATGCGAGGGACGAAGGAACACGGATTAACGTGCATATACCATCGTCGGGAAAGCCAATCGTCACAACGAGCGGACCAACGAAGAGCAAAAAAGTAAACGACGACGATTCGTCTATCCCCCCCAAGTCCACGGAAATCGGCAAGAGGGAAATCGAAAATTCCGTCAGTGTCGAGAAGAATTGATGAGAAAAAATGTCTATTTTCAACATTGAACATTTTCTCACACTCATTGCACTCGTCGGAATTTTCTTTTTTCTCGTCTTATCATTTTTTATATTCTTTTTTTATACCCGGGAAATTAATTCCGTGCGTTGTCTCTTTTTCTATACTTTTGTGTTTTGTACGTGAAATAAAGATATTTATGTCAAATCGTTTTCGTACCTTCTCGATGACCGTACGCCCATATTATCCCTGGCAATTTTTTTTTCACATCCGATACCGATGTCCCTTTTTTTTCTAAGTTTTCAAATTATGCGACTGAAAATTTTACACGCGATGACACTTCGCGTTGGACCACATTTTTTTTGACAGTTCTTCAATACGAGACGTTCTTTTTTTTACGAGACTTAATTCCATCGTTTCTTTTCGATTTTCCGTTGATTCGCATTTTTTGCAAGGGAGATTGAGGTCGTGGAAAAATGTACGACAGAATGAATGGATACAGCTAGAGAGAATCAAACAGCTAAGAAAATGAAAGGAAAATAAAGTACGTCTCTTAAGATAGTACGTGCATGAACCTCCTCATTAGAAAAAAAAAATTCTTTTTTTTGTATGCTGTAGTAGAGACATAAAAAATGACGTCTGCGAAAACTCTGCAGGCCTTACCGGCTAAATACAATAGTAATTAATTCACGAAATGAATGCATTTAAGGAGGTGAATTTTACAGAACTTCACGTGTTTTTTGCAAATAGGTGCCATCCTCTTAAATTTAAATTTCCTTCATTTTCATTACTGTCAAACTATACATGTTCCAACTGAACATTTTTTTGCGTATCAAACTCTACGGGAAGCTAGACTGCACGCCGATTCGCAACTGCTGCGGCAACCTTGCTGTATACTCTGCCACAGCTCCGCCACTTCGATAATGAATTAATTTGAAAAATGGGTTTGTACACTTAAATATAGGTATTATTAAACTTTACCTACAGATTGATAAATGGAGAATTATTATTTCTTTGTTTACAAAATCCCTCAAAATTGCTTATTTCCGTCGAAATGTTTATCCCGCCTTAAGGAAGAAAGACCATTTGCAAATTTCAAAGAAATCGATTTTTTTTCTCCATAAATCGATAGTTCAATGTCTTGAGATTATTGTGTCCAATTTTTAAAGCGAAAATCCCGTAATTGCCTGAGTTTTCGCCAAAAAACTCCAGGAGCGTTCGTGCTGAGTATGTTTCGTATGTTTCGTAGTTGTACGTGGTAGGGCCCATCGTTTTCGATGCGGAGCATCGCAGGTACATTAAAATTCACCTTGGGCAAGTTGTGAACTTACAATTAGTGCTTCTCAAAATGTCCGCGTACCCCAAAGGTTCTCATGCAACACCTAAGGGACTTTTACGGAAGAGAACATTTTTTGGAAGCCAACATATTAATCGTAATACGGAAAATAACGGAAGGCAGAGTGCCAGTGCCAAAAAACTTTTTAGTGCGAGGTCTGATGAAGTGTTTTAGAATCCGCTGTTGACCTATCGGCTTATTGAATTTCGGATTGGAAAGCCCGCACAGAGCAGCAGTAGCAGGACAATAGTTTTTACTAGCAAGCAAAAGGAATCCTGTATGGCGCTGGAATCGCGGATTTGCCAGTAAGACGTCAAAATAATTAAGTTTTCCCTCGTTGAAACTTTGAGCGTGTTTTTCTCAAAACTGTATTTTTTCCAACTGCTGGAGTGATTACTCAAAAACTATTCAACCGATTTTGATGAAATTTGTCACACATCTTCCTTGTACCATCAGTTTGTCGGTGAACCTAGATAATATTTTAATTCCAAAAATGAAACGTACTTTTGCCCTTAAATATAGCAAAAATGTCACGAATAATCACAAAATTGACTTTATTAAGCTGCTATTTCGTGAATTTTGCATATACTTCCAAAATTCGGCTTCACCGACAGCGTATGGGTGTTACCTTCAGGAATCATCTTCATTTTTTTGTATCAGACAATTACAGCGCGAGGGAGAACTCCAGCAGTGGGAAAACTTTTTGAGCGACTCCCTCTGAACATCGATGTACACGACTGGCAATTTGCATTAAAAACAAAATAATAAAATATTTTTGCATACATAAAATATCAAATAAAAAACCCACAAAGTTACAAATTTCCATGAGTATTGTTGACATGAAAAAAAAATCACGAAAGTACCCTAATTTTTGACCATCTAAATAGTCTTCCCCCTTCAACGTAATCAGGGCAGCGTTACTTCACAACACTATCATATTACATACTCCACGATAAACCGCCTTCTATCAAATAACGTTGGCAATGTCGAGAATAGTATTTTCATTGTCGTAACTTCGACAATCATCGTGCTGTATAGATCAATCGTGGCTCTTATCAATGACTCCTTATCATCCACGATTCCTAATCGCGTTCGCGTGCTCATCGTTCAAAATTATTCGCCCACAGCTCATTAATTACGAAATAATAATAACGAATAAATATCGAAACGAGAACGTAAAAAAATCGAAAAAAATTAATAAAAAGTGCCGAGTCACGAAAAAAAAAGAAAAAAAAATGTACGGAAGTGCGGTACGTGAGGCAGCAGCCGCAGAAATTCAAGAACGTTGGCTGGGACTTGGTGCCTTGTTGATGGGGAAGTGGACAAACGTATTATTGTGGTTTCCTGTATATCGCGAGTGAATCATCATCTCCGTTCTATCATCCCGCCCTTGTTGGCGATAAAAGACGAAAAAAAACACGCATGCCCTCTCCTTCCGCTCGTTGTCTCAAAGCGAATATCGTCACAATATTTTGAAGCATCGTATCGTGTCGACGTGGGGAAAATTCGCGATCTCGTCCGATCGTCTTGCAGGATGGAAAAAAATTGGTTGATTCGCCTGATCGGAATATCGGCGATAATTCTGTCGTCGTCGATAAATGCGGAGGAGGAAAATTCGGTGGAAAATCCAATCGAAACGGACGACTTCGAGGGATCTTGGAATATTGGTGAATTCGATCGTTTGACTGGCGACTCGGGCGACGACGAGAAGGAAACGCAGGATACGCGTACCGACAATTTTCGGACTTTCATCAATTTTCCGAAAATTTATCGAACCGACAAATTTTCGATCCGCGACGAGATTCGCAACGCGGCGGAATATTCCGAGGTTGATAACAAAGCGACGATCGTCGTGCCGTCGTCGTTGGCGTCGTCGGCCAACCAGAAGGGAAAAACCTCGGCAGAAAAATTTTCCTACATTGTCCGCGAATTTTATCGCTACTACTCCAAACAACGCGGTAATAACGATACGAGGAAGAACCTTTTGCGGAATATTCTCGGCGCACCTGAACCCAAAATCGATGATAATCCATTGCTCTACGGTGACAACGATCCTGACGCGAAGACCAGCGGTCCCAGTACCGAATTATCGACGAGTACGGTACCCGATATTATCTGGAGAAATATCATCGGTGGACCGGCCTACCAATGTCCCAAAGGGCAAAAAAAGGACAGCAAGGGCCGCTGTCGAAAAACTCTGTAAGCATTTTTCGATTTTTCTTTTTTTGAAAATAATTTTATTAAAAAATATTATACAGATTTTTTATTTAGATAGTGTTTTTAATTTGACTTCATCTTTCATTTTCATTTTATGTTTCCATTTCATTTTTATTAGAAATCACTCCAAATAGTACGTTCAATTAATATAGTACTGGTAATTCTCTTTATTTTCGTGTACAGCTTTGCGGATTTTTTACATCTCCTTTCTTTCTTTACACGTTTTCTTATTCCTCGGCTTCTAGTTCTTACATTTACTCTTCAGGCGGGTTATATATTTGCAACGATAAAAAAATCGATTTCTGTTTTTTTCTTCAAACAATAGAACTATATATGTAGAATATTTTCCCGAAGTTTCAAAGCGAAATTCGAAAAACTTCAAACGTTACCGCCCGTCAACGCTCTGCCTCACCGCTCGGATTCGGAGCGGGCGTGAACTTCAAACGCGTTTTTCTCAAAACTACATTACCGAAATTGGCGTGCAGGATTACTCAAAAACTATCAAGCCGATTGAGTTGAAACTTGGTAGAAATATTGATAATATCGGTACCCTCTACTTGACGAAAATTGTTTTTGAGAAATTAGAAAAAAAAACTACTTTTTCAAAGGGCTCTCTAGAGGCCGAAAGAATAGGCTTTTTGGGGATTTTTTTTTCAAAAAACTACAAAATAAATCGATATTACAAAAAAGGTGTTTATCATACATATTAGTGACTGTATAAAATAATTTATTTGAAGCGATTAATTTCGAAATGGCGGCTGTGCAGCGTTTATCTCGAAAGTGCATTCTTTAAGTTGGCCGGAAACATAACTCAGTCAAATACATTGTCTATGGAAGTACGAAGGATTTTTTTTTATATTGCACAGTTCATTTGTTATTTACATTTATCTGACGATATTTTTCACTTTCTAAAAATTTGCCTAAAAAATCATCAGATAATAACAAATGAATATGTAATATGGAAAAAAATCCTAAGTACTTCCATAGACAATGTATTTTTCAAGATATATTCAACATTTCAAATGAATCGGTTGAAAATGGTCTGAGTTATGTTTCCGGCCAACTTAAAAATGCAGTTTTGAGATAAACGCTGCTCAGCCGCCATTTTGAAATTAATGGCTTAAAAAAGTTATTGTATACAGTCACTGATATGTATGATAAACACCTTTTATTGTAATCTCTATTTATTTTGTATTTTTTCTGAAAAAAAATCCCCAAAAAGCCTATTTTGTCGGCCTCTAGAGTGGCCTAAGGCCTTAACCCACATTTTACAGAAATGTTCTGAAACACTCTGCCACAACACCGCCATTTTGATAATGAATTAATTTTAAAGAATTGTTTCGTATACTTAAATATACTATTAAAGTATACCTAAAGTTTTATAATTGTAGAATGATTATTTCTTAGTTTAAAAAATCCCTGGATACTGCTTATTTTTTTCCTTTCTAAATGTATATCCCGGCTTAATCTTTATCTCTACCGCGCTGCCCGGGCTAAAAAAAATATAATATAATTTCGCACTTATTCCTTCGCCTTTCACTTAACTGTTTCTAATCTCAGCCAAACCCTTCATTCAAATTGCCTAACTATTTCGCACATCTCTTTTACTAGCTCCTTTCCCCCCAGTGCCTTCCTTCACCCTCCATCTTGCTTCTTTCTTTGGTCTTTTTCGCAGTCCTCCAAATTTCTTAGGGCCTGCTCATCCATCTGCCTTCTAGTCTCCTCGCATACCCAGATGTGTGCCAGCGTCTCCTCCGCTTCCCCGCATACTCTGTAGCTTGTCACCCTGAACCCTTTTTCTGCCTCTTCTGCCTGTCCCCATACTTTTCATACCTCATTTTCGCCCATATCTCTCTGATTTCCCCCCTTGTTTCTTTGTCCCAATATTCCTCCATTCCCACCTCCCTTTTTTTTTCTTTATAATCTTTACAGGAGTTGGACCTTTGAATTTTTCCCCAGATCCTCTGTATTTCTTGTTGCGTCAGTTTCTCTACCGTCCTCTAGATCTTCATCTTCCATTCTTCCTTGTTCCCCCTTTTTTCATAGATTTCCCTATCTGCCCCTCTCCTGCTTGCTCCATTGCTGCCTTCAATTCTTTCCCCATTTGCTTTCATCGTTGTTCCTCAGTCCCCTCACCTCCTCCATTAGGCACTTCCTCGGCCATCTTCCTTTCTCTGTCTCCGTGATTTTGCCGATGTAATCCCCTGCGCGATTTACCATGATGATGTCAATTCCTCTGCACCCTGCCTTCATTTTCCAGATATACTCTGGCGTATTTTCCCTGTCCCATCGCCATTTTTGTATATCTGGCCTGTGCCCTCTCCACTTTTGCTCTCCTTTTCCACCCTCACCTCTACTCAGCCCCATGACACTGGGTACTATTCCTATGTCAATAATTTCTTCGCGTGTTGTCCGGAATGTTTAATTTCGCTACTGTCCACTTCGTGGCGCTAGTAGTCCTCTGCTCGGCTTCTTTTACGCGTGCGCGTTCTATGCTCGATATAATAATAACATTTTCCGAGTATTTGGAGGGTTTTACGCGTTTTATGGCTGTGGTTGTGACTTGTGGCTTGTTCATTTTTTTTTCACAACTCGAATGCAACAATCCTGTACGCGGTCGGTGGGTTCGGCCGGTTCACAGATCATACGGCATATATATAGTTATCGAGCAGACGACTACTAGCGCCACACGTGGCAGCGATTGAAAATAAAAGCGACGGACATTACGAGAGCCATGTAAAACTGAAGGTTACATGGGGCTGCCTCTACTCCATACAACAGCCCACTCCTCGCTATTGCTTCCGCTATCCTCAGCCGATCCGTCAACCTCCCAATTCTCGCTCTCTTAGCGATGCCGCCAGCTCTGTTTGCGACCTTCCTTATTTTACTTTCCACCATCTTCGTTCAATTAATATACTGTATTATTATTTATATAATTATTTCTGAGATGATTATTATTGTTTTTCTTCAGTTCTTCATCTATTACTATTATTATTATTATTATATTTGGCAAGATAAATGGGAAAGGTTTCAAAACCTTTCGCACTAACCTTCCTTTTTGATATTTTAAGTCAACCTCTAAAGGGATTTTTGGCGACGCGCAATAGTTTTTGGGTTTGTTTGGGTATTTTGTTTGGGCAAAACAGACAGCGCGATAACATGAATAGGTATGAACGGAGACATAGCAGATATAGATCTAGTCGGCGGGGGTTAAAAAAAAAATTAAAAAATTCAATATCTCGAAAACTAATGTGAGACGCGAAAAATCCCCTTGAGGGGTTGTCTAAAAATATTAAAGAAAAGTTTGTGCAACATTTCAGCCAGAACGGCGGAGGGGGGGGGAGGGTCGACATCTCATCCAGATAAATATATATAAGTAACAATAATGATAATAAAGGAACAAAAATTATTGACAGTTTTTAGAAAAAATAGATGCAATAAATTTATTTAAACGTCATCAATATTTTAATATTTTATGGTTTTTATTTCAAGATGGAAGCCAAAAAGAAAAGCTAGGCAAGCGATTATTACTATTTATTATTCTTGTTATTTTATTATTACTGTTTCTATTTGTGATAATAGATTTTATTGCTCTGGATAATTGTTATTGTTATTATTGTTGATGATGTTTTCGTTGTTGTAATTGCATTAATAGTCATCATCATGGGGATAATAGCAATAATAAAAATACTAATAACGGAAATTTCTTTTTGTATGTGCGCAATAATTTTTTTTAACAGTCCCATTATTTAATATTTTAATACTTTGCCGTTTTTATTTCGAGATAGAAGACAAAACGAAGAGCTAGACGAGCGATTATCATCATTTGTTTTTGTCATTTTATTATCACTGTTATTGAAATCGTCATTGTTATTGTTATTATTATTATTAATACTGTTGTAGCTCGTGTTATGGCATTAATTGTTATTATCATGGTGGCAATAATAATAACAAAAATATCAATGAAAGATAAATTTCTTATAGAATGTTCACAATTATTGTTTCTTTTTTCAATAGTACCAATATGGTATTTTTTTCGCAGATGGTAAATATGCATCTTTAGCGAGCTTTGACAATTGGAAATAATACTTCCCAACAAACATCTATGGACAGCGGAGAGAGAAAGAATTTTCCGTAGAGCATCAAGCAACGGGAACATCGTTGGGTCTGCAAACTCGAGCTATGTAGCCCTGATAATTTGTCAGTCAGCAGTGAATGTGTTTCGGATGCGTGCAAGAAGTACAACCTAGAGAAATGAGCGCAAAATAGCCTCCTAAGGGAGGACACCACTGCAACGGATCGAAAAAGGTCGTTTTTTCGAAATTTTTTGTCTACTAAATTTTTTATTTGTGCTTTGAAAAAAGGTATGTTCTTAAGCATGCATTGAACTTATTTCGTGGACATTTATATTTGTTTAATTCAAAATTATCGTTATTGAGGTATAATATCGATAACGTGACAATGGTTGGTCTGAAAAATAAATATAAAGAAGTTTTATAATCTAGACAAATGTAGTTCTTTTTTTACGTAGTCATTTTTCGGAGGAAAAAATCTTTTAGAAAATGGCGGGTGTTCAGAAAAAAGTGTAATTTTGGCGAAATTTTTACTTATATTCTGGAGCCAGAAAAATAGTAAATTCAAAAGAATGGCTACGTGCAACGATAACACATTCTTTATATTTTTAATCTCCCATGAATCCTCGCAAAAGCGCGGAGAATTCAAAATGGGGGGGAAAAAGCATCAATGCCCCGACACAACGAAGGCGTGACAAAGACGAGCATTCATAACGGACAAGCCTTGCGGAATAAATAAAT
>OX101783.1:12885276-13032776 GCA_944452715.1 Ophion slaviceki | reverse complement strand
AATAAAATATCCTGTCACCCCTTAAGGTAACATTTTCAATGAGAATTTATTGGGGTACTTGACATTGAGGATTAAAGTTGGTAAGATGTGAATAACAAAATAAAACTACCCCTTAAGGAACCTGAAGAATATATTGTTAATGGCCTGTGAATGATAACTAATTGGAACAATAAAATTTGCTACTTGACTTTGATCACGAAAATCGACGAACCAAATATATATATCACCCCTTAAGGAACGGAAAGAATATTTGATTAATGTCTTTTTAAAGATGAATAATTGAAGAAAATAAATTTGCTACTTAACGTTTGCTACTTATCAATTCCCATTTTAAGGGACGAAAGATATTTCATAATTGCCTTTTTAATGATAACTCATAGGAGGAATGAAGATTGTTACTCAACTTTGTAAATAAAAGTTAACACTGTAAATAAAAAAAAGCATTTAGTCATTCATCACTCACGAGCAAAAAACGAACGTTTTTAATCGCTCGTTTTTCAGTCGGTCGTAACGGCTCGTTCATTAGCATCAGCATATACATCGTTTGTTTAATGTAAGAAGTTTGGCAGGAGCGATATATGGTTATAATTGCAGCTGTGATTTTACGATTGCGACGCTCGGTCGAGCGCATAAGCGTTCCTACATAAATAGGCAAGAAGGTGACCGGTAGAGGAACTACACGCCGGATTAGTTGAAACGAACGGGTTTGGCTGGAGAACATCGCTGAAGAAGCGCGAGATTGCTAAGACTTTTTTTATTCACGATACGACTATAATTATTTGATGTTGCGGCCACGAAGCAGCGATCGGTAGTGCAAAGTGTTTATTTAATCGCGATGATCATTATTTTGTCCGTGACATTCGGGACATTTGTGGAATGCGATGCGCAACTAATATCCTCAATCGCAAGCAAAGAAGCAACCAATCCTTTGGGCTTTTTGGTCAACAGGAGAAACGCAGGCCAATGCCAGACCGGTTTCAAGAAAGATTCTAAAGGAACATGTCGTAGAGTTTTACTAAGGTAGAATGAGCGCATCACCCCTCCCCCTTGCTCCTGAAACCCTTTAGTTCAATGTTCTGAGACAATTCATGAAAATTATATTTGAACAAATTATTTCACTTGAACTTGAACAAATCATCTCAGATCATTCAACTGAGTAATTCCAAGTAAAATTATCCCGGTCGCTGAAAAATAATTCCGAAAAAATAAGAAAATCAGTTTTGCGTCGCGATTAGTTGCAAATACGATGCGTTTATACTGTTCCAGAACTGCGTATCTCTTTGCATATCTCCAGACGATCAGAAGATAAATTATTTCGAAGATACAATTCCGGTGAAGATGAAACCGATGATGTATTCAACATAATTCAGTATTAACTATCTACCATGTAATTGTCTACTCTATTGGTGTAAAAAGATACGCTGCTAATAGCGCAATCAAAAGTTTGCCGCCGCAGATTCGAATATATCGATATATCGATCGTTGCTACTAAGGGGGTGTAGATGGCGCTGGACGTCGGGGCGCGAAGTTGGCAGAGTACAAATGTGATCACATTGTCTGTAGGAGACTACAATATTGATTTATAAAACAAAACGGTAATTCCCTGATATGTAAGGAAAAAAACACTGCTTCAAGGGGTTACGTACCTTTAGAATCGGAAAAAATTTCGTTTTTTTTATTGTACATTATGATTACGTACATTGTTGCGCGTCTCTAAAAAAAATTATGCCGATAACTCAATTGGGGACGGAGTTGTGAAGGTGAATGTTTTTAAATCAATTTCCGGAAACGCATTCGCTATAATCTGCCGCTATAGTTTTATGCAGAACATTTTTCATAAACATTGCAAGCGCGAAAGTTGACGCGAAAAATTGTTTTTGTTTTCAAATGTGATTACTTGTCTTTTTTCCGAAATACACTGCCATTTTCGTAATTTTTCAAACATTATAAATCTGGTCAGACAAACATTTTATTGTTGTACTAAAAGGATATATAATTTTTTCATTTCAGAACACCCTAGTTGCCAGAACCACCCATACCGATTGGCCATGCCGCATCGGGGACACTTTTCTCAATTGATAATTTGATTGCTTATCAATATTTTGCAAATTGAAAAATTCGATCTCGGCTAGACTATGTATTACTATATACACAAAACGCTCATTAAAAAAAATATTGAAAAGCGTCCTGTTTTTTGGGCACCAAGCTTATGCAGGCTCGTTAAGGGGAAAAAAATGATTCAACGCTCTCAAGTATCTGTACGTTCGATGCATGCGAACAGTCTCCATGGATTCCACGCTTAATGTGCAAATCGTTAGCGTTAATTGCGCTACGTCTCACTCTCTTTTTTTTTCTTTACCAAGTGCGTAGTTTCTTGGAATCGCTGTTCGTTGCAGGATTGTGTATTTTGAATCGTTAGATGCCTGACGAGTCGATCGTATGCTCTTAGCAGGTATAAATAAGACAGGGCGACGCGCAGTAATCAAACAGATCGGGAAGTCCCGCCTGAGTTAAACCGATCGTTGTTTCTTTTTATTGTTCTTCGAGGCGTATGCAGCATCAGCAAACATGAAAATACCGGGTTGTCGGTACACTTTTTTTGCCCTACTGGCCATAGTTTTTGTTTTGTTCAGTTGTCTAAATACGTTGGTACATTGCGGAACGGTGAAACCGGATGATATGGAGGATTGGAACAACATCAAGGCACCTTGCCCGAAAGGTTCAAAGAGAGACAGCAATGGCCGCTGTCGTAAGAACTTGTGAGTAATGATCCTTCTTCGTTTGTCAAAGCTTGTGCAGTTCGAGCTCGCAAGCATTTTGCAAGGATTAAAAAAAACTATTGTTCTGTTGCAGAAATTGAGATTGTAACGTGACGTAATCATGTCGGACCACAAGTTGTGCACCGATAACGCTTTGTACGATCATATTTTCTTCTACAATAGTGCTGGTAATAAATATTCGTTGGGACAGTTGTTGTGTTTTTATCCTTTATCAAGGTTCCGTAGTCGAACAAGGAACCCTTTTAAGTTCGTCATGTTCGTCCGGCCATCAAAGCCTCACAGTTTCTACTGTTTTAGACCTAGATGCATGGAATTGATATATCCATATGTAGCGAAATCTTGAAGAAACATGTTTAATGGTTTATATCTCAATTAGCTCAGGAGTTATCAGCGTTTAAACGTTTTCGAAACTTCCGAAATGGACATTTTTTGGAAAACTAGAACTCCTAAAAGAGGAGGGATAACAATCCAGAAATTGGTGTGGATATTTCTTTCATGGGGTACAATTTTACAAACAAAATCAGGGAAACCAAAAATGGTTAGGGTCAACGGGCTATAGGTGAAATGGCGTAGAATGCCCCATATATATATATATATATATATATATATATATATATATATATATATATATATATATATATATATATGGGTAAATCCACCAATTCTGTGTCAAAGTTGTACCGGGTGTTCTGAATTTAGGAAAACTAAGAAGGTCATCTGAAAGGTCATATTAAAACAAGCATCCATGATTTTTTTCGAATTTTTTAATCCAATAGTTTTAGAGTAATGGCGGCTGGCGATTTTCAAATTTTGTAAAACACCAAATTTTCAAATGCCCATAACTTCTTTCCAATTATAGCTAGAAAAATTTTTTAAAAACGATTTTTTAAAGGAAAACATGAACTTTTTGAAAAATATGCTGAAATTCTGGGTTATTTTAAAATTACGGAAATCACGTTCAAAGTATAAAACTTAATTTTTCGGGCCTTGTCCCATTTTTTCCGGTTTTAAAAGTATTTTTTTCGAAAAATTCAGAATTTTTTATATCGAAATAATTTCCAAACGTGATGGGATCTCTAAAACGTCAGCCTCAGAAAAATGAAATAAATTTTTGTGCCAATTTTTTGTTTTTTATTTAATAATAAAAATGATTGTTTTATTATTTTTATTTTATAAATTTGTAAGTGAGAGATTTTATAACCTCAAAACCAACAGTAGCTATTAAAATTAAATGAAATTTTTTTTAT
This sequence comes from Ophion slaviceki, assembly GCA_944452715.1. Lineage (NCBI taxonomy): Eukaryota > Metazoa > Arthropoda > Insecta > Hymenoptera > Ichneumonidae > Ophion > Ophion slaviceki. The sequence goes on along the minus strand of OX101783.1, from coordinate 13,028,749 downwards.
TTTGCTTATGTGACATGACATTACCTTATAAAAACTGTGAATGTTTATTTACGTATAAAAAATGCCATTGAAGATTTAAATCAATCTTAAATCTTTAATGGAACTGATGGAAAATGAAATTCATATCTACAGATATGAATCACATTTTCCATGACATTTATTTAAATGTCATGTCTTTAATGGCATTTTTATTACGTAAATAAACATTCAGAGTTTTTATAAGGTAATGTCATGTCACATAAGCAAATTAAAAAAAAATTATCATTTAATTTTAATAGCTACGGTTGGTTTTGAGGTTATAAAATCTCTCACTTACACATTTATAAAATAAAAATAATAATAACAATAATTTTTATTATCAAATAAAATACAAAAAATTGGGAAAAATTTTTAATTAATTTTTGTGAGGCTGATGTTTTAGAGATCCCATCTTGTTTAAAATTCATTTCGATGTGAAAAATTCTGAATTTTTTGAAAAAAAATACTTTCGAAACCGGGAAAAATGGGGTAAGGCCCAAAAAATCCATTTTTATACTTTAAACGTGATTTTCGTAATTTTTCGAATAACCCAGAATTTCAGCATATTTTTTTTCAAAAAGTTCATGTTTTAAAAAAAAAAATCGTTTTTTAAAAATGTTTCTAGCTATAATTGGAAAGAAGTTATGGGCATTTGAAAATTTGGTGTTTTACAAAATTTGAAAACTGTGAGACGCCATTACTCACAAACTATTGGATGAAAAAATTCGAAAAAAATCATGGATGCTTGCTTTAATATGACCTTTCAGATGACTATCTTAGTTTTGCTAAATTCAGACCACCCGGTACAACTTTGACACAGAATTTGTGGAATTATCCATATATATATATACATACATACATGCATACATACATACATACATACATACATACATACATACATACATACATACATACATACATACATACATACATACATACATACGTGTGTGTGTGTGTGTGTGTGTGTGTGTGTGTGTGTGTGTGTGTGTGTGTGTGTGTGTGTGTGTGTGTGTGTGTGTGTGTGTGTGTGTGTGTGTGTGTGTGTGTGTGTGTGTGTGTGTGTGTGTGTGTGTGTGTGTGTGTGTGTGTGTGTGTGTGTGTGTGTGTGTGTGTGTGTGTGTGTGTGTGTGTGTGTGTGTGTGTGTGTGTGTGTGTGTGTGTGTGTGTGTGTGTGTGTGTGTGTGTGTGTGTGTGTGTGTGTGTGTGTGTGTGTGTGTGTGTGTGTGTGTGTGTGTGTGTGTGTGTGTGTGTGTGTGTGTGTGTGTGTGTGTGTGTGTGTGTGTGTGTGTGTGTGTGTGTGTGTGTGTGTGTGTGTGTGTGTGTGTGTGTGTGTGTGTGTGTGTGTGTGTGTGTGTGTGTGTGTGTGTGTGTGTGTGTGTGTGTGTGTGTGTGTGTGTGTGTGTGTGTGTGTGTGTGTGTGTGTGTGTGTGTGTGTGTGTGTGTGTGTGTGTGTGTGTGTGTGTGTGTGTGTGTGTGTGTGTGTGTGTGTGTGTGTGTGTGTGTGTGTGTGTGTGTGTGTGTGTGTGTGTGTGTGTGTGTGTGTGTGTGTGTGTGTGTGTGTGTGTGTGTGTGTGTGTGTGTGTGTGTGTGTGTGTGTGTGTGTGTGTGTGTGTGTGTGTGTGTGTGTGTGTGTGTGTGTGTGTGTGTGTGTGTGTGTGTGTGTGTGTGTGTGTGTGTGTGTGTGTGTGTGTGTGTGTGTGTGTGTGTGTGTGTGTGTGTGTGTGTGTGTGTGTGTGTGTGTGTGTGTGTGTGTGTGTGTGTGTGTGTGTGTGTGTGTGTGTGTGTGTGTGTGTGTGTGTGTGTGTGTGTGTGTGTGTGTGTGTGTGTGTGTGTGTGTGTGTGTGTGTGTGTGTGTGTGTGTGTGTGTGTGTGTGTGTGTGTGTGTGTGTGTGTGTGTGTGTGTGTGTGTGTGTGTGTGTGTGTGTGTGTGTGTGTGTGTGTGTGTGTGTGTGTGTGTGTGTGTGTGTGTGTGTGTGTGTGTGTGTGTGTGTGTGTGTGTGTGTGTGTGTGTGTGTGTGTGTGTGTGTGTGTGTGTGTGTGTGTGTGTGTGTGTGTGTGTGTGTGTGTGTGTGTGTGTGTGTGTGTGTGTGTGTGTGTGTGTGTGTGTGTGTGTGTGTGTGTGTGTGTGTGTGTGTGTGTGTGTGTGTGTGTGTGTGTGTGTGTGTGTGTGTGTGTGTGTGTGTGTGTGTGTGTGTGTGTGTGTGTGTGTGTGTGTGTGTGTGTGTGTGTGTGTGTGTGTGTGTGTGTGTGTGTGTGTGTGTGTGTGTGTGTGTGTGTGTGTGTGTGTGTGTGTGTGTGTGTGTGTGTGTGTGTGTGTGTGTGTGTGTGTGTGTGTGTGTGTGTGTGTGTGTGTGTGTGTGTGTGTGTGTGTGTGTGTGTGTGTGTGTGTGTGTGTGTGTGTGTGTGTGTGTGTGTGTGTGTGTGTGTGTGTGTGTGTGTGTGTGTGTGTGTGTGTGTGTGTGTGTGTGTGTGTGTGTGTGTGTGTGTGTGTGTGTGTGTGTGTGTGTGTGTGTGTGTGTGTGTGTGTGTGTGTGTGTGTGTGTGTGTGTGTGTGTGTGTGTGTGTGTGTGTGTGTGTGTGTGTGTGTGTGTGTGTGTGTGTGTGTGTGTGTGTGTGTGTGTGTGTGTGTGTGTGTGTGTGTGTGTGTGTGTGTGTGTGTGTGTGTGTGTGTGTGTGTGTGTGTGTGTGTGTGTGTGTGTGTGTGTGTGTGTGTGTGTGTGTGTGTGTGTGTGTGTGTGTGTGTGTGTGTGTGTGTGTGTGTGTGTGTGTGTGTGTGTGTGTGTGTGTGTATATATATATATTCTAGATGTAGTATATATAGTATTTTGTATATATATAGTACATGTTTGTTACAAGTATACAAAGTATACAAAGAAGTTTGAAGTGTAAAGTGTAAAGTGTGCTTGGTGGCATGAGAAATGCACCGCTCATACAAATGTGGGCAACTTTAATTGCGCTTTATGTGTCGATTGATGCTTGCGTACTCTTAAACGCTCGTATGTCTAAGAGTTCGCAAATCCCGTTTCGTAGTTTTTAGTTTGCTACTTTAAAAAAATTAAGATTCCCAATTGTCGCTCATAATTTAAATAGAATACTATATATTCTTTCAATTAAAACAAAAACGGATTCGTAAAATGTATTTGTTTGATTTTTTCACCGCTTTGAAGCTTAGGTGCGTACTCTTATACCAGCTTACCCTATGTGTAAAATGGGGGCGAAATGTCTTTTCTCGCTCACTCCATCAAGTGGGGGATCCTTTGGCAGGTCTTTCGAAATGAAATTGCGGTTCCATTTATAATTTTTCATTTGTAAGCCCTGTTTACGAAGTGTCAAGCTTCAATGTGATGTGCAGTGATCCACCTTCCTCTAATTTTTCAACTCTTAATTGACAGAATCTGAAAAAATCTAGGTTACAGCATTTGCTTAGAACTTGCCATTTAAATGACTTCGGCCAATTTACAACAACAGATTCCGAAGATACGGACAACCAAGTTATCGCTAAGTTGACTTCGTGGAAACTGCATGAGGACTGCGCAAATAACTTTGTCGCATGTTGTGTAAAGCCTCATTAATAAAATATCAAACATCAAACAAAGGGTCTTTCCTCTTTACCCAGCGTGTACCATTAGCGCAAAAGCGTATCCAGGATCTAAGCTAGGAGAGGGGCAGCTCATATTAGTTTCGTAGAAGAGGGGGGGGGGGGGGCAGATAATAGACCATTTCTTCTCCTAGGCACAAATGAACCATCAGAATCTTCCTTTGTGCAGCAACCGACACGCACTTCGCAGGTTTTCAACTAGGAACGAGAAATCTTTTATTACATCTTCAATGGCAAGAATACTCACTTTTAGTGCCCCCAAACGTTAATCGCCCCTCATCAATGTAGCTGCACATAGATTACTGTATTATTTAGATTTATATCAATTTTACAACTGTTAAAAGCCCACGCAAGCCATGTTAGTTGTACTGTCATTTGATGACAGTGCAACTACCATCACCTGTCAGCTCCACATTGCCGGATACCATTTAATTTCATTATTTCAAGTGTCAGTGAAGATTCTACCTCTACCTCTCTCCCTTGGTAAAAACTGCGCAGTACCTCAGGAACGATATAACATCATTACCATACCGCTTTTTCATGATCAAAGCGTGAGATTGCTCATCGGGTATACGTCGTGGGTATAAATGAGAAGGAGCTCCAGTCGTCGGAGTCATTCATGCAGCGGTCAGCCAAGTGTCGTAACAATTCATTTTGAGAGTAAACCAACGCGAGTGAGAGGATGAAATTAACGGCTATTTTTACACTGACGACAATAATGTTCCTATTCTTCGGTGGGATTTACGGAGGAACGGTCACGAAAAACATAGTTAGAGGACCCTGTGCGAAAAACCACTTGAGAGATGCTAATGGAAGATGTCGTCGGAGATTGTAAGAACGAATATCATTCGACAACCAGCCGTTGATGGTTCAAGTGAGATGACACGTAATTACATGAGATTTCCGCTATTACGAAGAGAGTGTTTCCCTTTCAAGACGAACGGTGGTAGAGAGTGCAATCGCTGGGAGGAATATTCGGGGATTGAGCTGTTTATAAATAGGAATATTTCTTCGCGAATTGCTTCTACAATGTTAAAAAGTTTAATTGATATAACGAGGATCTACTTAAATGAAATAATTTTGGTCCTTGCCTTATGGCCTCTTATGATTCTATTTGATTGAAGTCTATTTTTTTGGAGCATTCCTTGATGAAGACAGCGTCGGACTGGCCATAGGGTCAGGGTGGCGTTTGCCACCCGGGCCCTACCCTACGCGGGCCCCCCTACGCTTACTACCAACGTGAAAAATAGTGCATATAGCATACAAACAAATAGCTTAATACAAAACCTTCGGGTGATCTCAGATTCCGAAGCACATATGAACAAAAAGTTGACGTAAACTCCAAGAGATTATTTTCAACGCAATCACTACCATTTGAAATCCTGTAATAATAATATAATAATAATATATAATAATAATAATCCTGTAATAAATAATAACGTGGAATGTCCCATTTGTTGGAAATCAGGTTCGATATCCAATAAATGAATCCTTACTCTTCAACTTTACGATTGTATCTATAATTATATTGGTAAAAGAATTGGGTGATTTCTATTTACAATGCTGGCACGCCCGTTGCGACAATAATATAAAACGTGCGCTCACGGCCGTGGTGTCTTGGTACAATGCAATGCAGACAGGCCCCGTTGAGTCGTTGGGGCAGGAGCGCGGGGCCCGTGCCCGTACCTCCTATCTGTGTATACGCGCGTTGACTCGCTGGTCTGGTAGTAGCGCGACTATAGTTGTTTATTTAACCACGTTTTTATTAACTCGCTTTGCTTGTCTGTTTGTCTGTTCGATACAAATGTTGCAATCGATTTTAAACTAACTTCTGGATGAGCTAGGGACTTGAAACTTTGAACATAGTTCAGATCTGGATGACAGGCAAATAAACGGACAGGCAAGTATATCACAGAGAGAGAAAAAAGAAAAAAATGTTGCAAAATAAATAAAGAAATAAAAAATATAGTTTAGTGAAAGAGGATAAAAAAAGTATTAATAGTGAATAGTGCATTAGTGAAGATTTCAACGATGGGCAAGGGACAGCCCCCAACGCAAGCGACGCCTAGTGAAGGAGAAGCAAAATTTCACACACACACAAGAGTAAAAATAAGAAAATAAAATTATTTAAAATAAAAAAAAAAATTGACCACTTTTTTTAAAACGGACTAGAAAGTATAAAATAATTTTTGTAGCCCCATACAAATTTATAACCTAATATAAAATTCTAACCGCATACAGATTGTCCTGAAAATTTGTGATTGTGAATTTTTAAGGGGTCTTCTCACTTTAGACGCTAAAAAAGGCTATTCTCATGATTTTTTAAAAAGATTTATATTATAGATATTGATATAAAAGTTGTTACACTTAATAAATAAACTTCCGAAATCCATAAAAAGAATTTTTTATGTATTTATGTAACCCAAGCAAACTTTAAACGCGTATTTCTCGAAACAACGTTTTTCGACGGCTTGTCGAAAAAATCTTCGAAACTAATGAACCGATCCTTATAAAATTTTAACCACATATTCTTTTCATCATCATATTCATAAGATATTTTTTTAAATTTTGATATTTGCTATTTTTTGCCAAAACCCGTGAAAAACCATATTTTTGTTTTTTTTTTAATGTCCGACATTTTGTTATTTTTGCATATATAAAAATCATATGATTTGCGCTATAGCCATTAACATACTGAATCTAAAACCGTTTGATTTTTTTGTTTCGGATGATCCATCTCCGAGATTTCATCAACCGCGCAGACCTACAATTTTTTAGGACATTTTTTAACTACCATTTTCGTCTACAAACAGTGACTCAAATAAATAATTTTTTTCTCTGTATTCCGAAAGAGTATTAAGTGTAACAACTTTTATATGAATATCTATAATAAATCCGATCAAAAAAATTCATGAAAATAACCTTTTTTATCGTCTAAAGTGAGAAAACCCCTTAATAGCTATGAAGATGCTTGTAAGATTTAAAACTAAAAACGTGGGGCACATGCATAGATAACAGTAAGGAGTGTAGGGAGTAGCTGTCGTTGAGAAACCTTACACAACAGTTCATATCATTTGCAGTATAATAAAATTATTAGTGACTTAGGTGAACTATTCATGCATCAGTTATCTATAACATGCGCCCAACGCTTTTGGTTTTAAATCTTACAAGTATTTTAACTAGGAGAAAATATTTCTTATTTTTTAGTCCGTTTTAGAAACGTGGTTTAACCCTTTCAATACGGGAAACGTGGTTTAACCCTTTCAATACGGCGAAAAAATCAGTTTAGTGCGCCTCATTACCGGAAACAGTTATTTCTCCTCCAAGTGATTATTACGATGAAATAACTTTTCTGTGTGAAACTTGCTTAATATAGGTGCGAATTCCTCACCACTGAAATGCGCCTGTGTTTTTCAGTAACTGAGAGATATCTTGTCACGGCCGTAATTTTAAAAAATTCCCAGACTGGGGCAGCACATGTCCCGTCAGGTATAAAAGGGTTAAACAATTTTTTTATTTAAATAATTTCGTTTATTTCTTTTTAGTAATTTATTGTGTCATGGAGCATTAACAATGACGACGATTGAATTTTCAGGCCGATTCGGAATCAATTGCATTCTTAAGCATTTTGAATAACCTTCATAGTTAATGTCATGATAATCTCTTGATTTTGTACCGGACTTAAACATTAATAGAACACCGGGAACAAATCCACCAGCGGACCCTGCGCGCGGAATAGCTACTCTCTAGCCCTTGGATATGGGCTGTTAGGTCCTTTATTGGATCCGTCTGACTATGATTTCGACTTCGAATGTGTTGCATGCATATAGGACTCAGTGTAAATAGCGGGCCGACCCTCCTGTCGATATTTTAATATCATCTGCAAATATTCTATTCGTTTCAGCCGAATGTTAGTCTTCTATATTAAAATTTTTCTATTATTCTCGGGTTTCTGCCAACTAAACCCGAGCTTGTTTAAAATATGCTGTAGGCTGGCAGACGACCCTTTGAAGTTTAGTCTTCCTGTAATTTTGCCTTCAGCTTACTTATTGTAGGCAGTTCTCTTTTTGTATGAAAATTATGGACGCATCTTTTCATAATACCTTGGTTTCTTGGCCTTTTCTAACCAGGCATGTGGAATACCAGGGCCAATTCACATTTCTTGGACTCACGAATAATGTTTTCGATGGTACTCAAAGAAATTTCGGTCGCCTTGGCAGTTTTCTGATGAACTTGTTTTAAGTTCTTTATACCTTTTACAGCTTCTTGAGCAACAAATCATGTACATTGACCATCATTTTTCTCGCCTGTCTATTGAAAACTGTATTTCTACACAGCATTTTTAATAATACAATGTAACGACCGTAACCTAACAACAAAACTTAACACAAAAACAACAACAAAGTACGTAAACTAATGAAAAAAACTTAACAAAAATGCAACAAATAATAACCTACAAGTAAACTAACTTACAAATAGAACAATACAAACACGTAATAACTACTAAATAACAAAACAACTGAACACGGCCGCACTTTACACGGAATCAGCCCCACGTGCGTATAAACAGAAGCGCGAGCTACGAAAGGTCGTTCGGACGCTCCGCTGCTAAGCAACGGCGAGGAACTATACATCTACCCTTCGCCGCTCACAGTCTTTCGTCTATTCTGTCTGTTTTAATCCCAATGTGCAACGCTTTTTTGCTAACTTCAGAAGCAGAAAGATCCGTGGCGGGTATTGTACTTAATTAAATAATAGATACCGAAAGTTGATGCGAAAATGATGGTTTAGATCAAACAGCAAAGAACGCTATTTGCTTGTCTAAAAGAAGTTCGGATGCCTGCCGAAGTTGCATACCATGTGCATGTAAACTTTTGTCTCAATACAACATGCACATCAGTACGTACTCCAACCTATACATCGCTTGTCGTGTCATCCTCACAATTTCGTTTACCCAAGTAACTTGCGAGAGACGATTTTCCGCGCTTAAGCGTATTAAAACGAGACTTCGTTCTTTACTGGGACAAAAAGTGCTGGAATCGTTGATTATATTAACCACAGAGTCGGATCTTATCAAGGATGACGAGGATAGCAGCTTTTACGAACGCGTTATAGATAATCTAGCTGAAACTTCTCCTCTTTTGAAAAAAATGTTGATTGGTTAGCCAATAAAGAGGAAAAGTTTGACCTAAAAGGGTATGTAAAAATTTTGAAATAAAAGAATCCAAAAACTCTCGCCTATTTTATTATTATTATTATTATTTAGTTTGTTTGGGTTATTTTCCCTGATCCTGGGCGAGCGACGGGCCCTTAATGTCATAATGCCATCCGGGCCTCTTAGGCCCAGTCCGACGCTGGATGAAGACAACTGAATGAGTGCGTATTTGATCAAAATACATTGCTGATGAGAACGCTTAAGAGATAGATGTGAATTTAAAAAATCTTAATTTGCATGCACTGTCTTTGAATGACTGAATATCTTCTTGGAAAAATAATAGCAAATATCATTATCATTACAAGCACATAAAGTTTTTATGACTTAACGGTGTTAAATGGATTTTTATTTAAATAAATAAATATATTCGAAATGAAACACTGGACGAGTAATTAAAAAAAAATGATCTTCCTATCTTTTTGGTTATTTCAAATAAAAAAGGATCTACTAAACGCATTTACTTGATTTCAATTAATCCTTATTATCAGTAGAACTGCGAATAACAAATATACATTTTGATCATCCCAACGCTACGCACCTATAAATGTGTGCATACGTACGGTATAGAAAGAAAAATAGAAATTACATTTAGATCAGCGAATGAACAGTCTTAATGCTATACCTATAACTGAATGAACAGTCACATCACGCAGCTGGTAGCTACCAACTGATAATATGAAGGTTATCACAAAGGTAACAACGGGAAAGTGAAACTGTTTTTTATCTGTAGGCTGAGGAAGATCGATAAAAAAATTTCCTATTAGTCCATAGATGGTTCCATTTGAGCAGAATAATTAAACCACACGCATGACTTACACCTATGATCAATGCCGTAGCCAAGAGGGGGCAGGGATGGGCACGCCCCCCCACCCAGAAAAAAATTGATCCTAAGTAATTAGATTCACATGATCGATTTATTTGATTTAAGTTTCAGCCAGACAAGCATAAGGAAATAATTTAATAAAACGTGAACTAATTCGTTCGGCGTAATTTCGTAACTCGTATAAAAAGTAGCTATTTCATTACGAAAATTAAACAGATATTTAAATTTCACAATGAAGTCAACTAAGGGTAAAAGCAATACTTTACATTTGCACTCGATATACAACAAGAAGAATGCTGGAAGATCAACATTTATAATATCATTATAAATCTAAAACCTCGATTTAAGAATCTACTATCAGCGCATGCAGTTGACGCATTTTTTAAATGGGATATGAAAAACGAAGGGGTTTTCGTCGATAATTATGAAAAAATGTTAATGATTAATACGTCAGCCTTAGCAGCTGAAGCGGTGGACATGAAAAACATACTTCAATTCAAAAAAAAAAAAAAAAAAAAATCAATGCGAAATCTGAAGAAAGCATATTAAAAAGGTGTACCGCCTTACTTGCATAAACTTTTCCAAGCAGCAATAGTACTCCCATAGTACCGCCGGCTATGAGAAAAGTTTTTTTGTCATGAGACGAATAAAAACGTGGCCAGAAGCATAATGCTTCAGGAAGAATTCTCTCATGTGTCACTGCTGAACATGGACAATGACATCGTTAAAAAAAATCCAGCTGGAAAGTATTGAGCCAATTTGCAGAAAAACTTAGAAAATTGTGAAACATATTTAGTTGAATGATCTTATTTAAAACTTTTTAAATTTAAGAAACTTATTTAGTTGAACTGAAGTTCAAAGAAAACTGGATTAAAAATGATATGTAAATTTCATTTTTTAAAAGATGTTTGTGAACAAAACCGCTTTTTTGTCAGCCCCCCCCCCCCCCCCCAAGAAAAAATGCTGGCTATACGAATGTTCATGATTATTCCAAGCGGGAGTTCTTAATACTCCTGTCTTTACGTCTTCCAGCCACCACACATTCTAACGAATTGTAGAGGTGTAAAGCAAAAATGTGGCCCAGAATAGACAGCGCATGACGATCTTATAAGGAAATCGAAAAGAGGCACGAAAACAGCAACGACGAAACCTTGTCGCTTATCATACATTGTCTTGGGCCATGTCTTCTTTTCCCCAATAATGTACACATCAATAGAGGAGTGTGTATTCCTCGATGACGCAAGACAAATGATATACTGAAGTATCGACAACCGCTTTCGTATATATAGGCGTAGAGAGTCCCACGAGAAATTGTATTTCAACGCAATCGATACAAAAGCGTCTGAGCCCAAGTTATTAGCAATCAAATTCGGATTTTCCTTTGCTGTTGGTTATCAAGATGAAGACATCGAGTCGGTACAATACTCTTTTCATCCTGTCAGTAGCACTGTTCATCATTTTGGGGGTGCTCAACATATCGGTGCAGTGCTTACCATTGGGGGACTCTATGGACTCTATGGCAGCAGACCGAGCGTGGGTTGAGTCGCAATGGCAAGCAAACCGGGATTGCCCAGAAGGTTTTACGTGGACTCGTGGAGGTTGTTACGTAATAATGATCGAGAGCTGATGAGGAAGTAGGGCCAGCCGAGGATTAAGCAAGTACATATATATTTTTATTCTATTACTGATAACGCTCTCTGCTACCGTGTTTTACGGAAAATTGCTTTGTCCTTCAATTCAACTTCGAAAGATCGTCTTTGTATAATTCATCATGTTTTTTTCAATTTTTTTTGCAGTGGCTGAAGTCGTCCCCGAACGTATGCGTTGGAAAATCGCCGCATCATAATTAAAAGACGAAATTTCTATTTTATATCAATATGATGTCATGATGTACAAAAATGTTTGTGAAGTTTTTCAAAAATCTTAATATTTTACGTAATTCAAGATGTTCGTGTTTTTTCTATCTCGCATTTTCTACCACTAGCTACCCTCCCATTCAATACTTAAGGTAGTCGTATCGCTTCACACTAGTCATACCACTGATCATACTTGAGACTTGTACAATTTATATTTTTAACATATGCAAAAGAAAAATTTGTAATAACTAAATTTCCCATGTGTAAACTGTTTAATGAATGTTCACATTTAATTAGAAAAATGAAAAAATAGTTATTCCAACGATTCGCGCAGTATTTCTAGGTGTGATATTTGGCAATATTAGTTCTATCTCCGTCTCTTTTTACTCAACCAGGCGAGTTTAACCTCCATGCTTTTCAACGTCGATCTGTCAGAACGATGTCAGGTGCGGGAAATATAAAGCGTCGTATCCGGACCACGACTGGTAAAAAGCGTGGAAAATTGGCGTCGGCGAAATATGTCGGTTAAAAATGAAATATGTGTGGAAATTCGAATGAGTGAGACGAGATTAGGACTACAGTCAGCTGTTGCCTTGCTGTCACGCCTCTTTATCGTAGCAAGTGGTAATAAATCCAATACCGGAAGTTTAAATTAAACTTGATATTACCCAAAAATTAGGTCAACAAGCGTTATTTTTTCGGAGAGCACTGGATTACTACAAGTGTTAAGTATGTAAATTTGATTATTTTTAAGAATTTGACGGATTCCCACTATTATATACACTTTTGTAGCGACCGGAAATTGGGTTTTAGTGTGTCGTCTCGGAATACCTTCACAAAAATACGCAATTTTAATATTTCTTTTCTCTGTAGTTAGGTCGATAAACGACCCTGAAATTTTACAGAGACGATTATTAAAATATTTGGTGAAGCTCAAAAAAAAAAATTATGAAAATCCTATGGATTGAAGCCTGGCGATAGGACTACTTTAACGGTGCTGCGTGCGCGTGGGGCTTAGAAGACAGGTCGATTACAATATTTTTCTGATTAGGGTATTGGGATAACGAGGTCAGAATTTTACACACAATTAACCCTTCGGCTGCACACTGGGTCATAGTGACCACATTTTTTTTTCGTGCAAATGCATATTTTTCAACGCACCTCCCACTTTGAACGAATGTTCGGGCACTTAATTTTTGTTTATCTTAAAAGATAAATTTTGGGCCATAAGATAAGGATCATTGACCACGAAAAACGTCTCTACAAAGAAAAAATGCATATTTACCGAAATACAATGATCTGAAAAACGACTGGGGTCCGATCGACCCCACATGAGTCACAGGTTCGTGGCGGAAGTTTGCAGTCGAAGGGTAAGCTGGTAAACTGCACAAATAATTGCATAGTCTCGCGACTGATTTTTTTGTTGCTGAAAAATATTGAGAAACAACGAAGTTATTGTTATTTAAAGAAAGTGCAGCCGTTGCTGCATAATGGGTGTAGATGGTACTGGGGACTAAGGTAATCTTAAATGAAAAATCAAAAGTGTACTCTTAGTATAATAATAAGTCTTTCGTATAACCGGATACTTTTTTGAAATTTTGATAATTACGAAAATAGCATGCCGGAGAATAAAAAGTTTGATTTTCGACCAAGAACTACCTGAATCATTAGTTATTTACAAATGGATAAACATTTTTTTAAATCATCTGGAAATATGATGGAATATGGTATGAACTATGCTGTGTCCGAATTTGAAATGAATCAGACGAATTGATTTTGAGACACGACTTACGCTGTTTCATAAAACATAGTTACGAGAAAAAAGTTAAGGGACAACACCACTGTGACGGCCTCAAAAAATCGATTTTTTGAAAACCATCTAGAAAAATCTAAAATACATTTAAGATTAAGATGCCGTTGGACCCAGGTCGAAAAAATAATTATTTTCGGAGATATTGAATATTTTGTGGAGCGGTGCAGCGCTCCGTGACGCTCGGGGTCCCGCGCAGCTGCGCGCCTCAGGGTCGGCAGGTATACCGGGATATATAAATTTGAGCAGAGACGATTTGCTGCAGCGTTGTTTGGGCGGCTTCACACAAAACAACGACGAAAGCTACAACAAATCAGTTTGGGCAATAGCCCCCAAGTGTCAGTCCGGGAGAAAAAAAATCGTCGATATTGCAGCTGATATCGCGGTATTATTATTCGATGATGGCCTGAGAAGCCTCATGAAAGTTTTGGAGACGTTGGGGATAACTATCGGCCCAAATTGTTTCAATTTTTGCGTTGAAACCGACGCAGCGCGGATCGAGCTGGCGGAGCGCTCGCTCACAGACGCTGCAAAAGAGGCAAGAAGAGCCTCTACAAGTTCGAGAAAAGATGCTAGGGACAATGATTTGCTTCTTGAAGGCCAGCTATATGGTGCCGGCATCGCTGATTAAAGGTAAAATTTTTTTTTTTCCAATTTATCGCATAAATTAACAAACCTAAAACTTTGAACGCGTTTTTCTCAAAACCACTTTTTTGAGTGCGGCACGCAGCAGAACTCGAGCAATTTTTATCCGATCGACTTCAAATTTGGACTGCATCAATAAATCTAGATTATCTAAAGAAGTACATAGGATTTTTTCGATATCTCAATAATAAAAAAAGTTATAGCCTATTTTCGACGAGAAATTTTGCTCGAAAATCGTCCTTTAATTTCAAAAGCGTGCCTATTTTTTAAAAATCAATATTTTTTCAAATCCCTATGTACTTCTCTTCAAAATATCATATTATTAACGAAAACACTCGGTATTTTTTCTCAGATCCACTTTGAAGAGAGCTCTGCTGCGTGCCGCGAACCACTGCAGAGGCAACAGTACCTGACGCGGGAGCTTCCCCAGCGCACAGTAGGAGAAAAGCCCAAAAACCTGGCCAAAAGCCCAAAAAATAAATTTTCGAAATAGGGTCAGTTGAGTAGTCATTCAGGTAGAGGACTAGTAACTGCATTCTATTGTGGAAGGGAAAGCCCTTTAAGTGTATACCTGCGCCGCAGCGTCAGTTGGCAGTTAGTGTTCGTGAAGAGTGTACGTGTCACGCGCTGAACAGACGAAAATAACGCTGACTTCAAAAACCCATAACTTTAAAGTGACGGGTTTAATTTCAATTCTGCAATATGGATACGACTTCTGGAGGTATGTAGAACATGTTTTTACATCGGTTGAATCTAAAGTTTATGTATAAATGATTGAAATGTATAATAGCCTTCGGCATAAATAAAATTGAATAATTTTGAAAACTTATATTTTCAACGGTCCGAAAAGTTATATATTTTGTCACATTTTGCAAAGCTCCTAGTCTCGGCCTTTAGTTTAATGTATAAGCTTTCGAAATTTACAAGAGTTACCTGCGGAAAACGTGCGTCTTGTCCGTTATGATTTTTTTCGCATCGTGCGGTAGCCGAGCGTGCACGCGGCACTATTGAGCAGCCTCTGCGCCTCTACCTGAGAATGGGTGAAGTAGCATCATAACGGACAAGACGGCTGTTATACGCTTGAAATAAATTATTTTAATATATATGTATGTGTATATATATATATATATATATAAATTTTCTGTGATTTAATTATGATATATACGTATGCATATATATATATACATATTAAAATCAACCACATAAAAATTTCTTAAATATGAATGAAATGTTATAACATTCAAATAAAATATTTGAATATATATATATATTATATAGTAAGCAAAGCTTTCTTTTAACCAAATCCATGTCAATATTTTCTGTCTAATTTTCTTAAAATTATTTCAATTATTGCGGTTATTTATTTGGTAAAATAATGTACATTGTTCAAGTTTTTGTATTAATTGAAAATTTTATCTTTTCCTTTAACACCAATTTTCTACAATTTTATGTCTTTATTACAGGATCCGGTTACAAAGAATTGGTGCTGACAAGGAAAGAAGTATTTCTGATAATCAGCGAGCATTTATCCGATAAATTCGCTTCCTTGATCGAATTTATGGTAGAAAAAATTTCCAAGGACACCGGACGTACAGTTGTAGTGCCTGAGGACTCGAAACAGACTTTTTCGATACTCTTCAATCAAATGAGAACGAGGTGGCAACAAGCTCACAGAAAATCCTGTGTATTTTTCAAGAATAACGGTGAATGGCTTAGCAAGCAGGTATGTTTTGCCGCACCTACAGACACTGTAGTAACAAGCCCGGGTAATACGGGCGGCCGCCCGTCCCTTGAGTTTACAATGTCCAGTGAAAGATCTAAACGAAGGAAGACCCAAGATATTCGTACATCGTTCAACTCGGTCGAGTTAGCATACGCTACTCAGATGAGCCTTCGCTCTTCAGGACAATCCGACGCCGCAAAAGTTATTAAGGACGTAACAATGACGAGTCCTTTAAGAGCTTCCAAGTATCGTAAAGCTTACTCAGCAACGAATGAAATTACTTTATCCGAAGAGGCTGCACTTTCCGCTATGATTGAATATAAATTCTCCAAGAGTACTTACCAGGGAATGAGAAGATTAGGGAAGGAAAATAACTGTAAGCTATATCCGTCTTACGAAAAAGTGATGAAAGCAAAAAAGCGTTGTTATCCACCACGTGATGCAATCAGGATTACAGAGAGTAGTGCAGAAGTCCAACTACAGGCACTATTAGATCATACAGTTGAACGTATTTTACTCGTCCAAAATGTACTCATTCAAAGATTGACTCCAGATAATGTTCGTAAAATGGACTTGATTTGCAAGTGGGGTTGCGATGGAAGTTCTGGGCAAAGTGAATATAAGCAGACGTTCAGTGATGACAGCAAATCTGATGCGCATGTATTCTTTACTTCAGTCGTGCCATTACAACTCGTGTGTTATGATCAACAATCGAAGGAAGAAATAGTTGTTTGGAAGAACCCCAGACCCTCGTCTCCACGATTTTGTAGACCGCTTAGACTACTGTTTCTACGCGAAGACACAGAGTCAACACTTAATGAAGTCCAAATTGTTGAAGAACAAATAAAGTCACTTCGTCCATTCGAAAGTGTAATAGATGGAAAAGAAATCTCCGTAATGTACAAGTTGTTGTTCACCATGATAGATGGTAAAGTTTGCAACGCTGTATCATTGATGAAATCTGCTCAACGGTGCTATTTGTGTGGAGCAACCAGCAAAGATTTTAATGCCATCGACACTGTATTGCAAAGGGAAATCAATGAAACAAATTTGAAGTTCGGATTGTCGACGCTGCATGCGTGGATACGGTGCTTCGAGTATTGCTTACACGTGTCTTACAAACTCGGCATTAAAAAATGGCAAGCTCGAAGTGCCGAAGAAAAAAAAATTACCCAGGAACGCAAGAGGGCCATTCAAGAAGGATTCAAGAAGCAATTGGGTCTAAATATCGATCGCCCAAAGCCTGGATACGGCAGCAGCAATGATGGCAACACAGCTCGGCGATTCTTTGAAAATTCGACGGTTTCCGCTGCGATAACGGGGGTCAACGAAGAAGTTATTAAACGCTTGTACGTAATCCTACAAGTTATATCGTGTGGCCACGAGATAAACTGTGAAAGATTTGAACAGTATGCTATTGAAACGGCAAGAAAGCCCGTTGCATTATACCCTTGGTACTCCATGCCTACTTCGGTGCACAAACTATTAATTCATGGTCCAGTGATAATAACTCATGCTCTATTACCAATCGGCCAATTATCCGAAGATGCTCAGGAAGCTCGAAACAAAGACATCAAACGATATCGAGAAGATTTTGCGCGAAAAAGTTCCAGGGTTAAAACTATGGAAGATGTTTTTCATCGGCTCTTGGTTACTTCTGATCCGTACATTTCAAGTGTCAGAAGACTACCACAGAAGAAGCTGAAGAGTTTGTCGCCGGAAGCTGTAGCGATGTTGATCGCTCCTAAAGTGACTGCTGCAGCAGACGAATTTTGCGCCGAGATTGACGCCGTGCCGGGAGTTGTAATAGATACAAACTCGGATAATGATTCTGACTCCGACTCCGACTCCGATTACGATTTTGATTAAGAATAAAATTTTCTATTTTTGAAACGTTCCGTATGTATTTTGGAAATAAAAATAATAATTGCGTAGAATACACTGTTCACGTTTATTTTATTATGATGATTTTTTTAAATATATTAATTTATCTATTTAGCAGGATACTCGGCCATTTTGTTTATAACAATTTGCTGTAAGCTCTTTGTTGCAAGTTATAAACAATAGATATCGGATTGGTAATCAGCGACCTTGAAAACCCGTATATACCAATTTTTGTCAACATCTGGTAACTTTTTAACGTTCATGTCGGCCATATTGGATCGGCCATTTTTTTTACGATAATTTGGCTTGCGGATTCGTAATCAGCGACCTTGAAAACCCGTAAATACCAATTTTTGTCGACATCTGGCAACTTTTTAACATTCATGTCAGCCATATTGGATCGGCCATTTTGTTTACGATAATTTGGCTTTCAGATTCGTAATCAGCGACCTTGAAAACCCCTGTAAGCCAATTTTCATTCCCGTCAAAGGTCATTTGAGGTTTTGGCCAGGTTTTTGGGCTTTTCTCCTACTGTGCAGCGTCACCATGGGGCGTGAAAAATTTGAATTTTTTTTTTATGTATCTTCAATAAACAACGAACAAAACAAAAATTTTTTTCGAATATCTTTTTTTTCCCACAAAAAAAAATTCTTGAAAAATGGCAAAAAAACAGGGGGTCACAGTGGTGTTGTCCCTTAATCGTAGCACAGTGAGTGATCTGGCCCTTCACACAACCGTCATAAGTTGGTGATTAAGGTATTCCTTTCGCGGAGAGCCGTATTTTGTGGGGGCATAAGCAGGGCCTTCTGAATCGACGGTAAATTACAATTGCGCTTAATAAAAAAAATAAGTTACAATGGATTATTATACACAACGATAACCTAGAATAAAAAACTTCGCGCAAATTTAGTAGATTGAGACATTTTTACATTTATTTGAAACGTCACGGCTACAAAAATTCTTCTGCTAGTCACATTTTTCCAAGTGTTAACATTAATATTTTCTTTAAACGTTCGGTGACCCTATGTTTTTATTGTCGTTACGGAATCTTTAGACTTTTTTACACCTGTGAGCAGTTTATATTAGGCATCTAGAGTTATTTAGTGTATAAATTATTAGATAGACATGTGGCCAGCGTGACATGTCCATAAAGCACCGTATAAATGAGACGATTTTTAGGGCCGTAATTTTTCGTTAGAGGTTCGGTAACTTGGCTTGAAATTTTACCAGTATACTAGGATGTATTTTTGCTTCATTATAGACGAAAATCAGTTAAGTGTAAAATATTTGAGTTCGTGAAAGGAATACCTTAATCAATAATCGAATGCCTCCTGACATTCATCTTCAACCCTATCCCATGCTATTGCGCGAGGCGTAATAAAAAAAGAGGGAATCGAATAATTCGTGTCTCATCCTTTCCGGATGTGGCAGTGGGTAAACATATAGATATGTCAAGTGTGCCTAATATTTTCTACTACTTTTCTATTTCGAGTTTGATATTCTAGAGTATCGACTAGACTTAGAACCTTAAACCCTGTTTGAAGGTTCTAAGAACCAACATTACTGATGCTGCACCATTACCGGGCCAACGCAGCCCGGGCATAATTCGACTATAGATTCAGCTTCGGCAATATCATTACAGAAAACGTGCGCCAACCGTTGGTTTAGGCTCGGCCGAACGTTGGGACGATTGTCGACACCCAACCTTATTTCCGTTAATGAGAAACACAACTGTATCGTCGGCGTTATTCTGGCCCATGGTCTAATTAACATTCCTAATTGACGGAAAAAAGGTTGGGTGTCGACGATCGTCCTAACGTCCGGCCGAGCCTAGGCCAACGATTCGCGCATTTTTTTGGTAATGATATGGCCGAAGCTGAATATACGAGGGGGGACCCAAAAAAAACGGGAATTTCGTCATAACTTATTTATTTCTTAATATTTTTACACCAAATTTTGATCACCTTCAAAGTATTCGCCATTGACCACAACGCACTTCTCCAAACGATTCTTCCATTGTTCAAAACAGTTTTTAAATTCACTCATCGGGATGTCTTTTAAGCCTACCAGCGATTTTTGTTTCACCTCCTCCACAGTGGCAAAACGCTTTCCTTTCATATTCCTTTTGAGTCTGGGGAACAAAAAGAAGTCACAGGGGGCTAGATCCGGTGAGTATGGGGGGTGGACAATCGGTGTCATGGCGTTTTTGGTCAAAAATTGCTTCACGGAAAGGGCGGTGTGGGCCGGCGCGTTGTCATGATGGAAGAACCTATTTGGCTGCAACCCTTCTCATGTACAAATCTTCGGATAAAATTCTCTGAATTGAACTCCACGACATTCCCGATATCTGACAGAGTTGATCAATGGTTCGGCGACGGTCTTCACGAACGAGGGCATTGATTTTGTCGACGTTTTCATCAGTTCTTGACGTTGAGGGGCGTCCTGAACGAAGTTGGTCTTCAATAGACATTTCTCCATTTTTAAAACGTGAAAACCAATCGTAAACTCTGGTTTTACTTAAGGCAGCATCCCCATAAGCAGTCTTAAGCATTACAATAGTTTCCGCGGCCGATTTCCCCAACAGGAAACAACATTTCACAGCCGCGCGTTGTTCTCGACAATCTGCCATTACGTTTTTGCCGAAATGTAAACAGTTGTTTTACTTAAAAAAATCTTACAGCCGAACCGATGCACTCACAGCGACACAACTTTGCACACTGACGCAGGTGGCGTGACACTAACGGACATGTGGTCAAAGAATAGGTTCCCCCACTCTCCCTCCCCACCACAGCGTAATTCCCGGAACTTATGGGTCCCCCCTCGTATAGTCGAATTATGCCCGGGCTGCGTTGGCCCGTTAACTGGTGCATCATCAGTAATGTTGGTTCTTAGAACCTTCAAACACAGTTGGTCTATTCTGTGCCATCGATGTGCCAACGTTTGGGAAAGTCTACAATATAGAAACTTGGCGGCCATTACTGGGCCAAGTCTCAGCAGACTGTCCACCATCGGCTGAGTATTGGAATTTCTGCATGAGATCATCTGAAACAAAAAATCAAACGGTTTTAGATTCAGTATGTTAAGGGAAGTTTCTGCCTTGTTGGGCCAAAAAATGTCCGCTTTGTCACCAATTTTTTATGCAAACAGTATTAAATATAGAATGTTGACATGTGATATGTTGACTAAGCGGTCTTTATTAAACATCAAAATATTTTTTAAAGTTTGACAAAACATGGTAGTGGGAGTGGGAGGAGCCACGTATGTCGGTGCGCGGGCGATGACATTCTTCGCTTGCGGAAGTCCTAGGTCTCGGACAGGTGGTCTAAAGCAAAACAATTAAATATATTTTGACTTTGTACAATATTGTGTATAAGTTGAACTAGAATCAAGAAGAAACATTTTAAAATAAAAAAATAGTGAGCGATCGGGGGGAAGTTTGGTTTTTTTCCCAAAAATTTTCGCAGTTTTTTGTTAATTAAATAAAAACTTTTAGATATTTTTGGATAATTCTAGTTCAACTTATACACAATATTGTACGAAATAAAAAATATATTTGATTTTTTTGCTTCAGATCATCTGTCCAGGACTGAGGACTTCCGCAAGCGAAGAATGTCATCGCCCGCGCGCACCGACATACGTAGCTCCTCGCACTCCTACCACTATATTTTGTCAAACTTAAAAAAATATTTTGATGTTCAATAAAGACCGCTAAGTCAACATACCAAATATCAACATTCTATATTCAAATACTTTTCGCATAGAAAATTGGCGAAAAATCGAACATTTTTTGGCCCAACAAGGCAGAAACTTCTCTTAATGGCTATAGCGCATATCATACGATTTTTGGTATATGCAAAAATAACAAAATGGGGGACATTAAAAAAAACGACAAAAAACGTGTTTTTTCATCGTTTTTGGCAAAAAAATATTAAATATCAAAATTTAAAAAATCCTGGATATGCGCTACAGCTATAGTTGTAAAGAATATGTGGTTAAAATTTCATAACGATCGATTCAGTAGTTTCGAAGATTTTATCAACAAGCCGTCGAAAAACGTAGTTTCGAGAAAAACGCGTTTAAAGTTTATTTGGGTTACATAAATATATAAAAAAATTTTTTTATGTATTTCGAAAGTGTATTTATTGAGTGTAACAACTTTTAAATCAATATCTATAATATAAACCTATCAAAAAAATGCATGAAAATAGCCTTTTTCGCGTCTAAAGTGAGAAGACCCTTTAAACTGCATTCAATACGAAATAAAAAATTAATTTGAGAAACCGTGGCTCTGTGCGTTCAAAAGACTTGCCCATCTGATAAGGAACATTACTTAAAACCGATATTGGGGCTGCTGTTGATTAACATTAAGGCCTTAGGCCACAGTAACGGGTATAAAATCCTGTGCGAATTTAACATTTTTTTTTCGTATGAAAAAGTGATTCACTCATAAAATTAATTACACATCTATTGAGTATGAATATCAAGCTGTTAGAAAAAATATATATTTTTTTTCGATGTACCGACTACTCGAAACTTCTCGGAACAGCTTTTTTCCAATTGGCGTGACAAATAACTTCAACAATTTTCACTCCATTTACTTCAAATTTAAAAGTTATGTTCCTAATTGCATTTCGCGGAGAAGTTCGTACGGAATTTCTGATTAATCGAAAACTTTTTATTTTATGAGCAGTTTATGAGCAGTTATAACGAAATTTTTTACTGAAAATTCATTTCAGTGAATTTTGAATAAAACAATATTTTTCAAATTCCGTACGTACTTCTCTAGGTATTCTAATGTAGATTGACGAGAAATTTGTTTTTTATTCTGTGTACAAAATTGTAGATGCTAAATGTCACGCTGCGGAGCGCCTAAGAAAAAACATAACAAAAGAAAATATTAGTAGTCGGCCATTTTGTACATCGAAAAAAATATTTATATATTTTTTAACAGCTTGATATTCATACTAAATAGATGTGTAATTCATTTTATGAGTGAATAATTTTTTCATACGGAATTTTTTTTTTAATTCGCACATGATTTTAAACCCATTACTGTGGCCTAAGGCCTTAAGTAAAACTACATTTGATTTCTGGGCTCGATCGATTCTGGGAGATCGATCCAAAAAATAGCTTTATGTGCTTAAAAGATGTTTCCATTTGAGCGGAATAATTCAAAAACACATGTTATTTGCGCCTATGATTATTCGAAGTCGGAGTTCTTAATACTCCCGTCTTTACGTATTCCAGCGCCGACACATTTTAACGAATTGTAAAGATGTAAAGCAAATATGTGGCCCAGAATAAACAACGTGTGACGATCATATTAGGCCGGGTCCATACCACGCGGTTCTACCGGAGCGTTTTTGCCGGGTCTATAGTGTATGCATAGTTTAAGACATATAATACACTATAGATCCGGCGAAAACGCTCCGGTAGAACTACATAGTGTGAACCCGGTCTTCGGAAAAAGAGACGCACGAAACCAGCAGCAATGAAACTTTGTCGCTTTTCATCCATTTTCTTGAGCCGTATCTTATTTTCCCTAATAATATACACATAATTAGAGGAATTTTCTCCGATTATACAGGAAAGAAAGCATATTGAAGTTTCGCAGACTTTTTCGTATATACAGGCCTAGAGAGTCCCAATAAAAGTCGTATGTCAACACAGTCGGTACAGAAGCGTTTGACTGTCAGTTATTACATTAAATTTGGATTTTCCTTTTTCTTTTTGGTAATCGAAGTAAAGGCACCGAGTAGGTACAGTACTCTTTTCGTCCTGTTTTCGCACTTCTGATAATTTTGGTAGTGTTTAACACGTCAGTACACTGCATGCCAACCTGGGGGTATACTATCACGCAACCGCAAAGATGGGCTGCGAAGGATCTAAAGGAAAACCAGGTGTGCCCGGAAGGTTTCACGTAGACTCGTGGGGTCTGTGACGTGATAATGATAGAACGCTGATAATGAAATAGGGCCTGCTAAGGAATAAGCAAATCCATATCTAGTTTTATTCCATTACTGCGAACGCCGTCTGTTACCGTGTTTTGGGGAACATTGATTTGTCCTTGAGTTTAACTTTGAAAGATCGTCGTTTTATGATTCATGATGTTCTTTATTTTTTTGCACTGACTGAACTTGTCCCAGATCTTATGCGCTGGAATATCGCCGCCAATCACTGGAAAATCATAAGTCATAACGATAAGAGGACATTCTTATTTTATATCAATATGATGTCACAGTGTACAAAAATGTTTGTGAAGTTTTTTTTCAATGTATAACTCGGTATAATTGTCATAACTCGGCGAGATTTTGTATTTTTACGAAATCCTTTATACAAATCATAATTTGGTATCGATATCATAACATTAACACTAAGCTATAAAACGAGGAATGAATAATCATATTTGTGAAATGTGAAGCCTGTGCAAAGCACTTGAGCATCCCAACGACGGGTCTCGTTTCCACAATGCTTATCTCTACAACATTAAAAGTCCGTTTTTCAACTTTACAATGACTCTATCACTCATCTGTATAAACTTGGAAATCCACCAACTGTACAAGAGTCTCAAGATTTTAATGTTGAACCTTCACAACGATCTAGCCGTATGAGTATCCCTACAGCGTATTTATTCGGGTCCGTATCAACTACACAATGACGGATTTGCAATTTTTTTTGCAATTTTTTTCAAAATCTGCCAGTTTGAAATATTAGTCAAAAGGAACGTTTGTGATTTTTTAGAGATTTTTTTTTGGCGTCCGTTCAGGATTTTCAATTTTTCATTACGAACATTGTATCCGAAAAAATATTCATGAAACAAAGAAAAACATAGGAATAGAAACTTTTAATTTTTTCCGCTTTATCGAAAAAAATCAAAATCATAATTTTTCTGCATTGAGAAAATTGAAATTTGGCAAAAAAATGAGAATAAGATTATTTTAAACCTAATAACACACTTTTGATTTCGGTACAAATTTTACAGGATGTCTGTCAATGGGTAAAGAGGCTGCGAAAAAAATATCAGAATGGTACCTGCAATGGTTAGGATGAAAAAGAATAAAAACCCTGCGAAATGTCATAACCGCATATGTTATTTCAAAACGAATACAGTTGCTGCGTATTATTAGTAAACATTTCCTGGACAAAAAAAATTAGGGAAAAACATGTTAACTCAGCGAAATCTCATGAACATGTTTTTTTCGAAGAATAATGGACTTTTTAGATCTTAGAAGTTATATAGGAATCCTATGGAAACCGGCTCAACCTTGCCAGAGTAGCACCTGCATGGAAGACGAATAAAAAAATCAATTTCATACGAAATCTTGAAAAAACATGTTTAATCGTTTATATCTCAATTGGCTCAGGAGTATGCCTAAGAGTTCGCAAATCTCGTTACGAAGTGTTTAGTTTGTAACTTGAAAAAAAAAATTAAAATTCCCAATTGTCGCTCATAATTTAAATAGAATACTATATATTCTATCAATTAAAACAAAAACTGATTCGTAAAATGTATTTGTTTGTTTTTTTCACCGCTTCGAAGCTTAGGTGCGTATTCCTATACCATCTTACACTATATGTAAAATGGGGGCGAAATGTCTTTTCTCGCTCACTCCATCAAGTGGGGGATCCTTTGGCAGATCTTTTGAAATGAAATTGCGGTTCCATTTTTAATTTTTCATTAGTAAGCCCTGTTTGCGAAGTGTCAAGCTTCAATGTGATGTGCAGTGATCCACCTTCCTCTAATTTTTCAACTCTTAATTGAAAGAATCTGAAAAAATCTAGGTTACAGCATTTGCTTAGAACTTGCCATTTAAATGACTTCGGCCAATTTACAACAACAGATTCCGAAGATACGGACAACCAAGTTATCGCTAAGTTGACTTCGTGGAAACTGCATGAGAGGACTGCGCAAATAACTTTGTCGCATGTTGTGTAAAGCCTCATTAATAAAATATCAAACATCAAACAAAGGGTCTTTCCTCTTTACTCAGCGTGTACCATTAGCGCAAAAGCGTACCCAGGATCTAAGCGAGGAGAGGGGCAGCTCATATTAGTTTCGTAGAAGAGGGGGGGGGGGCAGATAATAGACCATTTCTTCTTCTAGGCACAAATGAACCATTAGAATCTTCCTTTGTGCAGCAACCGACACGCACTTCGCAGGTTTTCAACTAGGAACGAGAAATCTTTTATTACATCTTCAATGGCAAGAATACTCACTTTTATTGCCCCTCATCAATGTAGCTGCACATAGATTACTGTATTTAGATTACTGTAGATTTGCGAACAGGTGTTACAACTCCGTGAAAAAATGTAATTACTTCGCCTGAGTGATTGTTGAGCAATTAATTATTGAAGTTACGCTCTTATGCACGGGCGACATAGCAACAGCTTGACGAGAACTCTAATACGACTGTCGCAACATAATGAAAATAGTAAGAATCTAATGGAAATAGGCGGGACAAAACTCTTGAGATTTTTATGCATAATTTCAACGAAAAGTACAGCGTTTTGTCTGTCTCGTTATCAAGATATTCGTGAAATAAAACAGGAAATTTTAGCTGATTCGCGTAAAACGATAAGGCGCCATACGGCACGTGGCAATGCTGCTGTCAAGTCGGCCATTCTGAAGAGGAGCCAGAATTTGATGAAATTAAATTGAGTGAAATAATTAAGCGGTTGCTACAAACATTTTTTTTTCGTATAAAAATATAATCAATAGAATTAATTATTTCTTTACTACATCGAAACGAATATGCCATGGGACATAAGTTTTTCAATTTGTTTTAAATCTTAAATAAAAAGTGAGCATTAGAATGATCATCCACGATAATAGTGGAGAGAATATCAGATTTCCAATGGAATATCCATGGAGAGAATATCAGATCTTCAACTGGTAAGAACAGATACTACACTTTAATCTTAGCCAACAGATACTACACTTAATCTTAGCCAAGAAGCGATACTCTTTAGAGTTTCTTCAGCATTTAATTAGATTTTCGGTTCGCGTTACGCTTACGAGAAACGAGCGCGCGTGCGGCTTCTAGCGGTTACTCCGAGAACTAAGGGTTTCCTCACACCTATAATTTCGGTGGCCCTTGGCCATGATTTGGTTGAATTTTTTCAACCAAATGTGCAAGAAATAAATTTCACTTTCGCATAATTTTTTAACCAATTCAGACTTTTGCTCAATATTTTTCAATCAAAATAAAATATTAATATTTTTACGAATAATGTACTTAAAAAATCAATGTCGGATATGGTGAAAACAATAAAATAACATATTTACTCAATGGACATTTTATTTGAATCAAACGAGCGAAATTCAATTTTTCTTGTATACTCGAATCAACAATATTCATGTTATGAATTGGAACGCTTTTTTCGTTCGCTGCAGAAATTGCATTCAAAACAATATAATGTGCTCGCGATAATTTTTTAGATAGTTTCAATAATATGTTGTTTTCGACTAATAATGTATCTTTAGAATGAAAAAAAAACTTTCAATTTTATCATGTTATTGAAGTCAATAGCGTTTTGTTTGGACTAATAAGTCTGATTATTTACACCAACAATTTTGCAATTGAATCAACGAAATTTCATTCAATAACACCAATGATATTGGATCTATGATTTTTTTTCTCAGTGTATCCGTCCATGGATTGTATTGATCACGGAGGTACACCAACGAATCAGAACACATGAAAATAGTGGCTGGGCTTCATGGCTTTCTTATTCTAACGGCAGTGAGGCTAATTTTCATCGATGTAATTCGGGGAGAAGATGATTTTCACGCCGTCAATATAGTTAAAGGACCGTGTCCTTTAAGACCGTCGTCTCGTGTGATGAGTCGAATTTTTTTTTTCATTGCATTTTCTACTAGTATTTATAATTTCTGCCGAAAATTTTCGTTTTTGAGCCATTAAAAAGTTCGAAAAATTAGCCGAGTTATGGGTCTTTACGGAGGTGGCGGCAATCGGAGTACCCGACTACCCGACCTTGCACGGCGGGCACGACTATTTTCGAGCGCATTATCCGCCTGTTATTTTTTGAGATTAATTATTATTATTCGGGCTACCTGGAAAACCCCGACTAAGTGCCCGAAAATCGCAATCCTCAAATATTAATGAGCTCTTGTAGCAAGAAGAAGATGTGATGTATGACCCTGCAATCGCAGACTGACAAGGGGACAGTACGGCAGTCGGATTTTCGTAATTTTTCGTACTCATGGTACGCGAAGTTCAGAGCTCGAATATCAATATCCCAAAGCAGTTCGACGCCATATTCAGAAATTTTCGAGAAAATTGACTTTGAAGTTTTCGAGCGCACTCTTATCCCACAAAGATGCAACGATATTCGAACCGGGCTCGTGGCGTACCCGGTAGCGCTCGAGTCTAGTAATCACGGGGTCGCTGGTTCGAGTCTCACTTCGAATTTTTTTTTTTTTTTTTTTTTTTCATTTTTTTAAAATGAAAAACGCAAGTCATATTTTTAATTATCTCTTGATTATAAACATACATTTTCAAGTG
Organism: Ophion slaviceki; assembly: GCA_944452715.1. Lineage (NCBI taxonomy): Eukaryota > Metazoa > Arthropoda > Insecta > Hymenoptera > Ichneumonidae > Ophion > Ophion slaviceki. The sequence goes on along the minus strand of OX101783.1, from coordinate 13,000,651 downwards.
GCATTCCTTGCGGAAGACGCCGTATCCCTTCCACCCGTTCTGGAATTCCCAGAAATCTTTTGTGCACAAGCAGCTGTGCCCGCTTCGCAGGTAGTTGATCAGGACAAAGGCAAATGTACGCAGAACTGTTATTCACAATATCGACGGTTGCCAAAGCAAGCATTATATTCACATATTTCAACATTTATTCTTCTATTTATATTCCTATTAATCTACAAGGGAGTTTAAATAAATATTATTACTGGATATTTTTACGTCGCCTATTCGCAATTTCAAGCAAGAGATAATCAAAAATAAGACTTGCATTTATCATTGACAATTATAATTACATATATGTGAATGAGCATAGATTTTATGATTTTTATCCCGGGATTATTTATTTTTTTTTATAAATAATCACCTATTGTTATATAAGGAGTACAACTTTGCAGTGACCGTTTTTTTCAAAAGTTTAAGGCTTTATTATAAAAAAGTGGCTACATATTTTTTAATCAACGTACTGCCCGTCGCTAGCTACGACCTCGGCCCATCTTTCAAGTAGCATTCGAATCCCGCGTCGATAAAAGTCTTGGTCCTTGGAGGCAATCCAGGAATCGACGCAATTTTTGACTTCTTCGTAAGTACCGAAGTGCTGGTCAGCCAAACCGTGTGCCATTGACCGGAACAAGTGATAGTCGGAAGGGGCAATGTCTGGAGAGTACGGCGGGTGGGATAAAACCTCCCATTTCAGCGTTTCCAAGTACTTTTTCACGACATTTGCAACATGGGGTCGGGCATTGTCATGCTGCAGTATCACCTTGTCATGTCTTTCGTTGAATTGTGGCCGTTTCTCTTTGAGTTCCTTACTCAAGCGCATCAACTGACGTCGGTAGAGTTCCCCTGTGATGGTTTCGGATGGTTTGAGCAGCTCATAGTACACAACGCCCAGCTGGTCCCACTAGATACACAGCATCACTTTGGATCCGTGAATATTCGGTATGGGCGTCGATGACGGAATATGACCAGGCAGTCCCCATGATTTTCGGCGTTTAGGATTATCGTAGTGAACCCACTTTTCATCTCCAGTCACAATCCGGTGCAAAAATCCCTTCCTTTGTTGTCTTTGGAGCAGTTGTTCACAGGTGAAAAATTGGCGCTCGATGTCTCTCGGCTTCAACTCATGCGGGACCCAGTTTCCTTGCTTTTGGATTATACCCATATGCCGGAGACGTTTTGAAACTGCTTGCTGGGTTACTCCTAACGTCTCGGCGAGTTCCTCTTGAGTTTGGCACGAATTCTGGTCCAGCAAGATCTCCAATTCTGCGTCTTCAAAAACTTTCTGCCTTCCGCCACCATGCTTGTTCTCGACCTCAAAATCTCCACTTTTGAAGCGTTGAAACCACCGCCGATACGTTTTCTCACTAATAGAATCCTCCCCGTAAGCATCTACAAGCAAACGGTGGGCCTCAGCCGCAGATTTCTTGATGTTGAAGAAGTAAATCATAACCTCCCGCAAATGCTGAGAATTCGGTTCGTAGGTTGCCATGTTTGAGTGCCTATAACTTTATAATGCATACACGTATCCGTTAGCTTTTTAAAATTGTTTACAGTGGCAGAGCCTCTAGTTTAAAATGCCACTTTTTTTATTGAGCTAGGGCCACTACTTCGGCCGCAGTGGCTCTCTAAGTAAAACGGTCACTGCAAAGTTGTACTCCTAATATATAAATAATATATCATATATGAGAAAATATATAATTATGTATAACTATAATGAATTTTGTACATAAATAACTATTCATGGATGTTGTCCATATATAAACATATATAGATATATTATATTAATTATATATAATAATATGTGATTATATACAACAAAAATTTATCGGGATATTTAAATGACGGAGGTATGCGAATTAAAAAAAAAACGAAAAAAAAAAAAATCGAAGTGAGACTCGAACCAGCGACTCCGCGATTACTAGACTCGAGCGCTACCGGGTACGCCACGAGCCCGGTTCGAATATCGTTGCATCTTTGTGGGATAAGAGTGCGCTCGAAAACTTCAAAGTCAATTTTCTCGAAAATTTCTGAATTTGGCATCGAACTGCTTTGGGATATTAATATTCGAGCTCTGAACTTCACGTACCATGAGTACGAAAAATTACAAAAATCCGACTGCCGTACTGTCCCCTTGTGAGGGTAAGTTTGAAGCTTTCATCATATTTGTGCATGCACCGTTCTTCGAACTTAAATGTGTTTTTCTCAAAAATGTATTTTTTAATTTTTCGGGCAAGATATTTCGAAAACTAATCAACCGATTTACTTCAAATTTAAAACACATGCAGTGTATACTGGTGTCTATTAGGTATACTAGATCCAACTCGATAATAATATATTAAGGGAGCTTTCCAGTGTGAAATTTTCAAAAAATCGATTTTTTTTTTTGCTTTATCGAATAGTATACACTCTTCCGAATATTCCCTGAAATTTTCATGCCGAAATTCAGATTATTTCGGTTACTGTACAGCATTTCTTGGAAGAAGGCAACGGAGCGCTACAGCTGCCGCGTCGGCCGTCTGCCCGTGCGACCGTTATTTCTATTGTCTCGTTCCTACCTGCTCGTGTACCTTCCAACGTGAGTCCGGTTCGTCTTTCAGTTCGGTTTCGACATTCAAAATGGATAGATCTATGAAAGAGAAATGTGCGTGGCAGGATAGAAAAGGCTCGAGAAGCGGACATCCGCGAAATGAACGAAAAAGATCCGCGGGTTTCAAGGGAACAAATCGACACGATATCGAAACGGATCTAACGTTTGCGAGCACTTCGGCAGCAAAAATCTTGAAAAAGAGTCCAGAGTTTGAAGTCCGAATCGATCAAACGTTTAGCTATGTGATTTTGGAGTTCTTTTTGGTTTTCGGCGCTCTTCAGGAACTGTTGAAGTGCAAAAAGTGTAATAGCGACGTGAAGTTTTTAAAAAAATCGATTCGCGGATTGGGCTTTAAAATTTGTGTTCAGTGTTCGTGTCCAGATCCGGCCGAGATAGATTCTTGTCCTTTGATAAAAAATGTTTATGAAATCAATCGTCGTTTCTGCTTTGTCATGCGATTGGTCGGCATCGGCATAAATGGCATTAGAAATTTTATCGCCTTGATGGATTTAACTGCAAACTTCAATAATAACACCTATTATGGAATCGTGAAAATCCTGCAGATTGCAGCGAAATCAATATACGAGGCCGTCGTGAAAAAAGCAGGTACCGAAGAGAAGGAAAAAACTTTGGAAGCAGAAAATCGGGGCGATATTCTGACGGTGTCCGGTAATGGATCGTGGTCGAAACGCGGTTTCACGTCGCGCATGGGTATCGTGTCCGTGATTGGAAAATATACCAACAAAGTTTTGGATGTTGCTGTCAAATCAAGCTTCTGCAAGGCTTGTGCATTCTGGAAAGGACAAAAGGGAACACCCGAGTACGAGGCGTGGTTTGAGACGCATGAATCCGAATGTAACGTCAATCGCGAAGGCAGCGCGGGAAAAATGGAAGTCGACGGTATAATCGAAATATTCAAGAGATCAGAAGAATTGCACAACGCGAAATACGGTTTCTATATAGGAGACGGCGATACAAAAACATTCAAGATGTTATTAGAAGCCAAGCCGTACGGTGACGATTTGACGGTAAAAAAAAAGGAATGCGTTTTGCACGTGAAAAAGCGAGTATATAAAAGGGGAAACGAAGCAAGAAAAAGGTTAGTTCAACTAAAAAAGGCCAAAAAGCAAATCGAAGACAAAGCAATGGAGAGTGAACCGAAAAAAAAAGGATCTCGTTCGAGTACTCCGAAAACTAAAAAAAATCAAACAAAAAAAACTGCTGTTGAACCGAAAAGAGCGCAATTGACGTTAAAATTATTGACAAATCTCTCCGAATATTATGGCTTGGCAGTTCGTCGAAATTCCAATTCCGTGGAAAATATGAGGAAAGCCATATGGGCTACATTTCATCACAAAAGCTCAACTGATGAAAATCCTCAGCATGAGTATTGCCCTCCGGGAGAAGATTCGTGGTGCGAATGGCGCAAGGCCGAGGCCACAGGAGAGGAGTACACCCATCCACCAGCACTCGACGAAGACTTACAACAAGTTTTAAAGCTGATTTACGATGATCTAACAACGGAGGATCTCTTAGAACGATGTACGGGCGCGAACACTCAAAACAATAACGAGAGCTTCAATCACTGTGTGTGGCAATTAGCCCCAAAGCACGTATTCTGCGGCAAGCAGATAGTAGAAATCGCTACGCAGTGTGCTGTGTGCACCTTCAATGAAGGTTACGACCCAATTTTAAAAATTTTGGAGACGATGGGATGCACGATAGGGCCGAGCGCCGCAGATTTCGCCGCTAAGTACAAGAATGCGCGCATCACCCAAGCAAACCGCCGGGCGTCCCTGGATAGCAAAGAGGCGAGGACAGCTCGTCGGACTGAACAATCCATTGAGCACGATCTTTTCGAAGAAGCAGAAGGGATATTGTATGGACCTGGCATCGCTGATTGACCGTAAGTAAACGATTTACCTAAAATTTCCTCACTTGAAACTTTGAACGCGTTTTTCTCGAAACAGCATTTTTCAAAACGGTGTCCAACTTGGAGGGCAGAGTTTTAAAGCTATCGAGTTGAATTTTTTACACAATATTCTTAACGTCATTGTTTATCGTGCTATGGAAGCTTTTTTTTACATCTTCCTATTTTTTTGTAAAAAAAACTGCCAAAAAAAATGCTAAAATCGATACTTTTTGTTCAAACCGGCGCCATTTTTGCAAAAAAAAAAAAAGCCTCCATAGCACGAAAGCCAATTATATACCGATCAATAATCTTTTTGTGTTTTTTGTTTCAGATCAAAATTGTGACCCCCAACGTGGACACCACATCCAAGTGCATTTTCTGCAACAATTGTTTCATCATTTTTATAGATATTAATTAATAAATAAATCGATCTTTAAAAAATTGTTTTGTATTCTTCAATACCCAATTAATATACAAAAAAAACAGACCGATTAGATTATTTTTTCTTAAAAAAAAAAATCGCGAAAAACAGCGATTTTTCGGGCTGTCACACTGGAAAGCTCCCTTAACTATTTTTAACATGTTATTTAAATAAATATATAAATAATAATAACTTCATCGTTTATCAAAATTTTTTTCAATGAAAAACTGAAACTTGGCAAGACTATGTATTAATTGGTAGTAAAATTTCGACCTCGTCATCCGAATACTCTTATCAGAAAGAATTCCGAAAATCGATCTGTTTTCTGAGCCCCAAGCTTGTGCTTCGCCGTTAAGTATTAAATGGAAGGGTCGCTAGTGATAGAAAAAAGGCGAACAACGTGAATTGGGTTAAAAAAAAGAATTAATATATTAAATAAACTTCACGAATATTTTTGTACACTGTGACATCATATTGATGTAAAATAAAAAGTTTTTCCTCGTAGTTATGACGATTTTCCACCGATTCCCGGCGATTTTCCAGCGCATAGAGTGTGGGACAAGTTCACTCACTGCCAAAATATAAAGAACAACATGAATTATAAAACGACGATCTATCAAAGTTAAACTAAAGGACAAAGCAATGTTCCTCAAAACACGGTAACAGAGGGCGATCGCATTAATGGAATAAAACTAGATATGGACTTACTTCATCTTTATCAGACCCATTTCCTTATCAGCTCTCTACCATTATTACGTAACAGCTTCCACGAGTCCACGTGAAACCTTCCGGGCACGTCTGGATATCGTTTAGGTTTTTCGCAGCCCCACTTTGGTGTTGCGGGGCAATGTACCCCCAGTATGGCAAGCATTGTACTGACGTGTTGAGCACCACCACAATTATGAGCAGTGCTACTGACAGGACGAAAAGAGTACTGTACCTACTCGATACCTTCATTTTGATTACCAAAAAGAAAAAAGGAAATCGAAAGTTAATGGTAAGAACTCGGATTCAGACGCTGTTGTATCGACTTTGTTGAAATACGACTTTCATTGAGACTCTCTTGGCCTATATATACCAAAACGATTGCGGAAACTGTAATATACTTTTTTCCTGCATCCTCAGGGACTATATATTTCTCTAATTATGTGTACATTATTAGGGCAAAAAAGATATGGCTCAGGGAATTGAATGATAAGCGACAAAGTTTCATTGTTGCTGGTTTCGTGCGTATTTTGATTTCCTCATACGATCGTCACGCGTTGTTTATTCTGGGCCAAATGTTCGCTTTACACCTTAACAATTCGTTAAAATGTGTCGTTGCTGGAATACGTAAAGATGGCAGTCTTAATAACTCCGACTTCGAATAATCATGGGCGCAAGTCACATGTATATTCCGCTCAAATGGAAACGTCGTTTGTACAAATAAAGCTAATTTTTTAATCGATTTCCCTCAGCCTAGAAACAAAATACAGTGTCACTTAATGTTAATCCAACGCAGACCCAACATCTGTTTAAGACCAACTTAATTATAACGTTCATTGTTTGAATTCAAAAGTGACTTCATTAGCCTTAGACATTATTCTGCCCTTTGAAAATCTCCTAATTTTAGCAGACCTGACTCAATTCCACTTAATTAATCCATAATCGAATGCCTACTGACATTCATCCTCAACTCTATCCCGTGCTATTGCGCGAGGCGCGATAAAAAAAAGGGGGAATCGAATAATTCGTGTCTCATCCTTTTCGGGTGTGACAGTAGGTAAACATATTGATTTGTCAGGTGTGCCTAATATTTTGTACGCCTTTTCTACTACTTTTCCATTTCTAGACAAGGAAAAGTTACGTATTGATAGGCGAGAACGAACAAGAAATGTCAGGGAAATCGTGATGACATTTCCCTTTTAGTCGAGCACCGAAAACATTGAAATCGAGTTCTTCGAGCAAGTAGTAACTACTTCCCTATATTGTAATATTACGCAGCTGATAATCAACTACCGGCAGGAAACTTAAACTGCATTCAATACGAAATAGAAAAATAATTTGAAAAACCGTGGCTCTGTGCGTTCAAAAGACTTGCCCATCTGACAAGAAACATCGCTCAAAACCGATATTGGGGCTGCTGTGGATTAACATCAGGTGAAACTATATTTGATTTCTGGGCTAAGGGAGATCGATCCAAAAACTAGCTTCATTTGCCCAAAAGACGTTCCCATTCGAGTGGAATAATTGGGGCCAGGTTGAAATTCTGAACTTTGAATAATCAGAACGCTCAAAACTCCGAACCGAATACTACCCCGAATGATCAAAACTCCGAAAATCTGAACAGGGCCGGGTTGAAATTCTGAACTTTGAATGATCAGAACGCTCAAAACTCCGAAAGTATACCACCCCAAAAGATCAAAACTCCGAAAGAATTTTACACGAAAGACCAAAACTCCGGAAATCTGAACACCGTCACAATAATTCGGCTATGGAAGTTTTAAAACTTTCAAAATTTTCAATAAACCGAAGAATTGATTCAAGAATTTTCTTTATTACGAAGTGATTTTACGTCAATTTTGAAATTTGTCTAGACAATGTCATACGTACTACATCATTTACAGTGCACTGTGTAGACTTCACTGGCATAATCTTGACGAACCTTGTAATTTCGGAACATTAAAATTAGGAATTTTAAACCGTTGGCGCACTCAAAGTTCAAAATTTTAACCCGACCCTCATGTCAAGAGTATGCCAGCGAAAGTCTACACAGTTGACTGTAAATGATGTAGAACGTATAACATTGTCTAGACTAATTTAAAAATAGACTCGAAATCGCTTCTTAATTATAAAAAATTCTGGAAATAATTAGTCGACTTATTGAATATTTTGAAACTTTTAAAACTTCCATAGCCGAATTATTTTGACGGCGTTCAGATTTTCGGACCTTTGGTCTTTCGTGTAAAATTCTTTCGGAGTTTTGAGCGTTCTGACCATTCAATGTTCGGAATTTCAACCCGGTCCCATCTTAAATTTTGGTACATTAAAATTCGGAATTTTAAACCGTCGGAGCATTCAAAGTTCGAAATTTCAACCCGGCCCCGAATAATTAAACCACAGATGCGATTTGCGCCTATGATTATTCGAAGTCGGAGTTCTTAGTACTTCCGTCTTTACGTATTCGAGCGATGACACATTTTTACGAATTGTAAAGGTGTAAAGCAAAGATGTGGCCTAGAATAAACAGCGTGTGACGATCACATTAGGCCGGGTGCGCACTACGCGGTTCTCTCGGGGCGTTTTTGCCGGATCTATAGTGTATGCATAGTTTAAGGCGGGATATACATTTACGACGATAAAAAAAAACGATTTTTTTTTCTTCTTTAAGGCGAGAAATCCCTTAAGAATTTTCAAAAAAACGATTTTTTAAAAACATATTTCGAAAGCATGATACCCGAAGAATATACTAACCAAAGGAAAACTTGAAATATTGAATATTTGCGGAGTTATCGCATATAGTCTAGAGCGCGGGGACAGCATGCGGTGAGGTAGCGAGTAAACTTTAAGGGGTTACCCCCACTTGCGATTTTGAAAAAATCGATTTTTTTTTATTGCATTTTTTTGAAGTGCAATTTGAAGGGCAGTTGTTTTTTTTATGCCCGGAATAGATGAAGCTATGTAAATGAGTTAGAGATGTGTGCGGCCGTGTGGATGAAAAGGTAGTCTTCGAGGATTCGGCTTCGATCCGGCCAGTCAAGGTTATTCCAAAGTCGGAATAGAAATACGGGATGTTTACGTTTCGGCATTCTGATTAGGGTCCTCTTCAGAAATTTTATTTTTCTGTATATAATACGATACACATTTTATTATATAACAATGTTTGAGAACGGTTGTAAATATGAGCGTTTATGTTCATGATTCAGTTGTCTAATTCATAAATCTTATAAGTGTTAGTCATTTGGTATAATAATTCAGTAGGTTCAGTTTCAGTTATACTTAAGTAAATGCAATGTGAATAATGTAGTTGATTATATTATTTATTGTTTTTGGTGTGTTAGTGTTTGAAATGTATGATGTGTGATATAGCGGTTATCACACCGAAGCGGTTATAGCGGTTATCACATATCAGCGGTTATCACACCGAAGCTATGTAAGTTTACAAAAAAAAATATTTTCTTCGTGTAAACTGAAATTGAAACTTTAAACGCGTTTTTCTCAAAATGGCATTTCTGAAGTCGGTGACCAAGATTACTCGAACACTAATGAACCGATTTTCTTGAAATTTTGCAGGCTTATTTAATACATAAAAATGTAGTCTTTGATCGTTCGATTTTTTTTTTCGAAAAAAAAAATGGCCGTTTTATAGCCAAAAAACGGCCGTTTTTTTCGTTAAAATCGAACCATTAACTTTGACTGTCCGCCATTTTGTGAAAAATGAATATTTTTTAAAATCCTTCGATTAAAGACTAGTTTATACTTATATTTGACTAAATCCATCCGCATTTTTTTTTTCAGATGATCCACTTCGCCGCAATGTTGGTCACCGCAAACCATGTATATAAAAACATTATTTCATTGACGGCCATTTGTCACTAAACAATGTAATATTTTTCAATAAAAAAATTACTGAAAGTTCTTCAAGATGTGTTCTTTAAGATGGTATATTGATCGATTAAAAAAGTTTTGTAGTTTTCTTTAAAAAAAATCATGAAAAAGGCCTTTTTTGCGCTACAAGTGGGGGTAACGCCTTAAACGCGATTATCGCGAAACTACTTTTTCAAAAATTGGTCGTGTTGTAGCTCAAAAAGTTATCGACCGATTTGGATGAAATTTTGGGAGGTTACTCTCAGTAATATTATCGGAAGGATATACCTAAAGTTTGAAAGGTAGCGTGTAAATAAATATTTTTTTTGGGATCAAATATGTAAAAAAAATGGTCGAAAATTCGAACTTTGGAGTAAAAAGGCTTCCAAATATTCAATTTTGCACTTTTTCATCATTTTTTAGGTATATCCTTGCCCTTAATATGTCAGTAAACGAATGACACTTATTAAATCTTTTTCGGATCAACAGAAAAAGAGTGACAACTGCGGCACTTTTCAATGTCGCGGAAACCAGGCGTCCGAAGACCCTCAATAACGCCACCACTTTGTTGGTCATCCCAATTTTTTTTTTTTTTAACTTGACAGTTATCATAAACTCATGTCCAAATTTGAAAATGATCAGATTATTTTATCCCTTCTAAAAAAATTCCTGAAAAATATCTATTTTTCACGCTCCTAAAGGGATTTCTTGCCTTAAACGATAGAACTATATATGCAGAATATTTTCCTAAAGTTTCAAAGCAAAATTCGAAAAACTTCAAACGTTACAGCCCGTCAACGCTGCGCCTCACCGCTCGGTGTCGGAGCGAGGGTAAACTTCAAACGCGGTTTTCTCAAAATTGCATTATCGAAATTGGCGTGCAGGATTACTCAAAAACTATTAAGCCGATTGAGTTGAAACTTGGTAGAAATATTGATGATATTGGTACCTTTTACTTGACGAGAATTTTTTTTGAAAAAATTGGAAAAAAACTACTTTTTTAATTCACATTGTACAGAAATGTTGCGTGAGATGTTGGTTTTTTTGTAAATGCGTGCCATTTCCTTAAATTTGCACTTTCTTCATTTTAATTACCGTCACATAGAAACTCTATATGCTCTAACGGAGAAAAGTTTGCATTTTTTTGCAAATCAAAGTCTACGGGAAGCAAGACTGCAAGCCAATTCGCAACTCCTGCGGCGAGCTTGCTGTAACACTCTGCCACAGATCCGTCATTTTGATGATGAATCAATTTAAAAAAAATTGTTTTGTATACTTAAATATACTATTGAAGTATACCTAAAGTTTGATAATTGTAGAATAATTATTTCTTAGTTTAAAAAATCCCCCAATATTGCGATTTTGCTAATTTTTTCCCTGTCTAAATGTATATCGCGCCTTAAGACTTATATTATACTACAGATCCGGCGAAAACGCTCCAGTAGAACCACATAGTGTGAACCCGGCCTTCTGAAATCAGAGACGCACGAAACCAGCAGCAATGAAACGTTGTCGCTTTCATGCATTTTCTTGAGCCGTATCTTATTTTCCCTAATAATATACACATAATTAGAGAAATGTATATTCTTTAATGATACAGGAAAAAAAGTATAGTGAAGTATTCGCAGACGTTTTGGTATTTATAGGCCTAGAGTATCCTAATAAAAGTCGTATTTCAACACACTCGGTAGAGAAGCGTCTGACTCTAAGTTATTAGCATCAAATTTCGATTTTCCTTTTTGGTAATCGAACTGCAGACATCGAATAGATACAGTACTCTTTTCGTCCTGTCAGTAGGACTGCTAATAATTTTGGTGGTGCACACGTCAGTACATTGCATGCCAAATTGGGGGTATACTATCCCGCAACAGCAAAGATGGGCTGCGAAGGACCTAAAGGAAAACCAGGTGTGCCCGGAAGGTTTTACGCGGACTCGTGGAGGCTGTAATAATGATAGAAAGCTGATAATAAAAAAGGGCCTGTTAAGGAATAAGAAAGTTCTTATCTAGTTATATTCCATTACTGCGGACGCCCTCTGTTACCGTGTGGGGAACATTGCATTGTCCTTTAGTTTAACTTTGAAAGATCGTCGTTTTATGATTCATGATGTTCTTAATTTTTTTGCAGTGACTGAACTCGTCCCAGACCTTATGCGCTGGAATGTTGCCGGAAATCGCTGGAAAATCAAAAGTCATAACTATAAGAGGACATTTTTATTTTATATCAATATGATGCCACAGTGTACAGAAATGTTTGTAAAGTTTTTTTTTATGTATACATTTTTTTAACCTAATTCACGCTGTTCGCGTTTTTTCTATCTCGCATTTTCTATCATTAGCGACCTTTCCATTCAAAGCATAACGGCGCTGCATGAGCTTAAGGCCCAGAAGGCAGGTCGAATTTCAATATTTTTTCTGATTAGCGTATTGGAATGACAATTTCCGGATTTTACAGAAAGTTAATACACAGTCTTGCGAAGTTTGCGTTTTTGTTGTTGAAAATATTGATAAACAATGAAGTTATTATTATTGAAAGAAAATGCCGCCGTTGCTCCATAACCAATGGGTGTAAATGGTTCTGGCAACTCGAGTGATCTTCAATGAAAAAGAAAAAGTGTAGTTTCAGCATATTAATAGAACTTTCGTATGATCGTATACTTTAAAAAATTTCGAATATTACGAAAATGGCAAGCGGTAGAATAAAAAGTTCGATTTCCGACCGAAAAACAACATTAATCATTTGTTATTAACAAATGGATGAACTTTTAAAAAATCATTCAGTCACCGTTGATGGAAAAGGTTATAAATTATTTTCTGTTCGAATTTGAACGGAATCGGACAAACTCATTTTGAGACACGACTTACGCTGATGCACAAAACATAGTTACGAGGAAAAATTTCACTGTAGCGCAGTAGGTGATCGGGCCAAAAAATCGTCATAACTCGATGAGATTTTGTATTGTTATGAAAACCTTGGTACAAATCTTAATTTGGTATCGATGTTGTAATATTAACAGATTTTAATAGTCCCAAATAGACGGATGTACCTCACATTGGCATCATATGTACATCATCATTGCGGCATAGAAAGTCTCACAGCTGTGTATCCCTTATGAGTGCTCCCGTTGAAGTCATATTTGCATCACACGATGATTCACAATAATACATCCAAATGAAGCAAAGTTGTTCTCACGCGAATATGCATGCAGTGCATTCATCAGACTAGCAAATTCGGCTCACGAATATCTAACAATAAGTGAGTGCATATTGGGTTTATATGGGTGTCACGGCGTGAAGAAATTGTAGTGCTCATACGGAGTTCATATTAGTGGCATGGCGTGACGTAACTATGCTGTGCTCATATGGAGCTCATATGAGTGTCATAACGTGAAAAATAAAAAAAAACCAAAAAAGTTGATTAAAAAAATCTGGTAGGATTTTTATATCCCCATATGCTTTATTTATGTTCCTGCCTATATGATAAATGGATTAAAACGTATTCTGCCTAGTTAAATTTTGTACCTACCTACGGTTTGAACTTACGTCTTCTAATTCGAGAGCTGAGCGCGCTACCTACCTAGCCATTCTATCACTTGTGCAAACTTTCTTTGTGTTTGCCTATTTGTATCATTCTGGATTTGTATGCATATCGCCGTCATATTGCGCTCATGGGATGTATCACTGACAAATATACATATCGCAGTCATAGGATGTATCACTGAGAAACACGCATATCGCCGTCATATTGCGCTCATGGGATGTATCACTGAAAAATATGCATTTTGCCGTCATATTGCGCTCATCGAATGTATCACTGAAAACATGCATATTGCCGTCATGGAATGTTTTACTGAGAAACATGCATATCGCCATCATATTGTGCTCGTGGGATGTATCACTGATAAAATATACATATCGCCGTCATATTGCACTCAACGAATGTATCACTTAGAAACATGCATATCGCCGTCATAGGATGTATCACTGAGAAACAGGCATATCGCCGTCATGATGCGCCCATCGAATGTATCACTGACAAACATGCATGTCGCCGTCATATTGCTTGCATGGCATGTCTACTACCAGTGCTAACCCAGTGAATTCATCAACACAAGTCATTGGATGACTTCCATATGACGAAAAATTTGCAGATATTAATTGTGGACACTTCAGCACAGCGATATGAGTCCAACGTGCTCCAAAGGTACGATGCATTTGTAAATGACATATTGAGATCAAAATGCTTTGTACATTCACTATACTAAATGAGTTCACGGCTTTGCATCATGACATGGAGTTAATATGCTGTAAAATTTGCTTCATCAATTGTGTGCACGGTGTGATCATCATGAGTGTCTATCTGGAAAGCTGTTAGAAAATATATCTTTCTTTTTCGATGTACAAAATGGCCGACTGCTCGAAACTTCTCGAAACAGCTTTTTTCCAATTGGCGTGACAAATAACTTCAACAATTTTCACTCGATTTACTTCAAATGAAAAAGTTATGTTCCTAATTGCATTTCGCAGAAAAGTACGTACGGAATTTCTGATTAATCGAAAACTTTTCATTTTATGAGCAGTTCATGAGCAGTTATAACGAAATTTTTCACTGAAAATTCATTTATTAAGTTCAAATACCTACAACTTTTGAATAAAGCAATATTTTTTTAACTCCGTACGTACTTCTGTAGGTATTCTAATGTAGATTGACGAGAATTTTTGTTTTTTGTTCCAGGTAAAAAATTGTGGATGCTACATGTCAGGCCGCGGAAGGCGTAAAAAAAAGATAACAAAAGAAAATACTAGTAGTTGGCCATTTTGTACATCGAAAAAATAAATATATATTTTATAACAGCGTGATATCCATACTAAATAGATGTGTAATTAATTTTATGAGTAAATAACTTTTTCATGCGAAAAAAATTTGTTAAATTCGCACATGATTTTATACCCGTTACTGTGGCCTAACGCCTTAAGCTAACTTGATTCGTCGTAACACACATCTTGTAAATAAAATATCGTACAGCACCGGAAAGCACAAGCTCATTATGATCTGCAACGTTCCGGCCATGATGAAGTTACACCTATTTATCCACGCCTGCAACTACGGTCTCGTTAATTTACATACGTCATGAAACTGATGCCTTCCCAAGAAAGTTTGAAACAGCTAAAAAACATCTACCTCGTCAATCTATTTCTCAAAGGTTTTTCATGTAATAGCTATTTCTCTATATTGTGATTGTATAGCAGTGTAATTAATATCTGCTAGTTGCACATAGACCACATCCACTTAATTGTCGAACCAAGCACCGTCCGATCATGTCTCAGTACTTTATTTCCTACCTTCCGTAATGCTTGTGCCGCAATAATGCACTGTATTGTAACGGGTCTCCCCTTGTTACATTAAATTTATTTGGGTTCGGGACTCGATTAGGGTGTAAATCAATAGAGACCTTTTTCGCATACAATAAGTCGTGAATTTATTGCAATTTTTCTCCTGGGTCTCAATACAGTTTCTTTTGAATCCGCCTGTACATTCGAATTTCGTCGCTGGTCGCTTCGCTTGCCCGAGATTCTTACTTGTTTGTATTTGTGTGCGTGTAGTTTCGCTCGTGTATTTAAACATGGGTGTGTGTGTACGTTTGAATGCTGTTGTATGGATGCCGCAGTGTTTACATGTGTTTTTAAATGTGTCCTTGTATTTGTGCGCTTTCTTATGTGTATGTGTGGTGTTGCTTTTATTCCGCCTTACAATTTTTGAATATTTGTGTGTATTTGTGTGTACGTGGGTCGTTCGGGGACCTTGCCATGCGTACTTTGTGTGTGTTCGCGAATTCCAAATTTTCTGCGTTGGCTTTGCTCGGCCTCTGCCCCGTTTGTTTTGTTTGTCTCTCGCTTGCTCTCCTCAAGTAATTCTATTAGTTCTCTCTCTCGGTGACGGTTACCGTCAAAATTTAAAGACCGACGAAGACGTGTGCACAGCTGGGCGGTCCTCGTACCTTTTTTTAAATGAATTTCTGTTTCTTTATTTTGTTTACTTCTTCTGATTTAAAACTTCCTTTGCCTCATCCTATTTCTATGAGATGCCCACTGTCATTTTTCTTTTTACCTTGAGCATTTTCCTTATTCGGGAGCACCCGATCATTCCTTTTCACTACTTGCGTTCTCTGGCACTTTCCTTAGTCGGGAGTCCTTCTCGGCTGCTTTTCACTACTTGTGCCAACTGACGCTTTCCTTAATCGGGAAATAATCAAGCGCGTCCTTTTCACTACTTATGCTCAGACAATTAAAGAAAGTGATCCGAGGACTGTCTCCAATTCCTCTCGCTATTTTCGGGCAGTTTCCTTAGTGGTTGTTTTCTTCGCCTTTGCGGCTTGTACTTACGCCCATTCACTACTAATTCCCTCAATAATCGAGAGAAGTCCCTACGTTTTGCTCCTTTTCTTATTCTTGATGCTGGCGCTTTCCTTACTCCGATATTTTCCTCGCTTTTTCAGCTTGTACTGGTGTCTTTTTCACTACTTGCGCCAGCCAGAGTTCGAAAGAGAAGACCTTTTTCGGTCCGAGGACGTCCCTTTTAGACTGTTATTTTGCGGTTTTTTTGCTTCCCCTTCTCAAGCGTCTTGGTCGTTCCTCGATTTTTCTAGAATCTTTTTCTCCCCCCACTTGACTCTTTTTGAATTTCAATATCCCCACCGAGAAATAGCCCCCACTTGCTCCGTTTTCAATTTTCTTCCTAATAGCCGCGTTTAAAGGCATTGACCGGGCGTGTCAACAATCTTGGCCTTCGCGTACTTGGGAGAAACTCGCACCTGAGACGTACCTATACGTCTCAATATATCCATGTTATAATCAAAACCGGGGAATGCTGATCGGATGTACATAGGTGGTATAAATAAGAGGAAGATCTAGCCGCCGCAATGGATGGTGGGCAGTCAAAGAAGTTTTACATTCTCGCGAAGGTGAACCGGTTCTGTTTCGAGAGACTATCCGTCCGTGCATTGTATTCATCACAAAGGTGCAACAAGGAATCAGAAAACATGAAAATAGTGGCTAAGCTTCATGGCTTTCTCATTCTAACGGCAGTGATGCTCATTTACTTTGTTGTGATTCGGGGAGAAGATGATTTTCACGTCGCACAGTGGGGCAGAATCCCAAAAAGCTGGCCAAAAGTCAAATTTTTGAGTTGTATATATTCGTCTATATATGTTCAGATCTTGTTTACTGATAGTCCTAGGACGAAATTCCGGACCGGGCAGGTTTATACCTGCTCTAGGGTCGCCTCGACATCAGCCGCCGTTCGGTACGCATTAAACAAGCGTACGCGTCGAAAAATTCTTGCCTGTTTCGAAGTGCTGTGAAACGGATGAAACTGTCTCAATTTTAATTCTGCAAAATGGAAAAACTTTCTGAAGGTATGCAGAAAATATAATTATGCACAGTTATTGCTTATTTTATGTTTGAAATATCTAAATTTTGCAACAAGTAAACATAAAAAATTATACATTTTTTTTCGAAAATCGATTTTCTAAAGTAGTTTTAAAAATGTCTTCGCGAGTCTCGACCTTGTTTCAACAAGAAACTGATAGTGTACAGTACTAAATATAATATACTAAAAAACTGGCTGCTCAGGAGTGCTCAACGAATAGTTAGACTAATTTTTAGGGAGAAATACGTGGCGCGACATTAACGGACGTGTGAATGTAATCCATTGATTATTACGTTACAGCGCGTTGGTATATTTTCTGTCTATTAACATAGATTAATATTTATTTATCAATTCCATTTGTAGTATGTTCATTTATTGATTAATATTCATAGATCATTTAAATTTTAATACAGTAATTTATTATTCTAAATGTACGCTTTACGAAAATCTCAACATTTTATAAAATATTCCTGCAAGAACTCTCAGTAGCTAGAACTGTGTTTCCCCCATGTTTGTACGGCGTAACGGTTTTCGGCAGTAAAGGTGTATTAGTGTATACGTACATAGTGTATACGTAGTGTAGACGGCGATTCGGCAAGGACTGACGAGGGGCTCCTAGAGCAGCCATGTATGAAAGAAAGGAGCCCGCCTGCTGTTCAGGCTTTATTATACCTGTTGTATACTGACACAGAGGTGATTCTCGTAAAGACAGATTTCATGTAATTTCGGTTTTTTTTTCGTGCAGAATGTATGTAAATATATTTGTTAATCATTTATATCATAAATATTCGTTTTCTTTATAAATATAAAATCATTTTTAGTAGTAATAAATTATTTTTGTACATTTCGAGTCAGAACACCGTATATAGTTTTGTTAAGTATAAAATGATTTCAAAATAATGTCATTCAATTTTGTACATGTTTATATTGGTATTTTACAGAGTCTTCCCAATCTTCAAATATGGAATTATCAAGAAGAGATGTTTTTTTCATGGTGAAAGACAGTTTAAAAAACAAACAGAAATTCGTTATTGGAGTTTTGAAAGATGCAATTTTCAAGAAAACAGAATATGTGATACAAGTAGACGAGGATGAAAAGTCATTAGGACTGTTATTTGCAAATTTTCGATCCAGATGGAAAGCAGCAAATAGAGGCCAAGAAAAGTTTCTAAAAAATAATGAAGAATGGTTGAATGGCACCGTATGTTTTTCAACATTATCCGATACTGAATGCACAACATCAACATCTGAGAAGATTGTGAAGAATGATGAAAAAGGAACATCTGGACGACCTTCGAAATCCTTTGCTTCATCCAGCGATAGATCTAAGAGGCGAAAGACTGAAGAAATACGTTCTACTTTATCTACAGAAGAATTGACGTATGCTGCTCAAATGAGTTTAAGGACTTCTGGTCAAGTGGATGCTGCTCAAGTTCTTAAAGATGTCACATTAACCAGCGCAACAAGAGCCTCAAAATATATAGCTGCTGTTCGGTCAAAAAATGAGACACCTTTAACCCCAGACGAAGCACTTTCTTTGATGATCGAGAAAGGAGAATCAAAGCGCTCTTATCAGCTATCAAGAAATGCAGCTAGAGCATGTAAATGCAAATTATACCCATCATACCATGAAGTAGAAAAAGCAAAAAATCGTTGTTATCCATCAGTTGTGTACATGAATATTACTGAGTCGTACGCACAACTTAAACTACAGGCTTTACTTGATCATACCACATACAGAATTATACAACTTCAGGCTGATGTCATCGATACTCTAAATTCTGAAATTCTGCAAAAATTAGTACTTCACTGTAAATGGGGATGTGATGGAAGCAGCAGTCAAAGTGTTTATAAGCAAAAATTTGATGAGGCTGGAAAATCTGATGAAAGCATTTTTTATACTTCTCTGGTACCTTTGCAATTAATCTACAACAATCACGAGACGGATGAAGGAACTATTGTGTGGAAAAATCCTAGACCTTCATCTCCTCGATTCTGCAGACCAATACGATTGCAGTTTGTACATGAAGATGTACAATCAACATTGAAAGAAGTTACCGACATTGAACAGCAGATTGCGGGTCTTGCACCATACACTACTGAACAAAATGAAAAATCAATTTCAGTAACCTATTGTATGTCGTTTACGATGATAGACGGCAAAGTCTGTAACGCTGTAACCGGTACCACTTCTGCACAACGCTGCTTCCTGTGCAAAGCCACCTCTAAAGATTTTAATAACATCGACAAAATTATAAAAATGGACATTACTACAGATAATTTAAGATTTGGCATATCTACATTACATGCGTGGATTCGTTTTTTCGAGTGCTGTTTGCATTTGTCGTATAAGCTCACAACTCAAAAGTGGCAAGCTCGTGAAGAGGAAGTGAAAAAGATTGTGAAAGTACGCAAGGAAGACATACAGACTCAATTTAAGACAACACTGGGGCTTATCGTTGATCGACCAAAGCCAGGATATGGCAGCTCAAACGATGGAAATACCGCCCGCCGCTTTTTCGAAAATGCTAATATATCTGCTGAAATAACAGGAGTCGATGAAAATTTAATTCACCGATTTCATGTTATTTTGCAGGCAATTTCGAGCGGGTATGATATAGACGAAGAAAAATTCAAAGACTATTGTGTAAATACTGCCCGTTTATTCGTTGCTTTATATCCATGGTATTACATGCCAACATCTGTGCACAAAGTGTTGATGCACGGAGCAGAAATTGTAAAATATGCCCTTTTACCGATCGGACAACTTTCTGAAGAGGCCCAAGAGTCACGCAATAAGGACATAAAGAACTACAGGTTACATCATTCAAGAAAATGCTCTCGAGAATCGAATATGAGAGACATTTTCTATAGGCTCTTAGTATCATCAGATCCATTTCTCTCAAGCATCAGGAAATTGCCCCAGAGACCGGCGAAATCTTTACATAAAGAAGCTATAGAAATGTTAAAACAACCTGAAGTCACCAGACAAGAGATAAGGAACGATTCCGATTTGGATACAAGTGGGTCAACATCAGAATCCGAATCGAATGATTCCAACATTGAAGATGACATACAAGATTTTTGTTACTAGAAGTAAATAACAGATATTTGATTTATTGCAAATTTTGTACTCAAGAAATTGTTCAAAAATAAAAACATGGCTCAAGAGATTTTCTACTCATTTAAACCTAAAAATATTATGAAACATTTTCTATTAAAAAATATTTAAAAATTGAAAATTTTTGTGGAATCGTCTATATATCGCGTCTGCTATTTTGAAAATTAACATTCCTATAACAAATTCGTAATCAGCGATCCCAAAAACCCTTAAGAAATATGATTGGGTATTTTTTACTGAATTATATGACTAATTGGTTGAATTATGTCCGCCATTTTGGGTTCGCCATTTTGAAAATCGTAATTCTGATAACAGATTCGTATTCAGCGACCCCGAAAACCCCCGAGAAGAGAATTGGAGATCATTTTGGACACTTTCCGAATTTTGGCCAGCTTTTTGGGATTCTGCCCCACTGTGCGTCGTTAATACAGTTGAAGGACCTTGTCCGAGAAATCAGCTCAGATACTCTAACGGAAGATGTCTTCAAAAAGTGTAAGAGCAAATATCATTCGGCAGCAAGAGGCTTGTTCATTTTCAAATAGAGATGTGTATGTTATTTATGCTAGTACAAAACCTGCTTCCGTTCGGGTCCGGCGGTGTCAGGTGAAGCCTTCACACTATTGGACCGCTCATTGTTTATACGTATAGGACTGTTGTTCCGCAGATTGTTTTTGTGTCAAGGATTTCAATGTCTTACGATGCATTGCACTACAATAAGTCGGATCTCAATAAAGTGATTTTCCTTGAAATATTTTGCATGTAAATCCTAATCGTTCGGAGTCGAAAGCATCAAAATCAAGGAGCTTTGTTTATACTTTCTCTTTTTTAGAAGAGCAGCACATTCTAATACGCATTGCTGATTTTAGTGAAAATATTAAATCAAATGGTAATATGAATAGCCCATGAACTCACAAAGCCGGCAAAAATTTGGCTTAAACTTCATCTTCAAGCGTATAAATAATCATGATAGTATAGGGAATAAAGCTTCCTGTACAGAATACAAGACAAGTAAAATCTCGCCAAACAAGTCAACGTGGAAGTGTCTGAGTCCCAATTATCAACATTGAATTCCAGTTTCCCTTTCTCTTTACGTCAAAATGGAGACATCGGTCAATAAGGCTTTTTACGCGTCTTATCAGTAGGACTGCTGATTATATCTGGGGTATCAAACACGTCGGTACATGGTTCTACGTGCGACGGATTGGGGACTTTGGATTCGAGCAACCTTAATATGGCATTCGCGTAAAAGCATAGAAATTCCATCGTGTCCGGAAGGTTTTGAGTCGGTTGATGAAAGCTGTTCATTTGTGGAACGTCGTTTCAAGTTCTGGTCAAACTTTAAAAGCACGGTGGCTTATGATTTATTCTAGTTTTTATTTTCTATAGTGATCGTGATCGTTCCAAACAGTATTGCTCGTGACATTGCAGAGTGGGATCTAGAAGACGCTACTTCTAATGTATATCAACGTGATATCATGACGTAGGTAAGCATATACATTTGCCAAGTGTGCCTAATATATGACTATTTTTTTAATTCCTAATCTAATCTACAATATAGAACATCGCTTTATTTCGCATTTTCTTCTTCACCAGAGCCCTCACATCCTAGTATACGGAGCTTTATATCAGTGAGTATTGACAAGTTAGGAGCTCCTAGACGTCATGAATCCATGTGTCAATAGCCAATGTCAAGATAACGAAGAGTTCTTTATTGATTGGTGAGAATAAACACGATTCGAACTGTCAGGTAATTTGTGATGACGTTCTTTTTTAGCTAAGCACGTAAAACATAAAAATCGAGTTCACCGAGCACGGGATAACTGCTTACCGATATTGTAATATTGCGTAACTGATAATTCGCCCGACAGGAAACGTGAACTAAATTCGATGCGAAATAAAAAAGTAATTGGGCAAAACTTGGCTCTGTCCGTCCAAAAGACTTGGCCATCTGAGCGGAATAATCCGATTGGATATGTGTAATGTTATGATCCTCCGAATGTGGCACTGTTTAAGCAGCTTAATGTGTTACTTCATTGGAGCGTCCCTTATACTCCTAATTATTGATAGGAGAATTTTGATTAAAAACATATTCACATTGCGTGTTTTTGTGAAGGAATTCCGAGATGACATACAAAAACCTAATTTTCGGTCGCTACAAAAGTGTACAATAGTACGAATGCGTCAGATTATTAAAAATAATCCGATTTACATTGTACCGATTACTTGTAGTAATCCAATGCTCTCAGAAAAAATACGCTTGCTGACCTAATTTTTATGCAATATCAAGTTTAATTTTGAACTTCCGACATTGGATATATTACCACTTGCTACGATAAAGAGACGTGACAGCAAGGCAACAGCTGACTGTGTCCTAACCTCATCTCACTCATTCGAATTTCCACACATATTTCATTTTTAACCGACATATTTCGCCGACACAAATTTTCCACGCTTTTTACCAGTCGGGGCTCGAATACAATGCTTTATATTTCCCGCACCTGACATTGTTTTGACAGATCGACGTTGAAAAGCATGGAGGTTAAACTCTCCTGGTTGTGTAAAAAGAGACGGAGATAAAATCAATGTTGCCAATTATCATACCTAGAAATACTGCACAAATCGTTGGAATAACTATTTTTTCATTTTTCTAATTAAATGTGAACATTTATTAAACAGTTTACACATGGAAAATTTTAGTTAATACATTTTTTTCTTTCCTATGTTAAAAATATAAATTGTTCAAGTCTCAAGTATGATCAGTGGTATGACTAGTGTGAAGCGACAGAATTACCTTGAGGAAATAAAATTTTTGTCGCGAATCGGCCAATACATAAGTCTTTTATGTTAGCGTAATTTCCAAGCAGTGGTTGGCACCGCCGCACGAGTTCAGATTCGTAATGCGAGGGTAACTGATTCGAGTCCACGTGCGGAAATTTTTTTTTTCTTCAGCTTCTTTTCCATTTTTACGACATTTACGCAGCAAATGCACCGAAATAATTGAAACTGTATTGGATTTTATTTATATTTTCACAAAAGGCTTTCTTGGGAAATTAAGTATTAAAAAATGCACTGGAAATAAAAAGTTTGTACTACAGCTGTCTATAATCTGGAAGAAATAAAAAACTTTAATAATTTCCTGATATTCTAAGAATAAATGTTTATGTATGACAACAATTCCGCTTTATTTTGTCTTTGCCTAGAAATGTCTAAAAAATTATCATTTCTGAACATAGTTATCACATCAAGATTAAGTAATTTTTACTAATTGAGAGAATAAGAACAAACAACATGCAACATAGCATGCAAAACTAGTCCTTAATCGAAGGATTTTCATTTTTGTTGAAAATTTCTATTTTTCTAACAATAAACGAGCGATTTTTTGGTTGAAAATCGAAAGTTATCTGTCGGAAGCCGCCATTTTGTTAATTTTAAAAAAAATGCTTCGATTAAGGACTAGATTTATTATTAAACTAATGATTTTTTTTGGTTTTTTTATTTCAGATGATCCAGTAAAATTTTATGGTGGTCACCGCAAAGCAGTACATGCCGAAGGGGGTCTGACAAAGATGGCGATTTTGTTATAAACAATCAATATTTTTCTTTGAAAATATGTACAAGTCAAGTTGGAATATAACATAAAAAGTCTGTGTAACAACTTTTATAAAACAAACTTAATTACTATAAAAAAAATCATGAAAATCCTCGTTTTTTCACGCCTCTGACTGCATCTCACCTCTTAATAGAATCTTCAAACATCAACATTTGTTTTTGTGATAATCCTAACTCCTTCGAATTAGCATATATGTAAATAATAATTAGGATTATTTACCGTACATTTGAACATTTTCGCAATATTCAGTCGTACACGTCATTAATATTTTGCTACAATAATTTGCCACTGGTGACGTCACACAATGTATTAGCATAGGAACTTCGGAGATCCCTCCACCCTTCAAAAATGCAACAACTTTAAAAGATGGACACAGGATAATTTGTAAGAACTATAAAAGTGCGGCGATGAGGAGGGGAGCTGAACATTTTCATTTTAATTAGTAGGGGGGCGTGGTATAATAAACTTTGGAAACCCTTGCCCTAATCCTATAACAACCTTAATGGTGCGTTGGGATTGTATCGCGGAATCCAGGAACGCCACGTGGTCGCCAACAGCTGCGTTTAATTGTCGATCCTTGATTATTCAAGTTGATCTACTCTCATTATCATTTACGCACAACGAAAGAAGTCATTTTCGAGATAAAAAAGCTGTCTCAATATTATAAACCTCACAAGGTTCTGGAGTAGCGTTTTAGTATAAATAGGCTTGACAGAAGAAAAGACGGTGGAGTAGTTTTTTAACAAGCTGACAGGGAACCGTCTTTGTCCGAATTATCAGTGCTCAAATCGGGTTTTCCATTCTTACTATATCGATATGGAAATAACAAGGGGTAACAGCGCTCTTTCCATCCTATTCATAGCAGTGCTTGCTGTGTATGGGGTGCTAAATACGTCGGTACATTGTCAGCTAGTGGAAACGTATGACGCGAGGGCGGCGGCAATTGGATTGCATGGGCACACGGGTTATCAAAATCCGACGTGCCCAAAAGGTTTCCAGTGGATCCATAACGGCTGTTATGTAATAATGATAGAGAGTTAATAAGGACGATTTCGCTGCTGCTGATCATGTGAGGCCACATTTAATATTATCTCTATTACACCGACCGAAACCTGGAAACTTTATTGGGGGGAGGTTGTTTCAAGTTATAATTAAGTTTGATACAACCGTCGCTTTATTATTCATACTTTTTTTTTATTTCGTTGCAGCGATCTGGATCGTGCCAACGCATCTTCTCCGGAAAGCGGCGAGATCATATGCACAAAACAAATTTCTTATTGTATATCAAGATAATGTCGTAATGTTTTCATGATATATAAATATGATAGATCCTAATTTACGACGTTTGCCTTCGCTGTATTGCACTTTTTTACCATCCGCCGTAGTGTCTCGACAAGTTGTGAGGTTTCGCGTAACGTTTGAATATCTGGATATATTGATGATCTCAGCCGATACCAAGTTAACCGATATAAACAATGAAGGTTTACATGCTAGTTGAGAAAAAACAGACATCATTGCAACTGTAATGAAATTCGTTTATGCGTTTTCTTTTAGCTGAGCACCTCAACCATGGAAATCGTGTTCGTCAAGCACGTACAAACGACTTGCCCATATTATCTTTATCATGCAGCTGATAACTAATAATCGACAAGAAATTTAAACTGTATTCCAAATAAAGGATAAGCTGTATTAATTTTTTTTTATTGTTGGCCATCTCTATAATATTGGTCGATTCAACGATATAATATCAAAACACCGAAGAGTTACATATTGATCGGCGAAAACAAACATGATTGGGACTGTCAGGGAAATCGTGATGATATTCCCTTTCAGACGAGCACCGAAAACATTTAAACCGAGGTCTTCGAGCACGGAGTAACTACTTACTGATATTGTAATATTACGCAGCTGATAGTTAACAATCGGCAGGAGATTTAAACTGCATTCAATACGAAATAACAAGTGAAGGGGCCAGTCCACTTTGAAAATTTAAAAAAATCAAAAGCAAGCCAGACTTAAAGAAATCGACGATGATGAGCAATCAGAAGGGATTTTGTACGGCGCAGGAATTGCCGATTGAGTTTAGGTAAGAGTTTTTCATAGTATAAACTTCAAACGCGTTTTTCTCGAAACAACGTTTTCAAAATCTAGCTCCATCGTATCTCTAAAACTAATAAACCGATTCTCTTGAAATTTGAACCACATATTGTAAACATGATTCGCAACAAGATGATCCTGGATGGTTTAAAAATTTTGATTTTTACTCTTTTTTTGCGAAAAACTGCGAAAAAACGCGATTTTTTTACTTTTTCGTTTTTCATCTGCCATTTTTTATTTTTTGATAAAACTTTATATCCGAGGGTCATTTTGTAGCTTGTGTCATACTGAATCTAATGGACTTTGATTTTTTTGTTTCAGACAAGCCGTTGCCGAGTTGTGATGGGGCTACCTAGCCCACCTATTTTTGAAACATTACGTTAAACTATAGTTTTTGAACTTAAAAATAATTAAAAATGAATTAAATTTTTTTAAAATGTATTTCAAGACTTTATTTATCAAACCCAACAACTTTTATATTCATGTCTTTTATAAAATCCTCAAAAAAAATCGCGAAAATAGCCTTTTCGTGGCTCCAAAGTGGACTGGGCCCTTAATTTGAAAAAACGTGGCTCTCATCGTTCAAAAGACTTGTCCATCTGACACGGAATATCACTTAAAAAGGATATTGGGGCTGCTGTGGATTAACATTAAATGAAGCTATATTCGATCCCTAGGCTAAGGGAGATCGATAAAAAAAATCAGCTCTATTTGTTCAAAAGACGTGTCCATTTGAGCGGAATAATTAAACCACACATGTGAATTGCGCTAATAATTATTTGAAGTCGGGATTATTAATACCGTCATTAAGTATTCCAGTGACCACACATTTTGACGAATTTTAAAGGTGTAAAGCATAAATGTGGCCCAGAATAAATAACGCGAAATGAGCCAGCACGCAGCCAGCAACGATGAAACTTCAACGATTATCATGCCATACATTAAGCCGTATCTTTTTATTTCTTACTAATGTAAAATTAATAAGAGGAACTTTTTGGTATATATGGGCGTAAAGAGTCCCAATAAAAGTCATATTTCAACACAGTCGATACAGAAGCGTCTGAGTCCGAGTTATTAGCATTAAATTTGGATTCGCCTTTTTCTTTTTGGTTATCGAAATGCAGACATCGAGTAGGTGCAGTACTCTCTTCGTTCTGTCGGTAATACTACTCATTATTTTGGAGGTCCTCAACACGTCGGTACATTGCTTGCCATTCTGGGGACACACTCCCCTGGAACACAAGAGTTGGGCAAAGGAAAACCAGGAGTGCCCTGAAGGTTTCACGTGGACTCGTGGAGACTGTTACGTAATAACGATAGAGAGCCGATAAGGAAATAAGGCCTGCTAAGGATTAAGTAAGTCCATATTTAGTTTTATTCTATTACTGCGAACGCCCTCTGCGACCGTGATTTCAGGGACATTGCTTCGTCCTTTAGTTTAACTTTCATAGATCGTCGTTTTATGATGTAGGATGGTCTTTTTTTGCAGTGACTAAACTGGTCGCACACCGTAAACGCTTGAAAATCGCCGGATCGCGAGTACAAAACGAAATTTCTATTTTATATCAATATGAGGTCATAACGTACGAAAATATTAGTGAAGTTTTTAAAATATATTAATATTTTCCCCCTAAGTCATGTTGTTCGCGATTTTTCTATCTCGCATTTTCTGTCACTACCGATGCTTCAATTCAACACTTAAGGCCTTAGGCCACAGTAACGGGTATAAAATCAAGTGCGAATTTAACAATTTTTTTTCGTATTAAAAAGTGATTCATTCATAAAATTAATTACACATCTATTTAGTATGATTATTAAGCTGTTAGAAAATATATATATTTTTTTTGACGTACAAAATGGCCAGCTACTATTAGGAGTACAACTTTGCAGTGACCGTTTTACTTAGAGAGCCACTGCGGCCGAAGTAGTGGCCCTAGCTCAATAAAAAAAGTGGCATTATAAACTAGAGGCTCTGCCAATGTAAACAATTTAAAAAAGCTAACGGATACGTGTATGCATTATAAAGTTATAGGCACTCAAACATGCAACCTACGAACCGAATTCTCAGCATTTGCGGGAGGTTATGATTTACTTCTTCAACATCAAGAAATCTGCGGGTGAGGCCCACCGTTTGCTTGTAGATGCTTACGGGGAGGATTCTATTAGTGAGAAAACGTGTCGGCGGTGGTTTCGACGCTTCAAAAGTGGAGATTTTGAGGTCGAGAACAAGCATGGTGGCGGAAGGCAGAAAGTTTTTGAAGACGCAGAATTGGAGACCTTGCTGGACCAGGATTCGTGCCAAACTCAAGAGGAACTCGCCGAGACGTTAGGAGTTACCCAGCAGGCAGTTTCAAAACGTCTCCGGGATATGGGTATGATCCAAAAGCAAGGTAACTGGGTCCCGCATGAGTTGAAGCCGAGAGACATCGAGCGCCGATTTTTCACCTGTGAACAACTGCTCCAAAGACAACAAAGGAAGGGATTTTTGCACCGGATTGTGACTGGAGATGAAAAGTGGGTTCACTACGATAATCCTAAACGCCGAAAATCATGGGGACTGCCTGGTCATATTCCGTCATCGACGCCCAAACCGAATATTCACGGATGCAAAGTGATGCTGTGTATCTGGTGGGACCAGCTGGGCGTTGTGTACTATGAGCTGCTCAAACCATCCGAAACCATCACAGGGGAACTCTACCGACGTCAGTTGATGCGCTTGAGTAAGGCACTCAAAGAGAAACGGCCACAATTCAACGAAAGACATGACAAGGTGATACTGCAGCATGACAATGCCCGACCCCATGTTGCAAATGTCGTGAAAAAGTACTTGGAAACGCTGAAATGGGAGGTTTTATTCCACCCGCCGTACTCTCCAGACATTGCCCCTTCCGACTATCACTTGTTCCGGTCAATGGCACACGATTTGGCTGACCAGCACTTCGGTACTTACGAAGAAGTCAAAAATTGGATCGATTCCTGGATTGCCTCCAAGGACTAAGACTTTTATCGACGTGGGATTCGAATGCTACCTGAAAGATGGGCCGAGGTCGTAGCTAGCGACGGGCAGTACTTTGATTAAAAAATATGTAGCCACTTTTTTATAATAAAGCCTTAAACTTTTGAAAAAAAACGGTCACCGCAAAGTTGTACTCCTTATAATATTTTCTTTTGTTATCTTTTTTTAGGCGCTCCGCGGCGTGACATTTAGCATCCACAATTTCTTACCTAGAACAAAGACAAAAATTTTCGTCAATCTACATCAAAATACCTAGAGAAGTACGTACGGAATTTAAAAAATATTGTTTTATTCAAAAGTTGTAGGTATTTGAACTTAAGAAATGAATTTTGAGTGGAAAATTTCGTTATAACTGCTCACAAACTGCTGATATAATAAATCGAGTGAAAATTGTTGAAGTTATTTGACACGCCAATTGGAAAAAAGCTGTTTCGAGAAGTCTCGACTAGTCGGCTATTTTATACATAAAAAATATATATATATATATTTTTTCTAACAGCTTGATATTCATACTAAATAGATATGTAATTAATTTTATGAGTGAATCACTTTTTCCTACGAAAAAAATGGTTAAATTCGCACATGATTTTATGCCCGTTACTGTAGCCGAAGGCCTTAAGACCATGTGTCACACTGACCGAGCAGCCATGAGTGCGAGAGAGATAGCTGATTTACTGATTCCCAGTGTTCTCCTAAATGGTTGATTTTTTGTAAAAACGAAAAGAAACACCTTCTACTCTGTTGAACGACGAACAACTCCTTTCTCTACGTTTGCCCGAAATGTGGTCCTCCTGAGACAGAACTTGGCAGTAGGATTTTTACCGATCGAACATGTGAGCCATGTCCTCAAGAGGCCAGTCCACTTTGGAAATTTCAAAAAATCGATTCTGTTTACTGTTTTCGAAAGTACATACATTCAAAAATATTGTGTCAAACTTTTATGGAAATCCGAGCTCTCTAATTTTTTTTTTTACCTGAACGTCAGGACCTCATTTCGTCTACCTGAGCGTGTAGCGCGCTCGGCCGATCATAGTATGAACTTCAAACGCATTTTTCTCGAAACAACGTATTCAAAATCTAGCTCCATCGTATCTCTAAAACTAATAAACCGATTCTCTTGAAATTTGAACCACATATTGCAAACATGATTCGCAACAAGATGACCCTCGATGGTTTTAAAATTTTGATTCTTACTCTTTTTTTTGCGAAAAACTGCGAGAAAAAGTCCGTTTTTTTTACTTTTTTCGTATTTCATCTGCCATTTTTTATTTTTTGATAAAACTTTATATCCGAGGGTCATTTTGTAGCTGGTGTCATACTAAGTCTAATGGACTTTGATTTTTTTGTTTCAGACAAGCCGTTCCCGAGTTGTGATAGAGCTACCTAGCCTACCTATTTTTGAGGCGTTACGTTAAACTGTAGTTTTTGTACTTAAAAATAAATAAAAATGAATTAATTTTTTTTTAAATTTCTTTCAAGACTTTATTTATTAAGCCCAACAACTTTTATATTCATGTCTTTTAGAAAATCCTTTTAAAAAATCGCGAAAATAGCCGTTTTCGTAGCTCCAAAGCGGACTGGCCCCTTAAGACGGAATGACACCTCATCGCGGTCGGTATGGTAGAACAATTATAGATACCCAAAAATCTCTGAAACGGCTCTTCAGATCCCGTCGAAACTTTGCCAAACGACTTTGTCTGCGGCCGACCAATCTCGCGAGCGAACGAGATCGACCGAGTCTCACTCTGCGAAAGGGTAGTAGCATTTTATAATTACTGTTAAAAAAAATACGTTTAGCTTTTTTTTCTCTCTGCCGCAATTTACTTATCTTCGGCAGCTTTCTCAAAGGATCGAATATTCTAGCAATGACGATCGCAGGAGTCTCGCTCTACAGAAGAGCGGTGAAATTTTATGATCGCGAATTCTTTAACGGAGGACACCGTTGTTAAATTTCGAAAAATAGTTTTTTTTAAATAATTTAGAATCACAAAAAATATGATGCATATTCGTTTATAACTTTTAAAAAACAGTTTTAAAGTGGTTTTCGAACTATTTTTTAGAGGACTCTCCGGCCCTGAAAAGCGTCTTCGGAAATGCCATGCTGGTAGGCGCAGTTCTCAACTCTTGTAAGCCTATTATTTGTAGCGACAAAGTCAACGACTAAAAATAGTTAGATTTTCGACCAATAAGTGGCATAATATTACGGAAAAAAAACTTCTTCAGCTGTAGCGTCTATGAAACCGTTGACTCCAAACACGTTTTTCTCAAAACCATGTTTTTGAAATCGGGACGTAGCAGAACTCGAACAATTTTCGTCCAATCGATTTGAAATTTTAACTGAAGCTTCTTAGATTGCCTTTACGAGCACTTTTTTCGATTGATTGCCAATTGTTAAAAATATATTACTTTTTATTCAATGTATCAATGTGGAAAATGGTCGTATCGAAAAGAAAAAAGGGTATTTTTAAGCTTCAAGTTTCTAGTTTTGAGATCTTTTGGCAAAAAATGTTGTGAGCTACGGTTATCGCGTAATCATAAAAAATAACTAGGGAACTTTTTTCCAAATTTTTTTGTTTCTTTTAGGGTCGGCTTAGTTTGTTTATTTAGCTTCAAATTGGTTTTTTGGTCTCTCGAGGTAAATTTTTTGCTAAGATGTCCGACTTTGAATGAAAAAAGATCCTTTTGTCTTCGATCATCTATATCTCAGCAACCAATGATCGACCACGGAATTAAAGGGCACCTCTGAAAACTTTTCATTGATTTCACCTTTCATTGTTTTTCGAGAAAAAAAAACATCTTTTTCTCCAGTAATATTTATTTGAAAAAGGACAAAAAAATTACGTTTTATGGTTTTTCGGTGAATCTACTACTGCTTCACAAATATTGATGGAAATACTAATATTGCCAGGTTCTTTTTCTGCTTAATGTACCTGTACATTTGCCCCAATAGTCCTGTAATTTTTTTAATTGATCCATCGAACCGTTTTTTTGTTCCGATTGGTCAAAGTTTTAGAAAACGAAGGAACGTGAGGATCAAAGGAAAGTGTATTGTTCCTAAACATAGTGTAATCATTTCGCAACTTTGCACTAATTGCGTGTTAAATTTAAGAAAACAAATTTCGACAAATCTCAATTTGTAAATTTTATTTGTAGAACATTTCAGGAAACAATACTGACTCATTTTTGACACGATTCGGCCTTTGCGTACGATAATTCCACTCATCTTTAATTGCATTAATTAAAAGTTGATACTCCCAAGCTGTATTCACTAGTCGATCTGAGAACTTGTATGCGATTAATTCCCCATATTTTCTGCGAAGGTTATTAGAGTTACGAAAAAAAAAATTTTAAGCAATTTTTTTTGGTACATTTTTTCTGTTTGGTAAAGAAAATTAATCTAAAGTTTTTGGAAACTGACTTATTTTCAATTTTCGAACATGTCTAGTTTTGAAAAAAACTGTTTCCCGTAACCCTAATATCCTTTGTAGAAAATCTCGAGAGTTAATCACATAAACGTTATCAGATCGACTATTGAATACAGCTTGGAGGTATCAACTTTTAATCAATGCAATTAGAGATGAGTGAAATCATAGTGCGCCAAAACCGAATCGGATTAAAAATGACTTTGTTTGGGTTTCCTGCTATGTTTTACAAATTTAAAAAAATATTTTTTTTTTTAATTTTCGCATTTTTTTTTCTTAAATTTAACACGCAGTTGTGCAAAAAGCCGAAGAAAATTGGTCTTTTCATTTTGATGATTTGATTCATTACATGATGTTTAGGAGCAATAAACTTGTTCCTCTAATTGTTTTGTAAAACTTTGCTCAATCGGTCCGGAAAAACAGTTCGATGGATCAATTAAAAAATTAACAGGGCTATTGGGGGTACATTAAGCTAAAAAAAAACACGGCAACATTAGTCTCGCCATCAATATTTATACAGTGGTAGTAGATTTACTGAAACCCATAAAAAGTATTTTTTGTCCTTCTTTCAAATTAATGTTAAGGGTTAAAAAAACTCTAAAAAAACCAACGAACGGGGCTGGTATAAAATGTATTCAAGTTTTCAATGCTGCCCTTTAATTCCCATTGCGATCATTTGTTGCTGAGATATCGATGACCAAACACACACGGATCTTTTTCCATTCAAAATCGGATATCTCAGCAAAAAATTGATGTGAGAGACAAAAAAAACCAAATTGAAGCTCAATAAACAAGCTAACTGACCTATACATTGAGTCAACCGAAAAAAAAATCCCTAGCCCGTGGACCCTTAAAAATATAATAAATTGGACATTTTTTTCTACCGTTATTTCTTATGATTGCGCGATAACTGTAGCTCACAAAAAAAGTTTGATTAAAGATTTCGAAACTAGAACCTTAAAGCTTCAAAAGGCTTTTCTTTCATCTCGATGCGACAGCGCTTCAAAAAACACTAAATAAATAAAGAAACTTTCTGTTCCTTTAATTTTTTGGAGTAGTATATAAAATGAACGGGCGAAAACACGAACTTTTTTCAATCTCGTCTCTATTATTTAAATTATTTTTTAATTTCCCCCCGTACTCGACTGATAAAACTAACATAATTAACGAAAATATTCTACTCTTAGTTCCACAATTAAATTTACGATAGTTCTACTGCGTTCCGCGGAGAGGGTAGGAGGTTGACGTTTACATCGTTGGATCGTAACGAAAATTAATATTTGTGAATTCCTTTCAATTATTTTGGCAAACTTTGCTTACAAAAATCCTCCAATCATTTTTCAATATATTTATTTAGCGATCTACAATATAAATATTTGAAAAAAAAAAGATTTTCTATAACAATGAAAATATGGAAAATAAAATGTAATTAAGAGCTTTCGTTGCGTTCCAACGATGCAAACTTCATCAGCATGGAGAAGCTTGACTGAAAACCAGTAGTGCTATAGCGATTCTTGCATCGCCATTTTCTATTCTTTTGATAAATAAACTTTTTTTACATACTTCAATATATACATGATAAAGCCTAAAAGTTCTTTTGGCCATGTATTTTTATTGCTTTTTTTTTTAATGCCAAAGAAAACGGTCGAAAATGGGCAATGACAGTGGTGTCTTCGTTCCTTGCCATGCTGGGTCATTTTGACCCGGACAAATTTGAAATAAAATGTTCACGTTCCCAAAATAAAAAGTTTTCAAAAATGTTTATCAACACTTCAATTTTGGACTTTCCGAGTTGCTAAAGACTTGCCCTGTGGGAGGGTGGTGACCATCCTTTTTAATAACTTTAAACAAATTAATAACTTAAAAAAAACAACGGAGGTTCAGCCTGGACAGTGTCTTATCCTTCTCGACAAGTTTGATCGTCAATATTTTGTCCATCATCCACCAGTATCGGGCAACGGAGAAGAAACTGTTGCGCTGGTCACGACGTTGCTCAAGCCATAGAGAACATATTTTCCCATGAGCTTTAGCAGGGCAGATCCTCTGTTGCACTCCTTGCCACCGACCCAATTGAGAACAATGTCAACGCACTCCAGGCATATTTTCCTTATTTAATTTCTGTAATCGCTTCCACGCTCGAGAAGATGACCGTGCCGGGCGACTTGAGCTCCTCGTATTTCGGTTTGCTGTAAACCCAAGGTCGTGATGCCTTGGACCGTCTTTGGCAATTGAACGACTCCCTGGCCCACACCATTGCCGGCGACGTAGATCAGCAGAGTCTTGCCAGGCGCAATGCATGCAAGCTTGAACAATAGTATGTAAACGACGGCGTAATTCATGGTGATAGTTGTCGCATTTAAGTATCCCATTCCGGCTAGTAGGGCAAAAACCGAGTTAGCTGGAACCACGATGAGCTCCAACCAGGCTTTGAGATCGGACAGAGCGACGACTAGGTCTCCTACTTTCAAGTCTTCGACTTCCTCGCCAATGACCTCGATATCACTAGCGCATTCGGAGCCCATGGTGAACAGCGTTTTCGGTGGAGAATCGATGACTCCCTGTCGGGTCATAAGATCCTGGACGTTGAGGCCAAATGCTTTGACCCAGATAAGCACTCCACCCCTTATACCCCCGAAACCGTTGAGTATGATAGAACGCATGTACTTTGGTGATAAAGACGTCCGGTGGACGGTAGCAATGAGATCGAATTTCCCGCGACGAACGGTGGCGCCCCGCGAAGTGGTGGCGCGCTCTGGTGAGACGCAGTCGCAGGTTGCGATCAGCAACAAGGGCGCGATGTGAACCCCGGAGCGGCGTCGCCGGGCCTCGGCGAACGAGTCGCGTGCGGAAACGATAGTCGTTGCGAGATCGAGCGAGAAAGCAGACGTACTACGTGTGCCGTCGGTGCGTAAACCAGCCGGAGTGAACGACACGCGGCCTGTTTGCCGACCATTCAACGTGGCCTGCGTGACCTTCTTGTACCCATCGCGAATCGGACAGACGTGTCCAGTCATTAATTATACGCGATACATAATTAGGATTAATTAGAGTATTAACCCCCCCCCCCCGTGTTACTCTGTACGACCTCCCGCCTCCGGAGCCATTTCTTTCCCCTTTAAGGTAGTACGTGCACGCACCTCCTCATTAGAAAAAAAAATTGATTTTTTTGTATGCTGTAGTAGAGACATAAAAAATGACGTCCGCGAAAACTCTGAAGACCTTACCGGCTAAATACAATAGTAATTAATTCACAAAAACAATGCATTTAACCCGCACTATATAGAGAATACACGCGGATCGAACTTTGGAACGGAAATAATAATAGTTCCCGCTTAGGTCAGGGCTATGCGAAAAGCGACGAATAACAAGAAAACTGTCGCGGTCACGCATATTCCATAAAAAATATAGGTTACGGCCTGTGGCAACTCAAGTCAAATCTGATTGCGATTTTATTTCACTTACCAAACTATACTACAAACAGTTATCACATGCACTTCTCAAATAATTATTTTCTGTATCATGTTTATTATTTTTTGTTGACTAGTCAATCCGCTAGTACTACCTTAATAAATAAAGAGTGCTGCTTTATCGTATCGCCATGTTCCGTGAATATCTATAGCGCTAGTCGATCCTCCCTATCCGTAA
This sequence comes from Ophion slaviceki, assembly GCA_944452715.1. Taxonomy (NCBI): domain Eukaryota; kingdom Metazoa; phylum Arthropoda; class Insecta; order Hymenoptera; family Ichneumonidae; genus Ophion; species Ophion slaviceki. The sequence goes on along the minus strand of OX101783.1, from coordinate 12,964,790 downwards.
CATTGGTTTCCGGTGTTTTCTCCTCGCCGTTTTCCTTTGGTTTCTCGCTGTAACCATTTCTCGATCTTCTACTCCTTGTCATCAGCCGCGGTTGTTTTCTCGTCGATTATTGTTCGGTTTCTCGGGCTGCTCGTTGTTGGGATTTTTCGTCGGTGTTGTGTCGGCGTCCTGAAGCGTCTTCTTGCCCTCGATCACCGGGCTCTTCGTGCCACACGAAAAATTCGGCGAAAATTTCACCAAACCAACGCGACGGAAAAAAACACTACTATAACACACGGCTATAACACATGAAATATATTTCGAACGAATGAGCGAGGTTATAGCCGCTGCTTCCGACCTGTCAAAAAACAAATTGTTCTGGGAGGATGCGAGCGCGGTTGGTAAAAACAAGACGATGCGAGCTGCGCGCTGCCAGTGAGAAAACAGATGAACTAAGTTTTCGGCCGGGTAGATAATATTTTGAGCTTTGGTGGTACATTTTTGCTACATTTACATAAAAATTTCAAAATTACCTTTCTCCGCCATTTATTCGTGGAAACGGGTGAAACAAAGCTTAAAATGTGTGCTTTTCCACGGTCCAGAGGATAGTTCTCAGCAAATTACCGGAACTACGATGCAATGGTTAATAATTCACCATTTATCGCATGGTAACCACAACTACAATTTTTTTCGAAATTTTGGATGATGGAGCGAACCATCCCCTCGAACCAAGCGTCGTGCATGCACAAAACAAATTTCATTCCAATTGGTTGTTCCGTTTGGAAGAATTCTACTTTCAAAATTTCGGTGCGGTCGGAGGCGTGTGGCACATCGCCTTAAGGTTGTTATGGGGTTTAGCCGTCGGGGGTGCAGTACGAGGGGAGCGCCTTATGCTTATGCACGGAACCGATTGACTGCTACCAACTGTTAGCTTTCAAAGAATAGTCATGTTAAACGTGCATTTTCGAACTCCTTTTCTACATCTATTTGTGAAAAGATGCATTTTGAAACATTCGGTGATTACATTAAGTGTTTTCAATACTTTGTATAATTATTTTCTATAACTTTTTCTCGCTAAATTAACGCGAAACGGATTGGCAACGTCGTAAATCGTGGTATATCATAATGCCCAGGTTGGTAGAAGTATCGCGAAGTTGAAGACATATGCGCCCCGTTCGTAACTTCAATATCGGCCCAAGGAGCTGTCACAAACGAAGATCGGTCCGAGTGAAAAAAATCCAGCTGAAAAGAAAAAGTGTGTACTAAAGCTATCTATAATCTCGAAGATATCGAAAACTAATAATATTCCGATATTCGAAGAAAAAAAATTATGTATGAAAAAAAATCCAAAACGAACCAAAAAACGTTGATTCTCGAGTTATCGGCGGATGGTCGGGTAAGGTTTTACTTAGAATCGGCCCCATGATTGACTGTCGATGTCTGATCTTACGGACCGATGGTGAGGTTCACCTGATTACTGACCGATGGTAGGGCTCACCTGCTTACCGACCGATGGTAGGGCTGCACTGCTTACCGACTGATGGTGAGACTCACCTGATTACTGACCGATGGTAGGGCTCACCTGCTTACCGACCGATGGTGGTAAGTCCCCCTTGGCCCCGAATGGAATTCCATGGAATGGCGCGATGCGAGAGGGATGGGGGATAAACACAGGAACACACGTCCGATTCCTAGCGAGGCCGCGCAACGACTGACAGGGTCGAAGTGCTTTGTGGTAAAAGGGAGTTCCCCTCCCCTCCCGCTGGTAGGAAGGGGCGGTGGGAGGAAGAAGGGGGGGGCTGATTTCTCAGAAATTGTTTTAAACATTTGTAGGTGGTGAGTTATCAGGCGCTTGCCGTGGCCTGGCAAAGCCCCCCTCCCGCCGAGATGCGATAGCTTTGTTTATAAATTGACGTGTTGAAACTAGTCAGCGAATTGAGGTGTTGAATGATTGTTTTCCGAGAATTTGTCATCGGCGGAAGAGTGACATTGATGGGGTCAAAATAGCGGCAGGATTTCGTCCGATTTTTTTTCTACGAATTATATTGTTTAAATGTTTTGTGGGGTGGCGAGTCGTCGGACGCGTGACATTCAGCACTCGGACCTCCGTGCCCTCAATGCAGGGGGTGGTCGCGGTGGTCGAAAGGAGTACATAATCTTGCGATTCAAGATCGGACACACACATGAAAAGAACCACGTACACACAAGTGAAACAAAAATGGCTCTCATCAATAAGACTGGTAAAATTGCCGATTTTCTGCTGACGAAGAAGCTTAGCGAGTTTTCACCACGGTCGGATTATGTCATCACCAACATACGGGCGGTCAACACCAAATTTGGCAAAAAGCACGTCGTCGACATTCGCAACGAATTCAGCGTGTTTGTACCCGCAACGATCATCAAGGCGCTTGAGGCTGATTCGACAACATTTGAGAATATGTTGGCAGCAGCGCACAGAGGAGACCTATGCATGGTCTATGATGGCGGAAAATGTCACAGCCTGAAATTCGCGAATTCAGCAACATTCCAGCTGATGTTGGCAGCAGCGTACAAAAGAAATATCTGCATGGCCTGCATCGGTGGAAAGTTTATCGCATAAGTTAAGGGTCATAGAAATCGAGAACAGCTAGCTCATATACTAAATATGAAGAATTATCTATTTATTGAAATCTTGGAAGCGGACTCTGAAGATATGGATGCATAATGCATAATGAAGGATACTAGTAAAGCATTTCAAGAAAACAAATCATTTCGGGTTCAAGATTGAAAAGCATGAGAAAGAGCACCCAACGTCTCGCTATTTGGAACTCGATCTTGTGTATACAAACTCGACGTTCGAGCGCGTGCGGGCACACACACACACACACACACACACACACACACACACACACACACACACACACACACACACACACACACACACACACACACACACACATGCTCGTTCGCACACACACACATGCGCGTGCGAAGTTGTATAGAGATTTTTTCTCAAATATATATTGGCGAGCCGTTCTCCATCGGTATTTGATTCATCGAGCAGTCTTGACAGTCAGACCATGGACGATGCGATCAAATTATCGATAAGTTGAGCGGTGCGAAGAACAATTTCTCTCACGTGGAAAAGTGGCAAAAGTTGTGTGACGCGCACGTCAAACTCTGGGGGCAAACATTGAAAAAACCAGGGCTCAACGTCGGTCAAAAACTCAAAATTCAATCGACAATAGCGAAATTGTTGTAAATGAGAGAAAAAATCGTGCGTGGAGCAAATGTAAACAGCGCTGGTGTGAGCGATGCTCATGATAAACTGAGTAGTTCGATCTCCAGTCCGCATTTGAAAATCGGATAAAGACGTTCTCGATTGTGAATTTCGAGCACAAAGATGTGCAACGTTTCCTCGGAAATGCGATGCGCGCGGTGGTATCAAAACTAGACAAAATCGTGCGCGAGGAGGGTAACGTGAAGGTGAATGTGATCTTAGCGTGCAAATTTCACCTCACGAAGGTGAATGAAATCATTGAGGAGGAAAAGAAATTTCAAACGAAAAACGCGATGATTCTATCATCGAGCAATATTGCCGAGTGGTTCATCGAGTGCGTCCAAGCAAAACTCGACACCAAAATCGAGGACTTTCAGGGAAATGAGTGGGGTTGGACGTTATACGAAATCTCACATCTACTTATGAACATTAACAAGCAGGAATCACTGCGAGAAAGCTTATCCACATACACGCGTCTCCCGAGGGATATACAGATGAAATGTGCCCTCATCAATATTGAAAACACTGACCCTCATTGTTTTCTCTGGTCCCTCACCGCAGCTCTCTCCCCACCACCGAGGATGGATTCGGAACGTAAGAGTTCTTATCCTCATTATAGCGAAGTGCCTAAATACGACGGCTTGGATTTTCCGATGAACTTCCGAGGCGATTGAATGGTTTGACGATCTATGTGTATAGGATCGATGGCATCGCGAAAGATGGTATTAGTAAAATTGTACCGATATATCTGAGTAAACAAACGTTGGATAAACCAACCATTCACAAACTCATGATCAAAGCCGATATCGATGAGGAGGAGGACGAGGAGGAGGAGGAGGCTGACGAGGAGGATGCTATCGTTCCTAAGGTATATCATCATTTCGCGTGGATTAGAAACATGTTGCGACTCTTGAGTGCGCAGATCTCGAAGGGAAAACGTCGCGTGCGGATCTACGGCCGATGCTTGCGTCATTTTACTACGGAAGAAAAATTGCTAAGGCACAAAGAGGATTGCGCGAACAATTATAAACAAAGTTATAAAGAAAATTGTATAAATTTTATTTCGAATTAACCATGATTTCAGTTATCTGTGGATCGTTCGGTCCCAATCACCCCGGTTAATCCGAGTGTGACTGTAAAAAGTATGAAAGGCTAGCATAGTATATCGAAAGGCTATCAGTATGGGTTTTCCACAGATAAATCAAAGACAATAAGAACATGCCCATAAGACGCGGTAGCATCGCACTACCAGCGTACTAAAAAATCAGAAGAGAGGCCGCAGATGAGTGGTACGCAAATGTGCCGACCGAGTCATACTTGATGTATTACAATTTCAATAATCTGTATAGTGTAGCTATGTGTAAAAAAAAATACGTAATTCACTAAAGAAATTTGAAACATCGCGTAAGATTGGGATTACGCGTCATGGAAATTCACAGAGTACTCGAGTTTAAGCTTGGCTAAAATGTCACAATGATCGAACTGACTCTCATTCTTGCGTTTATTATTTTTACGATTCATCTGGAAAGCTAGAATGACATATAGTGGCTTTTTTCGTTCTGGTTATGGTATCGAGTTGAACGTGAGCAATTATAAAAGTCCGCGAGCATGATATTTAAACGGCTACATTTCGATAGGTGTGATGGAGCTCGTTCCCGAAAGCGTCAGCGTGAAATAATTATTCATGGGTAGTTGTCGTTCAACTGAATCGTATCCGAACAGAATCCTTTTTTATACACTTCAAACTTCATACACAAGTCATGCCATACAACAGTATCACAGTCCTCATATCGTTCATGATTGTATCTGACAGTGCTACCAGCACACAAATATCTCTCCAGATCTTGAGGTAGCTAAAAATGGTGAAAACTGTCAAATGACATGACTTCATCGCTGGTTTTTTTGTATGTAACCTAATGTGTACCAGGTCCATCTTAGTTATCGAGATTCACAGTGAGGGATTCGTAATTTCGGCGTCCACTCTTGAGAATTCATTTCTCACGTGAACTCCACGACAATGAGAAATTTTCCTCGCTTTTAAATTCATTATCGAAATGGTAAGCAATGCTTCAAATTGGGACTGCGCATCACAAATATGCAAAGAATTTTCAAATTCAAACAGCGCGTTTGGCTAAAAAAAAATACATCTATGTAAATATGGAATTGGGAAAGAAATCTGACAATGACTTTGAAATTTTTTTACAAACTCGTGAACAGTCCGGTCTTTGGTAAAACAATGGAAAATGTGAAGAAACATCGGGAAGTACGACTTGTAACAAAGTGGAAGAGGCAGTAGGGAGCAGAAGCGCAGATCGCCAAGCCCATATTCCATAGCTGCACCAAATTTGACAATGACATTGTTATAATCGAGCTCAATAGAGCGTGCGTTCTCTTTAATAAGCCCATATCCACAGGATTTTCCATTCTCTGTTTACCTAAACCCTGGATTTATGATTTTAACTACAATTACATACTCGAAAGATTTAACAATCGAACAAAATTATTGTATACGGACACTGTACGTCCGATTTATCCGACGTCCGACATTTATGAAACGATGATGTGTGACATTAACATGTTTGACACGTCTGATTATTCGGCAAATAATCCGTACAATATGCTCTCACGATATAAGAGGAATTAGGCGTCATGAAAAATGAGAATAATGGTCCTATTATGATGGAATTTGTAGACTGGAGAGCGAAATTGTACTCGTTTAAAATCTTCGACTGTGACGATGTGAAGAAGCGAGCTAAGGGTATTAGGCGGTCAACCCTAATATCGATCATATTCGAAAACCTAAAACAATTGCTTGTTTGCGCACGAAACAAACCTCATCAAGGTGCAATAATTGATCACGAGTAAAAAAACACATTGTTCATTCGGCGATGCAAAATAAAGTTGCTCTCAGCTGGAGAGATGACAAAAGAGTTCTAATTTCCAGATTGCATGGACACTCTTCCATAGGGTTATGATTTCGATGATATGGAATATTAAAATAAAGTCTTAAAAAACAATTGTGTGTAAAGAGTGAAACGGTAAAATACATCTACGCTTAAACCTAGACATTTCCGACAATTTACCCCCCCCCCCCCCCCCCCGACCTATTGAAGAAAAAATCATGCCATACATATTCGAGCGCAGTCCGTGACACTGAGAATGTAAACAAATCACGCATACTATAAGACGAGCAACAGCAATTGGCTTTGAAGGAGGAGGAGGCCGATGTCGATAATACTTTCAATACTATGTATGGTGATGGTGAAGATGATGTTGATGATGATGATGATGATTATCAACAAGTATTATTAACATCATCTAAGAAGGATGTTGAGCGAGAAAATTCGAACTTCGATGATTTTATATCCTGGTGGTACGGATGGGAAAAAGTCGTAAATCGTGTGTACTCTTCCCTCATTGATAACTTTACGAATTTTTGAATGATATTTAAGAAAAACAAATTTTAAACAGTAATAATAATAATAACATCCGTTCTAAAAAAATCTGATTTTTTCTACGAAAATCATTTTGTCGATTCTGATTTGTCGAAAAAAAAAAAACATTTTTTGCACTCTACAAATTTTTTAATGATTATTTTTAAAATAAAACATTTTTTTCCAACAATTTTGTATAATAATAATAAATTCGTATTTGAAAAATCTTTTTTTCGATGAGAATCCGTTTGTCGATTCTGATTTGTCGATCCAATTGTTGTGTGTACCATCGAAGGCCAATTACCGGCTGAACGAATAAATAATTTAAAAGCGAGTTTCTTGAAGATCAACACCAGTCACGATTTGATCTTGCCATCGACTTGATCGCGCTAAAATATATTCATTATGACTGTGCCCACGTTTGTGGATCTGCAAGGATTCATTGTTGGACGGAACTTTATCGCGAAGAAAGTAGCAATTTTGCGAGCGAGATGCGTACTCTCCCATTACATTTTCGCGAGTCGCATATCACGGAGACTTCTCACAAAATCTGAGAGATACGAATCATCATGGGCGCTTCTACGGTATTCCGGACTGTATCTTCAAACCTGCCTGATCAGTGATCCGGCTACCAGAACAACATTTCCAGTCGGGGAATTTTATAACGGTCCTGTGAATCGTCATTTTCACGGTACCAAGGGTTAGTCCGGTAATTAGTCGAACCGTACCTATTTTTTCAGCTCCGTGGTAACATTCACTTAGCAGATATTAATAATGTACTGAAATATGATAGGGAGTTTTCCATAAGCGTAATGTAATTAGTCCACGAAATACGTCGAGTTGCCGATTTTTTTCGTCTAACAAACGGTACTGTGGATCATACTTAAACTGCAAAGGATGATCAGCAAAGAGGTTATAAAGGTCCAGAAAAAAATTTCAGCTCGGTGGTAACATGTTGACTCAACTCCAGAACAACCTTAAGTGTTGAACGAAAGGGTCGCTAGTGACAGAAAATGCGATATCGATAAATCGAGAAAAACGTGATTTAGAGGAAAGAATATTAATATATTTAAAAAACTTCACTAACATTTTTGTACATTATGACATCATATTGATATAAAATAGACATTTCGTTTTGTATTTATGATCCGGCGATATTCAAGCGCTTACGGTGTGGGACGAGTTTATTCACTGAAAAAAAGAACATGCTGCATCATAAAACGACAATCGGTGAAAGTTAAACTAAAGGACGAAGCAATGTCCCCGAAATCACGGTCGCAGAGGGCGTTCACAGTAATAGAATCAAACTAAATATGGACTTACTTAATCTTTAGCAGGCCTTATTTCCTTATCAGCTCTCTATCGTTATTACGTAACAGCCTCCATGAGTCCACGTGAAACCTGCAGGGCACGAATGGTATTCCTGTGCCCATCTTTGCTGTTTCTGGACAGTGTGCCCCCAGTAGAGCAAGCAATGTACCGACGTGTTGAGGACCACCAACATTATGAGCAGTACTACTGACAGAACGAAGAGAGTACTGCACCTACTCGACGTCTTCATTTCGATTACCAAAAAGAAAAAGGTAAATCCGAATTCAATGCTAATCACTCGGACTCAGACGCTTCTGTATCGACTGTGTTGAAATGAGTTTTATTGCGACTCTCTACGCCCATATATACCAAAACGTTTGCGGATATTTCAATATACTTTTTTTTCTGTATTAGCGGAGAAAGTACGTTCCTCTGATTATGTTTACATTATGAAGAAAAAGAAGATACAGCTCAAGGAATGGCATATTAAGCGTCAAAGTTTCGTCATTGCTGGTTGCGTGCGTCCCCTCGATTTCGTTTATTCTGGGCCAAATTTTTGCTTTACACCTTTACAAATCGTTTAAATGCGTGGTCACTGGAATACGTAAAGACGGCAGTATTAATAACTCCGATTTCAACCAATCATTAGCGCATCTCACATGTGTGGTTTAATTATTCCGCTCCAATGGAAACGTCTTTTGAACAAATAGAGATGATTTTTGGATCGATCTCCCTTAGCCTAGGGATCAAATATAGTTTCACTTGAAGTTAATCCACAGCAGCCCCAATATACTTTTTAAGCGATGTTCCTTGTCAGATGGGCAAGTCTTTAGAACGAAGGAAGTGTTTTTTCAAGTGAATTTGTTATTTCGTATTGAATGAAGTTTAAATCTCCTGCTGGTCGTTAATTATCAGCTACGTAATATTAAAATATCGGTGAGTAGATACTCCGTGCTCGAAGAACTCGATTTTAATGTTTTCGGTGCTCGGCCTGAAAGGGAATGTCATAACGATTTCCCTGACAGTCCCAATCATGTTTGTTCTCGCCGATCAATATGTAACTCTTCGGTGTTTTGATATTATATTGTTGAATCGACCAGTATATAGAGAGGGCTAACAATAAAAAAATTAAGACGGCTTATCTTTTATTTGGAATACAGTTTGAATCTATTGTCGATTATTAGTTAACAGCTGCATGATAATGATAATACGGGCAAGAAGTTTGTACGTGCTCGACGAACACGATTTTCATGGTTGAGGTGCTCGGCTAAACGGAATGCCATCACGAATTTCATCACAGTTTTAATTATGTCTGTTTTTTGTTTTTGTTTAACATGTAAACCATTATTTTCTTTTTATATCGGTCGACCTGATATCGGATGAATTCATTAATATAACTCGCTATGCGAACGTTACGCAAAAAACTCCCAACTTGTTGATACTCTACGTCGGATGGTCAAAAAGTGCAATACAGCGAAGGCACGCGTCGTAAATTGAGATCAATAATAGTAGTTTATTAGGAAAACATTACAACATCAACTTCATTTAAAATAAGAAATTCGTCTTGAAGATATGATTCTGTCATTTTCCAACGAAGATGCGATGGCACGACCTAGATCACTGCAACGAAACAAACAAGGAACGTTATAATTAATTTGGTCTTAAGGAGGTTTGGTGGTTAGAGCGAGTCCAAGATGAAAGCCCGATTTTTTTTATAGCATTGTCGAGACCTTCGTCCATGCGTATGCGGAGCTTTCACGAGATTTACCGTACACTTTCCGAATTATACATTGTTAAAGTTGGTGCATTAGTCACACGTAGACGACGAAACATGCCTGTCCTCTCATATATCGATTTTGTTGTGCTACTTGGAACCAAGACGCACGTAAAAAAAACTGACGGTTGCCATCGTTGAATCTTTGGGGTTCAATAAGGCACCTTGAATTGGAATGCTCACCGCAGAAATGAGTAATAAATTTAAAAATAAAGTCGCGAAAAACCGAAGTTTTCGGAGGCCGAGACTTCTCATGACATCACAGCAGCCATCTTGTTCGAGGTGTGGTAACGCCGGATACCCGTGCAAATTTGATTCGTCTATCGGATATGTTCAACGCGAATTGAAAATATGATTGTGCGAAGCCGTACATTTTTTAATGGATTATGAAGGGCCCTTTCGTCGATATTTACTTAAAGTTCTTTTATGTATAGGCATCTCATTTTTTTCTGGCGACATGTATACAACGCATCTATATATAAAATCAGCATGGAAGAACCGTCATATAAAATGAACGTTCCTTTTTATATCTGCAAATATTGTAAAAATTGGAAAAGGGAAAAATAACATAGGCATCTATGAAATATGTTGTGACTTTGGACAGATTGAACATTGGACATTGAGGTTAACTTCAACGCGACGTCTTTAATTTGCAATCGCAATATTATCTTTTTATTTTCTTATTCTTGTCCGACAGAATCTACCTTTGTCTCTAAACTGGAGTTCAGGTACAATCCCGTTACTCTCTCCATAAACTTCTACAGTATTTTCATTCTCCATGTTTACCGGCTACAAAAAATAATAAGCCGGACGCGTGGGGCCGATGACAGCCATCGAAAATGCGACGATGGTCAAGGTCAGCGATATGGCGTACTACTGAAGTCAAGTAGTAGATTATTACGTTTGTTCCTATTTTATAAAAAATAATAGGAAACTCGAAATTCAATGCTTAAAAAAAATCTCGAAAAAATGGGCCGCATACATATATCTAAAACGTGGCGGTATTGCGACGCAAAATAGACTCTCAGTTTACTAGCGTGGTTATCACCGTACCTCCTTAAGCAGATATTGGGTCTGCCGTGAATTAACATTAAATGAAACTGTATTTGATTTCTAGGCTGAGGAGATCTATCGAAAAATCAACTCTATTTGTTCAAAAGACGTTTCCATTTGAGCGGAATGATTAAGCCACACATGTGAGTTGCGCCAATGATTATTCGAAGTCGGAGTTATTAGGGAGGTACGGTGATGACCATGCTAGTGAACAGAGTGTATTTCAGGCCGCAATACGGCCACGTTTTAGATATATGTATATGGCCTATTTTTCGAGAAATATTTTTTAAGTATTGAATTTCGAGTTTCCTATTATTTTTATAATATGGAAACAACCTTAATAATCTACTACTCGATTTCAGTAGTGCGCCATATCGTTGACGTTTAGCATCGTCGCATTTTTGGTGGCTGTCATCGGTTCCACGCGCCCGGCTTATTATTTTTTGTGGCCGGTTAACATGGAGAATGAAAATACTGTGGAAGTTTACAAAAGAGCAACGGGATTGTACCTGAAGTCCAGTTTAGAGACAAATGTAGATTCTGTCATACAAGAATTATAAAATGAAAAGATAATATTCAGATTGCAAATAAAAAACGTCGCGTTAAAATTAACCTTAATGTCCAATGTCCAATCTGTCCAAAGTCAAAACATATTTCATCGATTGTTATATTATTTTTCCCTTTCCCAATTTTCACAACATTTATTTCACAACATTTGCATAAAATAAAACGGAACGTTTATTTTATGTGACGGTTCTCCCATGCTGAATTTATATATAGATGCGTTGTATAGGTACATGTCGCCAGAAAAATTGAGATGCCTTTGCTGTACATAGAAGAACTTCAAATAAATATCGATGAACTGCCTTTTATAATCCATTAAAAAATGTACGGCTTCGCACAATCATATTTTTAATTCGCGTTGAAAATATCCGATAGACGAATCAAATTTGCGCGGGTATCCGGCGTTGCCACACATCGAGCAAGATAGCTGCTGTTACGTCGGAGACGAGAAGTCTCGCTCTCCGAAAACTTCGGTTTTTGCGACTTTATTTCTAAATTTATTGCTTATTTCTGCGGTGAGCTTTCTAATTCAAGGTGCCTTATTGATCACAAACATTCAACGAACGCAACTATCAGTTTTTTTTTACGTGTTTCTTGGCTCCAAGTGGCACAAAAAAATCGATATATGAGAGGACCGGCACATTTTGTCATCTTCGTGTGATTAATTCACCAACTTTAACAATCAATAACTCGGAAAGCGTACGGTAAATCTCGTGGAAACGAGATTTACTCCTTAAGACTGCCGTCTTTACGTATTCCAGCCACGACACATTTTAACGATTTGTAAAGGTGTAAAGCGAAAATGTGGCCCAGAATAACCAGCGCGTGACGATCGTATGAGGAAATCAAAATACGCACGAAACCAGCAACATTGAAACTTTGTCGCTTATCGTGCATTTCCCTGAGCCATATCTTTTTTCCCTAATAATGTACACATAATTAGAGGAATGTATATTCCCCGATGATGCAGGAAAAAAGTATATTACAGTTTCCGCAAACGTTTTGGTATATATAGGCCCAGAAAGCCCCAATGAAAGTCGTATTTCAACAAAGTCAACACAAAAGCGTCTGAATCCGAGTTCTTAGCATTAAATTTGGATTTCCTTTCTTCTTGTTTGTAATCAAAATGAAGACGTCGAGGAGGTACAGTACTCCTTTCGTCCTGTCAGTAGGACTGCTCATAATTTTGGTGGTGCTCAACACGTCAGTACAATGCTTGCCATACTGGGGGTACACTGTCCCGCAATAGCAAAATAGGGCTGCGAAAAACCTAAAGAAAATCCAGACGTGCCCGGAGGGTTTCACGTGGACTCGTGGACGCTGTTACGTAATAATGATAGAGAGCTGATAAGGAAATAGGTATGATAAAGATGAAGTAAGGCCATATCTAGTTTTATTGAATTACTGCGAACGCTCTCTGTTACCGTGTTTTGAGGAACATTGCTGTGGCCTTTAGTTTAACTTTGAAAGATCGTCGTTTTATGAGTCATGTTGTTTTTTATGTTTTGGCCGTGAGTGAACTTGTCCCACACTTTATGCGCTGGAAAATCGCCGGGAATCGCTGGAAAATCGTCATAACTACAAGAAGAAATTTCTATTTTATGATGTCATAGTGTACAAAAATGTTTGTGAAGATTATTTAATATATTGATTCTCCTTTTACCTAATTCGCGATGTTCGTCTTTTTTCTATCTCGCATTTTCTATCACTAGCGACCCTTCCATTTAATGCTTAACGGCGAAGCATAAGCTTGGGGCTCGGAAGACAGATCGATTTTCAATGTTCTTTCTGATAAGAGTATTGGGATGACGAGGTCAGAATTTTACAAACAATTGGTACATAGTCTTGCCGAGGGCTAAGGGAGAGCCAAGCAGGCTTCAGAAGCGGGAGGGGAACAAGAGACCACGTGTTCGTTTTAAATGCTCTGATAAACAACAAACTTAAAAAAAGGCGGGAAATTATTTGCAGCATTTGTCGACTTTAAGGCGACCTTCGACACTATCGATAGGGTTCTTCTCATAAACAAAATTAAGAAAATAGGAATAAGAGGAAGACTCCTCAAAATGATAGAAAATATGTATGACAAAACCATAAATGAGATAATTGCAGGGGAAGGAACAACCGAACGATATGAGACAATAAGAGGGGTGAGACTAGGGTGCCCACTCAGCCCTTCACTCTTCAGTCTCTTCATAGATGATATAGACGACATATGGAGGTCAAATAATGAAGGGGGGACGGTTATAGGAGACGAAAAATATTCGCGGACGATATAGTGTTGGTAGTCGATGAAGAAGAGGGCCTATGGGAAATGTTGAAGTCGTTAGAAAAATACGTAGGAAAAATGAACAAACTGTAAACATTAAAAAGACATAAACTCTAAGATTCAAAAGGGGGGGGGCGGAACAAGAAAAACCACAAGCGGAAATATAACAACCAGTAATTGGAAATAGTGAAGGAATATGGTTATCTCTAGGTAGTTTTTTTCGACAGGAAACACTTTCGAAAAACACATTAAAAATATAACGGAAAAAATAAGAAGGGCCAACAATGCAACATGGGGAACATTTAAAAGAGCCGGAATAAACAGTTTGAAAAAAGTCTATACCTATCTGATGGATGCCATTGTTAAATGTGAGATTCTGTACGGAAATGAAGGGTGGAAGAGACGGGAGCTAGTGGAAAGACTCCAAGGAGGTTATGTAAAAATGGCCATGGGCCTTAATAGAAACACGCCAAACTATATTAGTACAGTCGTGCTGTCGCTGAAAAACCACGTAATCGGAAAAAATTAGAAGAAGGCTAATTTTTTGACAGGTGATTTTGTAGGTGCCGCGGGTGCTAAATCCAAGTTTGCGTAAAAATCGGGGTGTAGGTTTTTTTGGGGGGATGAAAGGGGATGGGGGTCGATTAATGCCAAACTACAACCTTTACGAGGTCGGCGCCGTGAGACGAAATGTGCAGAACAATGCAGGCTTTAGTTTTGTTCACAGCGCCGAAGTCGTGGAGGTTCATTTTGAGAGTGAAAAAGTGGGGTGAAATTTTGAAAAATCAGTTTTAATTCAATAACTCTTTAGAAAAAATTCGCACATTTTTTAGCCAAATGGAAACGTTGTAGCCCTTAAAAAGTTGCGTCGATCAAGTATTTGATCATCACTCTCCGATAATATCTTCACCCTTCAAAAAACGGTTAAAATACCAAAAAAAAAATTGTTTATTGAATAACTCAAAAACAATCGATTTTTCGGGTATGGTGCAAATGTTCGAAATGTAGAGAATAATTTTCTCTATATTTTTGTTTCTATGGACCACCTTTGAATTTTGATTCTCCAACCCCCCTCGGGGGTTGAGAATTCAAAATGAAATTCTGGGAAAACTATTGACCGTACGAATTCGGCGCTGCGGAAGAATTTGTAGCTTGAACTCTCAGCTACATTTTTGTCCCCAGCGCCAAACTCGTGTCACTTTATTTTCGGTCAATAGTTGTCCCGGAATTTCATTTTGAATTTTCAACCTCTGAGAGGGGTTCGAAAAAGCAAAATTCAAGAGTGGTCCATAGGAACGAAAATATAGAGAAAATTATTCTCTACATTTCGTACATTTAAACCATTCCCGAAGAATCGATTGTTTTTGAGTTATTCAATGAACAAATTTTTTTATACTTTAACTATTCTTTTGGGGGTGAAGATATTTTCGGATCGACGCGTCTTTTCAAGGGCTACAACGTTCCCATTTGAACAAAAATTGTATGAATTTTTCGTAAAGAGTTATCCAATGAAAACTGATTTTTCAAAATTTCACCCCACTTTTTCACCCCCAAAATGAACTTCCACGACTTCGGCGCTGTGGACAAAAAAAAGCTCGGATTTTTCTGAACATTTTGTCCCTCGGCGCCGACCTCGTGGGGGTTGTAGTTTGGCATTAATTCACTTCCATCCCCTAAAAAAACCCTACACCCCGATTTGTAGGCACCTGCGGCACCTGCAAAATCACCTGTCAAAAAACTAGCCTTCTCCTAATTTTTTCCGATTCCAATATACAGCACGACTGTACTATATATGGCGGATGGCAGCGGCATGTAGGGGTATACCGGCAAAAATATGGAAGAGAGTGGCAAACTATTTAATAGAGATAATGAAGATGGGAGAGGAAAGGTGACCGAAGAAAGGCCTCAAAGTGGAGACAAGAGGAGTACTAAATAGAAACCCAACAAAATGGGGAGAGGAAGTCAAAGAGGCAACGGAGGAAGTAGGAGCGGGAAACCTATGGAGAGCATAAGGGAAATGGAGAGAATAGTAGAAAGGGGGACGAAAACAAAAGTGGACCAAGAATCCCATCAGGATTGGAACAAAATCGAAAAATCGACATATTGCGCACACTACAAAAGGAGAAAGTATATCATAGGGACAGAGAAGTACTAGGAGGATGTGAATATAATGGGCGAAACAAAAGAAACCTGGGCGAGATTGAGATGTGGGAATGTGGGAAAGGAAGGAAATAAGGGATATAGTGACAACAAATGCAGGGTTTGAAAAAAGGAAGTGGAAAACTTAGTGCACATATGTGCGTGCGAGAAAGCCAAGGATAAAATATTTAAAAAATAGTAGAAGGTCTGGAAAAATGGATAGGAGATAAAGGAGAGCAAATCAATAGAAAAATACAGACGGTGCTTAAAAAGGAGCCTGTAACTGAACTGTGTATGTATGTAAACACATCGAGAATCTGATTGGGAAAATGGTAAATGAGAGCGAATACGAGACGAAACGAAGGCAAAACGGCAATAGGATATAAGTTAGAAATAAGAAAATGTTTGTAAGGGGGAACCTGTATGCAGGGGGGCCCTCTATGTGCAAACACCCCGAAGGTACCTGAAATAATACCTGAAATAATAAATACTACTCCTACTACCACTACATAGTCCTGCCGAGTGAGAATTTGTGGTCGGAAAATAGTGATAAACAATGAAGTTATTATTATTTAAAGAAAGTGCGGCCGTTGCTGCATGGCCAGTCGGTGTAGGTGGTTCTGGCGGCTAAGCCGATTTTAAATGGAAAGTCTAACTTCTAGTATAATAATTCTACTATAATTCTAGTATAATTTCTAAAAAGTCTACTTCTAGTATAATAATTAATCTTTCGTATAACCGGATACTTTTTTAAATTTCGATAATTACGAAAATGGCAACCCGTAGAATAAAAAGTTCGATTTTCAGCCAAAAAAAAACTTTAATAATTTGTTATGAACAAATGAATAAACGTATCAAAAAATCATGCGGTCTTGCGATGCAAAAATTGTATAAACTATGCTCGGTCCGAGTTTGAAGTGAATCGGACGGATAGATTCTGAGACACGACTTACGCTGATTCATAAAACGTAGTTAGGTACAAGAAAAAGTTCACCGTAGCGCAATGAGTGATGTGGCTCTTCACCAAAGTCGTCATAACGCGGTGAAGTTTTTAAGGTTTTAGATCAAAATTAAGGTTGAGATTCTAATCTATGAAACGAGGCAATACAAAATACGATTCATGAAATTGCAAGCCTGTGCAAAGCCCTTAAGCATCCCTATTTTACCCTACGATATTTATACGACACCGGTAGCTGCCGAAAATTGCGTTGGCGTTCGCATTGTCAGCAGAAATTCGCCGTTTCGACAAATATGGACTTTTTCCGAGCAACCGGAATCCAACGTTTGTCCAGCCACTCCGTAGATATATATTTTTTTTACATAGACAATAGAGGAGTCTCATAAGAAAACTAGTAACTGGCTACGGATCGTTGTTTATGGCACATCGTACATGCAAAATTTTAGCCATCTTACTAAGTATTTGTCGTAACACCTTGTGAATTAAAATATCGTACAACATCAGAAAGCACAAGGTCATTATGATCTGCAACGTTTCGGCCGCGACGAAGTTACAAATATTTATCCACGTTTTCAATTTCGGTGTCCCTAATTTGCGTACGTCATGAAAACGATGCCTTCCCAAGAATATTTGAAGCGGCTAAAAAAAAACATCTGCGTCGTTAATGTATTTTTCAAAGGTTTTTCATGTTATAGCTGTTTCTCGATATTGTGGTTGTATAGCAGTGTAATTAATATCTGCCAGTTGCACATAGGCCACACCCACCTAATTATCGAATCAAGCACCGTCCGATCGTGTCGCGGTACTTTATTTCCTACCTTCCGTAATGCTTGTGCCACAATAATGCAACATATACATGTTATAATCAAAGCCGAGGAGTGCTGATCGGATGTACATCGTTGGTATAAATAAGAGAAAGATCTAGCCAACGCAGTGTATTGTGGACAGTCAAGGAAGTGTTACATTCTCGCGAAGGTGAACCGGTTCTGTTTCGAGAGAATATCCGTCCGTGCATTGTATTCATCACAAAGGTGCATCAACGAATCAGAAAACATGAAACTAGTCGCTGAGCTTCATCGCTTTCTCCTTCTAACGGCAATGATGCTTATTTTCTTCGGTGTGATTCGGGGAGAAGATGATTTTCACGCCGTCAATATAGTTAAAGGACCTTGTCCGAGAAATCAGCTCAGAGACTCTAACGGAAAATGTCGTAAAAAAGTGTAAGAGTAAATATCATTCGGCAACCTGATAATAGTTCACTGTCAAATAGAGATATGTATCTGCTATTCATGCCAGCACAAAAAACGCTGTTTCGTTTCAGGTCCGGCGGTGGCAGGAAATGAGTCTTCACACTATCGAGCCTCGCATCGTTTATAGGAATGTTGTTCCGCAGATTGTTTTTATCGAAAGATTTTAATGTTTTATAATGCGAATAAATCGGATCGCAATAAAGTGATTTTCCTTGAAATATTTTGCATGTAAATCCTAATCGTTCGGAGTCGAAAGCATTAAAATCAAGCTATTCGGGTACGTATTAACTACTTATCTGTGTTGCAATATAAAGAAGCTGATAATTGAGTATGCAGCTCATCAAACGTCTCCAAGTGCGTTTGTGGTAGGACCTTTGTTTATACTTTCTTTTATTTAGAGGAGCAGCACTTTTTAATATGCATTGCTAATTGCAGGAAGAATATTAAATAAAATGACAATATAAATAGTCAATGAAATCACAAAGCCGGCGAAAATTAGGCTTACACTTCATCTTCGAGCGTATAAATAATAATGATAGTATAGGGAATGAAGCTTCCTGAACAGAGCAAGAGACAAGTAAAATCTCTTTAATTAGAATGCTAGATATTCTTTCAATTAAAACAAAAACCGATTCGTAAAATGTATTTGTGTTTTTTCACCGTTTTGAAGCTTAGGTGCATAGTTCTATACCACCTTACCCTATCAAACACGTTGGTACATCGTTTTACGTGCGACGGCTTGGAGACTTTGGATTCGCGCAACCGATGTTTGCATAAAAGGATGGAAATTCCATCGTGGCAGGAAGGTTTTGAGTCGGTTGATGAAAGCTGTTCATTAGGGGAACGTTGTTTCAAGTTTAGTTAAATTTGAAAAGCACGGCGGTTTATGATTTATTCCAGTTGTTTATTTTTCTTAGCGATCGTGATCGTTCCAAGCAGTATTCATCGGAAAATAGGAGAGCGGGATCTGGAAGACGCTACCCCTAATGTCTATCAACGTGATAGCATGATGTAGGTAAACATATACATTTGTCAAGTATGCCCAATATATGACTATTTTTTATTCCTAATATAATCTGCAACATTTAACGTCCTATTATACGGAGCTTCATATAGTGGAGTATTAACGAGCTGGGAGCTCCTAGATGTCATGAATCCATATGTCGATAGCCATGCATATTTATTGGTGAAAACAAACACGATTCGAACTCTTAGAGAATTCGTGACGACGTTTTTTTTTAGCCGAGCACCGAAATTATAATATTACGCAGCTGCTGATAAAATTACGGACAGGAAATCTAAACTGCATTCGATAGGAAATAAAAAAATTATTTGTCAATACTGGGTCCTGTCTGTTCGAAAGACTAGCCCACCTGAGCGGAATAATGCAATCGGATATGTGTAGTGTTACGATCCTCTGTATGTGGCACTGTTTAAGCGACTTCATGTCTTACTCAATTGGAGCTCCCCTCATACTCCTAATTATTGATAGGAACAGCACATTTTGATACTGTGTTAGTGAAACTGTCGCATTAACCCTTGCCACACTTTTGTAGAATGCACATCGTCAATACATTTTCGCATTTAAAAAAATGCGGTGGGGTTGTTTCGAAACTCACAGTGGCGAGTAAGGGTTAAACTCTTTTTTTCGTTATTCTGATGTTCACTTGTCACTTACATATCGTTGAAAACATTATTTTACGGCCGACCTACGGTCGATAATAGAGTTCCGGAAATATTCTAGATGATCGTCCTAGTATAAATAGGACGTGAAGCAGTTCTTCACCAAGTCAACATACGAGCATCTTAGTCCGAGTTATCAGAACTAAATTCGAGTTTTTCTTCCTCTCCTTATCAAAATGAAGACATCAAGTAGCTACGGCGCCTTTTTTATCCTGCTTCCAGCAGTGCTTATTATGCATGGCGAGCTGAACACGTCTGTACATTGGCGTACATCCGACAAGTTTGACAACTCGAAGCAGCGCCGTCAATAGCATCCTGATCTGCTTTACGGAGACATTTTCTCATAGGGTTTCGACTGGATTACTGACGGCTGTTATGTACTAATGATAGAGAGTCAGAAAGGCTATCACGGCTGCTGTGGATGCAGTAAGTGCATACTAAATCACATCGCTATTACGCGAATCAAAATTTGCAACTATCGTTGGAAATGGGTTGGGTCAAGTTTCAGTTAAGTTTAAATCAACTGTAGTTTTAATGATCATGCTAGTTTTCATTTTGTTGCAGTGATCTTGATGGTGCTAAGTCATCATTGGAAAATGGCAGAATCATATCTACAAGACGAATTTCCAATTTTATATCAACATGATGTTATGGTGCGCAAATATATGTACGTTATGGTTTCCTATTACATTACTATTTTTTATCACAATTCGCGACGTTTGCCTTTGCTGTGTTCCACTGTCCTTACCTCACTAGATTCCTTACGTCTTTTGCTGGAATCTTTCCGTCGCTCAGGTTCGACAAATTGGCAATTAGCCCCGCAGCGTTCGAATATCTCTATACAATCGATCACAAAGATTACCATTAGCACAGGTCTAAAAATGGCATAAATTGGTTTTTGCCCTGATGAACTGATCCTATATCAAGAAAATGGAGATTCACACATTGATTGACAAAAGCAGACATCATTACAACTGTGATAAAATTGCTGATGGCGTTTCGTTTCAACTAAGCACTGCGGTAATAAAAAAATCGTATTCCGCATCACGGACAACATATTTGCCGACATTACGCGGCTGACAACCAATAAACGGCAGGAACCGCAAACTGTATTCGGTATAAAAGATAAGCACGATTAGGTTCAAGAATCGTTAGCGCTGTCCGTCGAAAAGCCTTATTTATGGGCAGAATGATCCAATTGCACAAGTGCGATTTACCCGCATGATTCTCCCAAAGTAGTAATTCATTATTAGTGCGCTCATTAAGCCACTTTTATACGTACAGTTGAACCTCCATTGTGTTCCTTTTTTATGACAACAGCACATTCTAATATGGATTTCAAACGATAGGTAAAATATTGTATGTACTAAATGGTGCGTTGATATCGTATCAATAAATCGACAACAGCCATGAAACCGGCAAAAACCGAGCTCAAACTCGATGTC
Source organism: Ophion slaviceki (assembly GCA_944452715.1). NCBI lineage: Eukaryota > Metazoa > Arthropoda > Insecta > Hymenoptera > Ichneumonidae > Ophion > Ophion slaviceki. The sequence goes on along the minus strand of OX101783.1, from coordinate 12,943,675 downwards.
TTCGATTTTGCAATTTATTTGACTCGGGTGACTTCACTTGCCATCTGTGCATATTTCGGGCGATTGATCTATGATTTATCTATTTATGTGAACATTATAAACAGCAGCAGGTTCTGAATAAGCGTCCAAGTATAAATAGGACTGAAACTTCATGATACGTGTAGAAGACCTCAACAAGTCGACGAAGAAGCGTCTGAATCCGAGTTGTCAGCATTCGATTTGAGCTTTCCTTTCGTTTAACATAAAAATGAAGACATCAAGTGGGCACGGCCTCTTTTTGGTGCTATCAGTCGCAGTACTCATTATGTCCGGCGTGCCAAACGCGTCGGTACATTGTTTTTCATACGAGGGATTTGACCCCTTGGACCGGAGCACCCTCGTATGGTTTCCTCGTCCAACCAACAAAAATCCGTCTTGCCCAGAAGGTTCCGAATGGATTGATGGAGGTTGTCACGAAAGAACAAGAAGCAGTTGAAGAGGACATTGCAGCTGCTGTGGACTGAGTAAGTTCATGCCTAAAATTAAAACCCGTTACGACGAATTAACTTTGCGACTTTCATTTGGGGTACGTCGATTCAACTTTGAGTTGATTTCAAAAGATCCGTCTTTTGTGATTCATACTAGTTTATATTTTTTACAGTGGCCCTGATCGTTCCAAGCAGTATTCATCGGAAAGTGGCAATATAATTTGCACATGGCGAGGCTTCAATTCTCCATCAATATGATGTCACAATGAGCGAAACGAATGTATTCGTCAAGATTTCACAATATAGTATCATATTTTAATGCAATACATAACGTTTGCCTTCAATGTACTCCACATTATTCCGTCAATGCGGTCCTATTATGATTACTAGAACCCTTTCGTCGTGTCGTATCGCTAGGTTGGGAGTCTCCGACGCAACGTTTGAATATCTTTGTATATTGATCACGGAGATCGCCAATGACAAGGATCTCCATGATTCAAATCGGTTTGACATCATAAACTCTTGTGTGTATATCTAATATGAAGAGGATGGAAAAAATCTCCGTACCGCAGTTGCAATCATTTCTGTGACGAGGCTCAGCCGAGGATCGAGAGCGTTGAAACCGAGTTCTTCCAACATCGGATAACGTACTTGCCCATATTGTGATATGACGCGGCCGATAACGAATAACCGGAAGGAAATTTCAACCATTTTAGACATGAAAGATATCAAAAATTAATTTGAAACAATCTTAGCTCTGTCCGTCAAAGAGACTTGCTCAATTAAGTGGAATAATCGCATAAGGTAGTTGGCCCAGTAATCGTCACCTTAAGCAAATCGCTCGACTTTGCAAATTTATATAGCTGAACTTGGAAAGTGATTACAAGTTATTTTGAGTAATTTTTAATGTTTTTTTTTTTATTACGAAGAAGAGCATCGTTATAAAACTCCCGTGCCAGGTACAGTTTTGGAGAAAATATTCATCGTCATCGTCATGCCACCATGATAGTTGGTCTAGTAATCGCCATGTGAACGTTCCACTAATCGTCACATGCGTTCAAACTGCCTTGAGGCCTTATTATATAACTTTGAAAAAAAAAGGATTTTTTTTAATTGACTTAAATTATGTAGAAACATCTCGAAAATGATATGCAAAAGTTATTTTTTTCAAGACATGTAGAAAAATGTTTAAAAAAACTTTAAACGCGTTTTTCGTGAAGCAATGTTTCCGAAATCGGGCGAATGTAGGCCCTACATTTTTCGACCAATTGGCTTCAAATTTTAACTGTAGCTTCTTTTTTTTATAATCGCTTACCAATGACGGTTTTTGAAAACAAATAGAGGCCGTTTTTTAGTGGAAAATGCGACTATTTTCAAAATGGGGCGAAATTTGCAAAAATAAATATTTTTTAATAATCGTGTGTAGTTCGGTAGCAAAACTCATGTAGATTACGGAAGAAAAAAAATCTTTTGGGTGCTCATGTGCGTCTTCAACGAGGCCGCCCGTGCAGGGCCTCGAAAAAATGCGTTCTCTTTGTACCGGCCACTGGGCCGCTATTTTGTATTTTTTGGGAAAATAAAACATTGATTTAAGTATCCACGGATATGTCAAATAAATCATCTAAACCTCGTTTTGATTGCTTTATTAGTCATTTAAAAAAAATCCCAAAAGGGGATTTGTTTTCCGATCATCCAAAGGTATATAAGGCCCTAACTCGTGAGTCCCCAAACTTTTTCGGTCGGTGTTTCGAAATTTTTCGTACAGCGTCGGGACGCCCCAAGGCATCGCAATGCCCAGTTTGGGAACCTCTGCCGTAACTGATTATGCAAAGGTTCGTGGACCTTTGTTGACTCGATCGTGTCTGCATATATAACTGCGGAATAATTTTTAGGCACTCAGTCACAAACTTTTTGGTTTTTATTAAAACATTTAATGAAGAGTTTGATACTTAAATTTCTCTTCGTGCAACTTTATTTATTTAAGAAATAAACTAATTACGGTTAGAATTATAATTTTTAACGTTAGAATTATAATTTTTATTAATTTTCAATCCTTATATATACAACTATTTTTTTCATCAAATACTTTTTAATATTTTTTTGCTCGAGGGGTGTTCGCCTGTGTTCGAGACATACCCAGTTATCGACATCGTCACGACCCAGTAATCGATAACGTATTTATTTATATGTATATCTTTTACTATCGCGAATGTATGTATGACGGTCACTCGTCCGTGGATTCTTCAGTCAATGCTAATTACGGACCCAATATTTATTTTCTGATTTTCTATAAATTAATATTCGATACATAAGATTTTAGTTTTCTAACATTGTCCCAGTTATCGGCAGCATGTATATTTCGCTGAACCGGTAATCGTCATATATGAAAACTCGTTGGAATTAGCATAAAACTATAATTTTTCATGCTGAACGCAAAACTAAGATGCTTGTTAATTAGTTGAAGACAAACTTACCGCACGCAAGTCCCCAGGCATTCTCAAATCACCCGAGTTGTGACACGGTTCACGATAACCTCCTAATGAAGGATTCGGCCAAAATGACAGATAGACGTGGTAACGGAAGATATTTAATTATATTATTCTTGAATACGTATACTTACGAGTGTGATAATGTAATACAACATAGTAAATACCTCCTGGGAGCTAATATATCACAGATCTGCACGGAGGACTGATTTTTATCTCAAAATACTTATTTAATGTGTAAAGATGCGGATTACTAGGACCCTGACGGCCACTGGGCCGACTACCTTATGCGTAATCTTACGATTCCCCGGATGTGACCATTTATTAGGGGCACTGTTTAAGCTCCTGCAAGTGTTACCTAGTTGGAGTTCCACCTACACTCCTATTAATTTGTAGTAACAGAACATTTCATTATGGATCAGAAATGCTGATAAAATTGTCGTACGTGATTAACAATATACCGTCCGGTGACACCACGTTGGTACCGCGCGAACATTTTCGAACAGATGACGGTGACATCATGTTGGTGTCCCGTGCAAAGCAATCGGTCTCTCGAAAAACGCTGGCGACAGCGGGCGAAAAGATCTGCACGAGTTCTACCAGCACCAAACAAGAGAATCTTTGTTACACGTGAGGACGGTATAGTGTTAAGGGATCATCACAGTGTAAAAATGTAAAAATATCGATTTTTTGCATTATCCGATTATAAACATGCTGTTCAATTTTTGGTACGGAATTCGAATTATTCCGGTTGCTACAGCCTTTCTCAGAAAATGGGATTCGACTAGCTGCGTGAGACTTGGCACGGATGGACGCGTTTTTTTTTTCGAAATGTCGTTTTTCAAAACGGTGTACACTCTCAAAGGAAGATTTTTCAAGCTATCCCTCTCAAATTTTGACACAACATTCTTTACGCCATTCTTTACTTTGCTATGGGAGCTTTTTTTTTAATCCTCATATTTTTGTTTAACGACAAACTGTCGAAAAAATGGGCTAAATTCGATACTTTTTTTTCTTCAAACCATCGTCGTTTTGCCAATTTTTATTTTAAAAAACCTCCATAGCAACAAAGCGGCTTTGATACTGATTAATAATCTTTTTACAAATTTGGTTGCAGATAATATTTACGGCCACAACCGTGTACACCGTGAGGGCTCCTTTTCTTCAGACATTTTCAACCATTAAAAAAATGTAAACGAATAAAAATGAACGTTTGAAAAATTATTTTCTGTTCTACTTGAGTGCTTTGATTTGACAAAAAAATCAGACTGATTAGCGTATTTTAACCATTAAAAAAATCGCGAAAATCAGCTATTTTTCGACTGATTACACTGTGCACCCTTAATGATGCGTTAAGATTGTATCGGGGAATCCAGGAACGCCTCGAAGCCGGCACAGCTGCGTTTAATTGTCGATCTTTGATTATTCAAATGAATGCTTCTTATCATTTGTGCATAACTAATGAACGAGACAACGAAGTTATTTCATTATAAACCTCGCAATGTTCTGGACTAGCGTATCAGAATAAATAGGCTTCGCAGAAGTAAAAGACGGTGAAGTAGTTCTTCAACAAGTCGACAGGGAAGCGTCTTTGTCGGAGTTATCAGTATCTACTAAATTCGGGTTCTCCATTCTTCCTATATCGAAATAAAGACAACGAGACGTTACAGCGCTTTTTCTATCCTATTCATAGCGGTGCTCGTTGTGTATGGGGTGCTAAATAGATCGGTACATTGTCAGCTATTGCAGACGTATTCGCCCGTGGCGGCAAGAATTGGAGCGCATGTTCAAGGGACGTCTGAAGAGCCGACGTGCCCAGAAGGTTTCCAGTGGATCAATGACGACTGTCATGTACTAATGATAGATAGTTAACAAGGATATTGTTGCTACTGTGGATCATGTGAGCACATACTTAACCCTAAAACTACAAACTAGGTGTGTGCGGGTGGCAGAATTGGTCAGGTCGGGTCGGGTCGGGTAATTAGACTATGATTCGGATCAAGTATCCATGATCGGACGGGGATACTAACTTTATCGAGTACCCGAGTTTTTCGAGTACTGGTGACCACACTGGAATACACGTACTCTATTGAGTACCCGACGATACTCGAGTATACTCGGGTAACCGTCGCCTAGCGGTTTACTCGTCTCACATCGGGTACTCGATAAGCCGTGTTGCCGGAACAAAATTTTAAATTTCGTTCAACAGTAGATAGCGCCACGAAATCGTACTAAAACGGACGAAATTTACTCGAGCTTCATGTTCTCTACCGATAGGTTGGAGATCATAAGAAATACAAATAATTGATTTAATCATTTTAAATAAAAATTATTAAATCAATTATTTTAATTTCTTATGATCTCCAACCTATCAGCGAAGGGTAGAGAACATAAAGCTGCAGTCTATTTCGTCCGTTTTAGTACGTTTTCGTGGCGCTATCTACTCTTTATATTTATATTTATTATTTATCTAGGTGTATCGTTCGAATAATGGGAGAAAATTAAAACTCGAAGAAGGCGAAAAAACGAATGAATGTTAATACTGTAAAAATCTTTTTTCGTCTCACTTTTGAAAAGTGAGACGAAAAAAACGCATCCTTCGAGTTTACGTTTCCTCCCATTATTCGATCGATACACCTAGATAAATAATAAATATAAATATAAATAATAGATACGGATCTCCGAGTCGTTTACGAACACTCGAAGTTCACGAGTACCCGACGTATACGAGTACCCGAAATTAGAGAGATTACCAAATTCGGGTACCTGATAGTGGCGAGTCATGCAAAAACGTAACCCGTCGGGCACCCGACCTGACCCGAACATCGGGCACCCGCACACCCCACACTACTACAAACCCATTTTTTCTACGTTTATACTACAAACCGGGGTAAATATTTACCTCATGCGTTTCATCTTCATAAAATCGTTCTGAAAGCAGTAATGACACTCGTAAGTACTTGAATCTCTTCGTTTTTTCATGCAAAAGAAAATGGTGAAAAGCAAATTCAATTTCATTTAAGTTTAGTCGGTGAAAGATAGATTTAAAAACCCGAAAGTGCTAAAAAAACGGGCAATCGTCATTTTTCAAACAAAAATTCATATCTGTTGTTCTAATCAACCGATTTTCAAATTTCGAACGCGGTTGTAAAGAGAACACAAAAAAAAATATCATCACGATGTTTTGCCAAAAATGTCAGTTGATTTGGGTCTCTTAAAATGCAAAAAATTTGAGACCTGATATATAGAAAAAGTCAATGAAGTGAATGAACCGGGTGTCTACCGACCTGAAAAGTCATGAAAAATCTTAAATGTCATGAAATTACACTCGACCCTGAAAAAGTCATGCAATGTCATGAAAAATTACCAGTCTACCTGAATTATTATACCCTACTACATTATCGTTGAGTCTATATTCAATATGAACTAACTTTGTGGTACTTGTCGATAGAGAAACGAATATCGAATCGATAGAAAATAAAATAGAAGAAAGTAAAAGAGAATGATGCGTTATCTCAACATATTAGTTTTTCTTTGTTATTCGTGTAAAGCCACTAGATGATATTACTCAAAGTTCCTAAATGTTTGTAATATTTTTCTGGATGTTCCCAAAATATATTTCTTTACAGCAATCTTGAAATTATGTTTGTCTCACATTTTCTACTACATATGGAATTGTACAGTTTGTTGATTTTTCGTTTATTCCGTATACTTTTTATTGGCATACAACACACATCTGTTTGAAAGAGAAAATGAAAAAAAAAATTTAGAAAATCGGTCGCACTGTAGAATCATTAAGTATATACTTCTATGCCAGAAAGTCATACTAAGAGTCATGAAAAAATCCCCATTCCTTGCCTTAAAAATCCTTAAATGTCATGCAATTTCAGTTCCGGTCAAAATTAGACACCCTGATGAATCAAGCCATGAAATATTGGTTTCCAAGTATATTTGTTTGGTTTCTGCTATGCGAAATATGAAGAAAAAAAAGAGATATTTGATACTTGCAAATATTAGAAAGGAAAGTTATTATGATTCGACTTATTCATAGGCGCCACAATCGCTGCAGTACAGTATTCTGTGATCCTCGCAGATCGGTCGCTGGCACCTTTTGCAATATATCCGCGTTTTGCGATCATCCGGCCTGGGACACAAGCCGCATCGAGCCGGCTTTTTGGTGCCTGATTAACAGGCTGCACTTTTTCATCAAGAATAATTAAAATGTTGCTTCTCAATTGCCGGCGAAAAGAAGGCACTTGTAGTCTTGCCCGCAGGTGTGGCTCCAACAGCGAATTGACCAAGCTTTTTATAAATTGTCTTCGGTTCGCCGACAAGATTGGCGTTAAAGTTGTGAAGGATCATGGCTTTGATTTCTCCTTGGTCAAGCATGGCCATCCACATCCTCATAGGTCATCGGAGTTTTTCGGTGTGTGGAGTACTCGTGACACATATAGTCGAAGGTGTCTCTACCTCCTTTCGTTGTCTTATAAAAAATTATAATCTCCGGTTTTTGGCTCTCCTGGTTGGTCGTGGCAGTATGATGGGATGTCGACAGCAGGATGGTTATTTTTTTTCGGTATGGGGTACTAAAATCATATTCCCATCAAACGCAAACTTGGATGATGACCTGTTTCTTGCGCATCTAAAATTCTCAGGGATTTCGCGTTTATTTTTCTGTAGTTCAGATTCTAATTGTTCTGGTGGTCTAAATTCTTCATTGTCGGCATCATCCTCCGACTCCGATTCGCTCGTTGGCTTTAAATTGTCATCCTCATCTAAAACAATATCGATTGCCGATTTTCTTGCAGTCTCGGATTGCATCAAAGTTTTCATCAGTGCATCGACGCTCCTCAAATTTTATTTTTTCGCCATTATCTACCACAAAATGAAATACGTATGATTTTTTTCTCGCTGCTTCCATTGTATGGGTACGTAAAATATGAAAATCATCGCCGAAAATGATATATCCAATGCTTTACCCTAAAATAACGTTATAATATGTGAAATAAATTAATATCAGCAAGAAACAGAAAATCAACTACACAAAACACTAACCCGAGTAGAAATTGTTCTAGCCTGTCTGAGTTACTACCTAGTAACTGGCTCGCCCAATTGAGCTCATACGAACTGCCCAATGGTTGGCTCGCTATGAGCTAGTAATATTGTGAATGTTTTGTTATCCAGCCCTTGTCTAGTCACTGCCCAGCGGATCTTGGTCACAAATGACAAAGTGAGGTTATGTGACTACGTTTAGTTCCATCGAGTGAATGACTCATGGCTGGCTAGCTAACTTGAGTTTTAGATGGCTTTGCAAAAGAAAAAAATTCTCAAGTGGGCATGACGCCATGACCTAGTCAACACTAGCTAACTGCGGCTGTGCGCCCCTTGGCTAGTCACTGCCCAGCCGATCTTGGTCACAAATTACAAAGTGTGGTTATGTTACTACATGTACTTCCATCGAGCGATTGGCTCATGGCTGGCTAAGCAACTTGAGTTACAGATGGCGTTGCGAATGCAAAAATTCTCAAGTAGGTATCTCGCCATGACCTAGCCAGCTAACTGCTGCTGTGCACCCCTTGGCTAGTCACTGCCCAGTCGATCTTGGTCACAAATGACAAAGTGTGGTTAAGTGAATACGTGTCGTTCCATCGAGCGACTGGCTCATGGTTGGTTAAGCAACTTGAGTTACAGATGACGTTGCGAATTAATACAATCCTCAAGTCGGTATCTCGCGATGACCTAGCCAACAGTTCCCAACTGTGGCCGCACTGGCCGGAATAAATGATCGGACAAATACAATTTAAGGTTATGTAATTCTATGCGATTATCGCTGTCAATGCGAACGCAATTGAGTCATTGATTCGATAATGTTATTTACATTTGGTAGTCCACCCATTTTTCAATAATATGACATTGTGTAGTGTAACATATGTAGACGATTAGAAAATTCAGAAATTAAGCAAGTAGAATTGGCTCAGTGGACAACGTCACAACTCATCACCCAGAGGTCCCGGGATCGAAACCACGTTACGGCGTAAGCGTTCGTCTGAGATAATTAAAAATTGAACCATTAATATATTTACAGCGCAAATATCATAACCCTAATTAATGAACGACGAAGAATATCGTAAAAGGGTCCAATGATGTAAATAGTGTGAAAAAAAAATCACGAAAAGATAAATATATAGCCGCAAATTTTTTTAAATCTAATCACCACCTAATGTTTTGTTCCTAATCGCTAGCTGGAAAAACTATGTCATGGCTAGGTCAGAAATATAATACAGCCCTGGGATCTTTCTTTCTATCTAGTCACCATCTAATTTTTTGTATTCAGTTACTAGAGGACCAAAGCGTTACAAGGCTGGGTAGTCAATCGCTAAGACGGCTAGCTATTGGCGATTCAAAACATGACTTTACTAGCTTGTGGCTAGGCGGTGATGAGTTACGTTTTCCACTCGGGAACGGGAACTACAAACCGGGGTAGATATCAACCCCACATGCGCTTCACATCTTCACCCCATCGCAGTAAACGAAGAACTGGGTGCGCTCGCGACCTGACTCTACTGTTAGAATCTTGAACTGAATTATGGTGCAGGTCCGGAGTCGATAATGTCACTGACTAACTTAGGAGCGTAATTCAAAGTTCGCCTGGGGTAGATATCTACCCCAGCTTGTAGTTGAAGGGTTAATGTTACCTCCATTACGCACTGAAAAAAAATCGTTCCTCCATCCAAAATTCAGTTGGTTTAACAAAATGTATCTTTAAATACGTTCAACTTGATTTTTGATTGGCATAAAACAGGTTTTGTCAACCAACTGATAGTTTTAGTGGTGTGAACTGTAGCTTATATATCATGTCTGCGCCACTGTTAAAACAAAATCTCGAGACAACAAAATGCATTTTGCACATTCAACGATTTTCTTTTCTCAGTGCGCCGACCGAAACCCGCAAACTTTGTTGGGGGGAGGTTGTTTCACCTTATAATTTAGTTTGAAACGACCGTTGCATTATGACTCATGCTATTCTTTATTTTTTGCAGTGATCGTGATTGTGCCAACGCATCTTCGTCGGAAAATGGCAGAATCATATCTAGAAGACGAATCGCTTATTTTAAATCAACTTGATGTTGTAATGTTTTCCTAATAAATTATTATCATTGATCCCAATTTACGACGCTTGCCTTCATTGTATTGCACTTTTTTACCATCCGACGTAGAGTATCGACAAGTTGCGAGTTTTTCGCGTAACGTTCGAATATCGAGATATATTAATGAATTCATCCGATATCAGATCAATCGATATAAAAAAATAAAGGTTTACATGTTACTTAGAAACAAAAAACAGACATAAATAAAACTGTGATGAAATTCGTGATGGCGTTCCGTTTAGACGAGCACCTCAACCATGAAAATCGTGTCTGTCGAGCACGTGCAAACTACTTGCCCATATTATCATTATCACGCAGTTGATAACTAATAATCGCCAAGAAATTCAAACTGTCTTCGAAATAAAAGATAAGCAGCATTTTTTTAAATTGTTAGCGCTGTCCGTCGAAAATACTCGTCTATCCATCAATGTAAAATAAAGAAACTGGAGAGTTAGACATTAATTGGAGAAAAGATCGATGTATGCAACAGCATTAAACTTGCGAACATATTTTTTTAGCCGAGCACCGAAAGCATTAACGATCGATTTTTTTAACACCTGCTAATGTGCTTGCCTCGTATTATAATATCATGTATCTTATAGGTAATAACTGATAGGAAGTTTCAACTGTATTTAATGTAACAGATATGAAAAATTAAGTCGGCAAGAATTTATCTCTCTTCGTCCAAAAGACTTGCCCATCAGAGCGGAGTAATCCGATCGCACATATGTGGTCTTATGATTCTCTGAATGTGGCCATTCACTAATGAACTATTTAAGCTTCTTCAAGTGCTGCATAGTCGGAGCTCCACTCATACTTCTATTAATTAATAACAACAGCACACTTTATGACGGACTAAAAATCCTAGCAAACATTTTGTACACGATTTAGAGGCACCACTAGTGTGACTGCCCAAATAGGTGATTTTGAGGAATTCATTGAAAGAAAAGTATTGCATCGAATGTTTTGAAATTTTAAGGATATATTTGTGTATAAATTATGTATGTACAGTAACTTATTGTATGAAAGTATTCAATTTTTAGCGACTTATGCGCGTTCTCTTGAGCCTCAAAAAAAAGTTCTCTCACTGCTGCAATGATTACGGCCTTCAGAGAGTCCGAAATAAAAAAAAAATACAAAAGTCCGTTGAACTAGATAATATTGCCTGTACAATGACGCAGGATTGTAAAAAAAAATTGGAATCCAACAAAATGGCGGAGTTTTGAGAAAAAGGTTCCAAATGACGCTTCAAAATCGAAAAACTGGAGAGTCATTGTATGAAGAAACAAATACTAAATACGCTAAAACAAGATTCAAGTCGAACGGATGATTTGTATTCAAGTTAAAACTTCAGCAAATTTGAAAAATGTCTTTTTGAGGAAAACGCGTTGAAAGATAAAAATATTGGTTTTATTGTTATAAATCGATAAAAGTATAAGGTATAGTATAGTAGTAAGGTATAGTTGAAGGTATCGACTGTCAAAAAATGCAAAAAAAATCGTTTTTTTGAAAGTGTTACACTACTGGTGTCCCTTAATAGGACGTGAATATCTTATCAGGTAATGACGAACAGTCACGTAGCTGGTACCGGCTGAGCTTATACTCTATTTTTGTATTCATCAATTATTCTTCTCTGCTTATCATTTATTGTCCTAGATGTTATTCCATGAATAATTTACTTATGTCAATATCACAGTTTTCGGAGAATTCCCAACGAGTGTTCTAGTATAAATATGACTGGAATGACTTGGTTAAAGTAATAGACCGTGAAGACGTAGTCCGAGTTATTAGCATTGAGTTCGGGTTTCCCTTCCACTCTGTATCGAAATGAAGACGACAAGTGCCTATGGCATCTATTCCATCCTATTAATATCAGTGCTCATCATGTCAGAACTGCCAAGCACGTCGGTACATTGCTTTTCGATGAACGTCGACAACCCCCTGACCATACTCGCAGCAATATTTATTGCTTCAAGCGACGACGATTCGTCGTGCCCAGAAGGATTCGAGTGGATTGATAACAACTGTTCTGTAGTAATGGCGAAGAGTTAATATGAAAATCGGAGCTGCCGTGGATTGAGTGAGTTAATACTTTAATTTTATCTCTATTATGTTAACCGAATTCTGCAACCTTCATTAGGAGTGTATGTTGGTACAAGTTTTAATTTCGTTTTAAATGACCCTCGTTTTATTATCCATGCTAGTTTTCATTTTGTTGCAGTGATCCTAACGGTGCCAAGCTGACATCGGAAAAAGGCAGAATCATATCTATAAGACGAATTTTCAATTTGATATCGACACGATGTAGTGCGCAATTATATATATGTTATGTTGTCCGATTATATTACTATATTTCATCTTAAGGGGTGAGATGCAGTCAGAGGCGTGAAAAAACGAGCGTTTTCAATCATTTTTTTTATAGTAATTAAGTTTGTTTAAAAAAAGTGGTTACACAGACTTTTTATGTTATATTTCAACTTGACTTGTACACATTTTCAAAGAAAGAATATTGATTATTTATAACAATATCGCCATCTTTGTCGGACCCCCTTCGGCATGCAGTGCTTTGCGGTGACCATCATAAAATTTTACTGCATGGTCTGAAATCAAAAAACAAAAAAAAATCATTTGTTTAATAATAAATCTAGTCCTAGTAATCGAAGCTTTTTTTTAATTAACAAAATGGCGGCTTCCGACATATAACTTTCGATTTACGGCCAAACAATCGCTCGTTTATTGTTAAAAAAATAGAAATTTTCAACAAAAATGAAAATTCTTCGATTAAGAACTAGTTTTTAATGCTATTAATAAGCACACCAAATTTCATCGAAATCCATCGAGTGGTTTTTTAATTATAGTGGTCACCGACTTGAAAAACATAGTTTCGAGAAAAAACCCGTTTAAAGTTTTTCGATGTGGATACGGTATTATATGTTCGTAACATTGTGAGCTCGATGGATGAAGCTAAACTTTTTTTATGTATTTTGATCCGCTGAATCCGAATATCACAATGTTTTGCCAAAAAGTCGGGCATTCAATTGTCTATACCCAATTGTTAAAACAGTTTTTCAAAAAATTAAAGTTTTCGGGATGATTTTTTTTCCTGTAAACATTTTGGGCAATTTTAAAACGAAAGTATTTTTTATAAATTTTTGCTAAAGTTCATAGTTTTTGAATAATACATTTTTGAAAATTTCTGAATGAGTTTTCCAATTTTACACTTGATTTATGTATAGAAATATTAATTAAAAAATTACTTACATCGAATCATCAATTCCTGTCCCATACAATAGGGCTTCTGCCGACGTGGAAGCTTCCAAAATATTAATTTGTTGTTGTCTTCGAAGCATTCTGCCTTCCCGGGTATTATCGTTGCTTGCAGCTGCCGTCCGCTGCCTGCCATGGGGACCGACGCCCCTTCACTAATTGTGGGATATCCCGGAAACTATTCATCGGATTGACTTGAAATTTTCAGGGAATATTTTCGAAACATCATACTTCAAGAAAATGTAAAAAAATCGATTTTTTGAAAATTCTGACTGCATCTCACCCCTTAATTTGAGACGTTTGCCTTTGGGTTCCACTTTATTCCCTCACTCGACTCCCGACGTTCTGTTACTGGAATCCTTCCCTCGCTGAGTATCGACAAATTTCAAGTTAACCGCGCAACGTTTAAATATTTCGATATATCACAGACCATAAGCAAGTATTGAAAAATGGTCTAAATAGGTTTTGACGTCATTAACTCATCCAATATTATCTCATTTCACGAAAATGTATGGTGACATATTGATTGATAAAACAGACCTCATTACACGTAAAAATTACCTGCCCATATTACCAATATCACGCAGCTGATAACTAATAACCGGCAAGACGACCAGATGTTATTCGATGTGAGAGATAAGAGAAAATTGACACGCAAAAAACCCTAGCTCTGCCAGTCAAAAAGGCTGCTGATTCGAGCGCAATGATCCAATTTCACATGGGCAATTTCGCCTGTATGGTGCTACTCTTTAGTGATGTATTCAAGCCTCTTTCGTTGTCATACAGGAGAAACTCCCCTTTTTGAGCGCGATCAATTAGTTTAATATAGATAAGGAGTGTCAATGAACGTATTGCGGACATAACTGAGCTTAAACTTTAGCGTCTATCATATCTTTAATCTACGTTTTTTCACCCAATGACTTGCACATAAGTAGAGGATTAATCTGGGGGTGCTTATGAGAATATTGAAATTTTCGGACGCTTCTCCCCAAACCTCCTGGTATAAATGCTACTGACAGAAGTAAATTGCAGTCAAACCGAGTACAAGTTATCAGTAGCATAGTCGGGTTTGCCTTTTTTTTGTAAAAATGAAGACATCGAATGGACTAAGCGCTTTTTTAGTCGTATCAATAATAGTACTCGTTATCATTGGGGTACTAAACACGTCGGTACATTGTATATCTTCGTGGACGTTTCCTCCAATCCAGCCGAAAACCGGATGGATTCCGCTTAACATCAAGCCGACGCCCTCGTGCCCAGAAGGATCCAAATGGACTCGTCAAGGTTGCCAAGCAATAAAGACGAATAGTTGATACAGAGATTAAGCCTGCTTGGTGGATGAAGTGAGCCCATACCTAATTTCATTTCGTTACTCCAACACACTCTGTGGTGCTTGATTTGGGGGACGTTGTTGCAAAATATTGTTTAACTTGAAAAGATCGTCACGAGTAATGCGTTCATCTTGTTGCAGTGATCGCGATCGTTCCAAGCCGTGTTGATGAAAAAATAACAGAATTACAAGACGATGCTCCTATTTTATATCAACGTGATGTCACAACGTGCGAAAAAAAAATCAATGTTTCCCAAATTGCCTTAATAAATGACTATTTTTTAACTTATTTCCCGAAGTGTCTGCGGCGAGTTTCACTGTCACTACAGTCCTCGTCGTTAAATCAGCAGCCATAATATAACCTCCTCATCGCCCGCTCCCTTTTCTTCTGCGTTTTATAATCCCGGAAAAACGGCATTGAATGGGAACGATTTGAAAAACTTCTGGTCTAAAAACCTCACTATCCATCTAAGGAGTTTTGGGACCGTTTCTTGGCTGTGGGAGCAGGGATAAAAATAAAATAAGTTTTCAGGTTGCTGCCAACCTCTTGCGCATAAAACTTCATGCCAAAATAAACTATCATTGGGCAATTTCCAACTCATAATATTGTTCAAAAATATTTATCAGTCGGGAAATGATGTTGGTAGTTATACTTTTTGCAATGAAATATAAATATATTGAAAATTTATTCAAGAATAAATAACCGATAGACTTGACAACAGCTACAGTTTCTGCCATTCACACGACTCACTATCGCTAAAGGGTGGTCCACCCCTATTGATTTTGAAATACCCGCTGGTTGATGATTAACTGCGAGTGGCTCCGTCGACAGACCCAGACTGTCTTGCCACGTTTAACTTACAGGTTTTGTTAATGTCCGAAAACATACCGGGCGGCCTCAAAGTTCAGATCTTTTTTCGAGTATTATTAATCAATAAAATAGAGAAACCAATTGATTTGATGACACCACATGCTTAAGGGGTCCGGCTACTGTGGCGACCAGGAAACCAAGGTTATTAAAAAAAAACATCAAGGAATAAGTAAGATGATCGAAAAATCGTTTAGACATTTATTTATATATACATTAACAAAGTTGTGCACTAAATTTTATTGAAAAATGTTAATAATTGAAGAAGTTATAAACAATCTCGTAGAGCATCTTTAAAAGTGAGGGGCTCAACGGTGTACTAAATTTCGGCCACCCGGTTGATCTGAAACAAAAAAAAAAGAGTTTTTGTTCTTAAAACAGATAATATTCGCTAAGACTTGACCCAGCTTTTTTGTTATCGTGTTTCAAACTGCAAGAAATATTGGATCTTTTTTATCCACTTTTTCGAGGAAAATTGACATCATTGTTGTTAATAATTAATTGAAAATAAAGTTGGTCAAGACCAAACTACTATTACACTGAATAGATATACGCAATTTCAAGTCAATCCGTTCATGAGAAATAGTGAAATCGTGAACACCTTTTAGAAAAACAGTTTCGAGAAAAACGCATTTCAAGTTTCACTTGCAATTTTATCGTTGTAATCATAAGCTTACCTTCAATCTGCGATTCTTGTGCCACATATTGGATCTTCCTCTTCAATTCGAGTTGCCTCATGCGACGCACGAGTGTTTTGAAAGTTTCTCAAAAGTCTAAGCCCTTGACACTGTAATCACAGTTGGCCCAGTTTTGTATTTGAATTCTAATATTACTTTGTAGTGTTCACTTTGTAGTGTCATGTGTATTAACAAATGGATAAAGGTTCAGCTTTAACATCAACCATCACCAGGACTATGTTGCCAAACTGATTATTTTTCGACACTTGATGCACCATAAGTTTGTCTCTCAGTGACACAAGTTTCAACCGAATCTGAATATTTCTATTTTAGTCCCAAAACTCCTTAAATTCACGCGTGATCCTCCTTTTTCCAAAAAAAAACTTCCATCAAATCAGTACCTTTCCAACTCTCGCACTACACGCAACAAATTGCCAAACAGTAAAATTAAAACATTCCCGCGCAAATATCAAATATCTCGATGTATCGATCACCGAGACACGTGATACGTCACGCCAGCCGATAGATGGCGCTGCATCCGCGCGACGCTCGAATTCGAATGTTACGTGCAACACTTTTCCCGCCTCCGCTACAAAAATAACGCGTTACATAAAACCCTTTTTACGGCATGAAAAGGCTATACTTCCGACTGAACAGTATGAAACGAGAAAGAAGCAAGATTCACGCGACGATTCAAATATACAAGAGTTCTTTACATCGCGCAACCTTTGGAAATCCGGTTAATCCCCCCCCCCCGCGATTTTTCCCATCAAATACACACGAGATTGGATTCTACAATTTTCTTCTTCAATATATTTCTACAATATATATTCATGTCGCAATATGCACACGCGACACGCGTCGCCGGCAAATTGCGTTAGCGTCCTACGCCACGAAGCGTATATGAAAGTCTCGCGATACCGGAATCGCGTACATATATTTACGCGAATTGTAAACCACGCATCATGTATACCTGTATATAATTAACGTGTATGCATATTTGATGAGAACGCGAAGTGCAGTCGGCCAAGGCTTTCGTATGGCTTCCACGGATACGTGCATGTGCACGGTGGCGAGAAGAGAGAAAAAAGAGGTTTGAAAAAAAAGTGCCTTACCACGGACGATGTCGTGTAGAGTTGCATGAGCGCGGTATGCGGCGTCGTCTTCATCAGTCAACGGACTTTTCTCATACGCACACTCGTATACATATAGATATGTTATCCGTGCATTGATCGGGATCGCGAGCTTCTTTTCTCTTCGCTTCACATACAGAGGATATCGTCCACACTCGCGGGCATCTTTTTACTGATAAGCCGCCGTAGCTCGTTTCTTCCGAATAACACACTGACCATGAGATAAGAAAACTGCCCGCTCCTCGCATGCAAACGTATCTCTAAACTTCGTTCTATATCTTCACCTCTAAAGAACGTGCGTATGCACGTCTCTCTCTCTCTCTCTCTCTCTCTCTCTCTCTCTCTCTCTCTCTCTCTCTCTCTCCCATCTCTCATAATCCTCTCTTGCGAATACGCGTTTTCGCTAGAGGACAAACGCACCGCTACTCTTGCTCTCGAAGAAAATAGACGAAAAAAGGAAAAACAATATGGCTGATCCGACGATACAAACGTTTTGTTGTCATCACAACAACAATACCGACATGGCAGTTGTCATCATGCAGGAATTCAACACCGACACCTACAACATTGTTTGCATGCTGTCCTCGGCCATGGGAATTCTCGGAGCTTTTTATCAGGTACTTGTGCAAGCTTCTTTTAACGTTTATTTTCATCCTTCGTTTATGTGTGTGTATGTGCTTTTTTAAGCGTGTTTTAAAACGGAACACCAATCGAGAGTTGAAAAATCAGATCAAAATTGAAAAAAATCGTCGGCATATCGTTATTCAGTTGATGATAAGAGACTCGGCAGTCGTGGGAAGACTAGAGCCGATTTTTGAATGGAAATTTCGCATAACTTGGAAAAATCTGATTTTTCCTGCTATTTTTGGGAAGTAGTTTGTTTAGTTGATTTTGCAGTACGATTTTTTGTCTCCGTAAGAATCGTTCCTTTTTTTTCATTTTTTTTTGCGACACGTGACATTTTTCCTGAGCTATGCTTCGTCGTCTCAGGTTCTCCCTCGTCAGAGCTCATCGTGGATTCATCGCTGCCAAAATTTTTCAGCCTCGCGAGGGAAAGACATAATTATTTGCCTGGCGATAGCGGATCTCCTCGCTTCTCTGGGTTCGTAGAGGAAAAAATTTGCAGGCTGCGCGGACGCTTTTTGTGAAAAACTAGTCGAGGAAAATCAAGGTTGAGGCAAAATCTTCCGGGATACGCGTATAATTTTTGTACTGTGGTCGCTTTGCCACAGCTCGGGGAAGTCCGGCGTTTGGAAAGATTGCACGGATAGGGATAAGTGGTCAGGGAGAAGGTGATTGCCTTTTTCAAAGATTTCTTTTGCCTCCCATCGTAGGAGTCTTCGTCAGGTCGGCGCTGTGGATGAATTTCAAGAGTATAATGCCGACGGAGGACGACACGTCGAGCGTTGTCTTTTGCGCTCTTTCCTCTGTGAGTTACGCGGGAGAATGATAACGAAAGAGCGACGTACAATCTTGAGGAGTCATATTTTGGACGCTGTAGATGCGCGAATAATGGGAGCGTTTTGCAGGCTTGGACGCAGTACTTTTACATGGCTACGTGGATCTGGACTCTCTGTTACGCCTATGACATGAAACTTTTGCTCGGCGAACGACCCGGCTATCCGACGTATTATCACGCCGTCGCCTGGATCTGCCCCGCCGTTCTCACCACTTTTGGACTGACAATTTTGTACGTCCCTGACGCTAAGTGAGTGCTTCCAGGGATATATTCTCTCCATTATTATGGCAATTGACAAAACAGTTGGATCATAATCAAGGCTGATCCTTGCTTTTCTTTCATCTTACGCAGCTGCCACAACTTGACGTCCTTGTCAACGGCAATTTTGCGAATACTGCCGAATTATTGCGCCACTTACGTGTTGCTGGCGGTAGTGATGATTGTGAATCCAGCGCTGTACGTCGCGTCAACGAAAGACTTGCAAAACGCGGTGAACTGCAGTCTCTCGCAAATAACCGGACGCGAGAGGAAACTCGTGCAAACGATCAGGCTCAAATTCGCCCTCACGAATATCGTTTATTATATCTGTTGGATACCTAATCTGATCAATGGAATACTACTGTGGACACTGTGGTTCCAATTGCCCGTGAAAGTTATTATCACACTCTGGTACATCATGGTACGCTTTTTCGTCATCATAAAAACGTTAAAAAATGTACATTGGTATTCATTGACATGAATTCTTTCATATATTATTTATTGTATTAATAGAGCCATATTATTATTCTCAATTATATTACTCATACAATAATGTGAAAATGTTAATCATATCTATCAATATAGTGGCACAGGAAAAAATGTTTGCGAAAAAATATCAAGAGCTTTTTTAAAATATTTCCTGTTTCAAAAAGCATTTTTTCACCATTGAATTCCAATGTAAAAAAAATAACGATGAATAGGAAATTAAGGGGCTACTGTGAACGCTGAAAATTTGGGTGATTTTCGGACATTTTTTGGAAGAAAAGTACTCAATGTTTTGGAAAATTGAGAATATATTTGGCTATATTTGACTTATATTACATAATTTTTGTCTTAGAAAAATATTGAGATCCAAGCGACTTATGCGCTGCCTTCGGAGGCGCCAAAAAAATCTCCACTGCTGACATAATTCCGGCCGATTGAGTAACTGAAACCGAAAAAGGAAAGAATTGGAACTTGGTTAAACTGGACGGTATTTCCTGTACAATGACGTAGGATTTTCGAAAAATATCAAAATCTAACAAAATGGCATAGTTAGGAAAAAAGTCTGTTTTCTTGCCTATAAAATGGTCGTTTTTTTCAATGCCAAATCGTCAATTTTCATCCAATCAAAAATATCCTACGTCATTGTAGAGTAAATATATTCAAGAGTACTCAGTTCAAATTTCAAGTCAATTGGATAATTGCTCTTTGAGTTACAATGTCAGCAAATTTGAAAAATCTCATTTCGAGAAAAACGCGTTTAAAGATTTAACTATCGATTTTTGCATGATAAAATGATATTTACCATAAAAACTGCTAATCAGCTATACCTGGCCCATACAATGGACCCTCTTCCTCGAATAATGCCTGCTCAGAGGCTGGAGCTTTTCACACTGGTATAGCCCCTTAAATGGATTCGTAAATATATCAAATATTATCGAATTGAATCTTGTCATTATGAAAAGCCAACTTCGCGCGAAATGTTTCCCTTAGCAGTATAAGAAGAAAAAAAAACGAGTTTCATTCGAAACATGAATATGAATAACCTGTGTGCTGAAAGTCGTTTTTTCTGTTGTCAGGCCGTTACGAATCCGCTCCAGGCGTTTTTCAACGCTCTCGTTTATCAGCGCTGGGGTAAAAGGGAAAAATTACGTACTGGTTGGTGCCTGAGAAAATTGGGACTCAACAGGCCAACGGTGGAACAGGAGAGCACCGAAATTTCGGAGTCCTCGCCACTTTTGAGCCCCAAGTTCGGTTGCACGCCCCATACGAGTATAAACGGTTCGTCGTCTCTCTAAAAAAAATTTAAAGAAATAAAGAAAAATGAATAAATCTCCATACGAACCATCGAAACTGTGATACTAGAAAATACGAAGTGTGTTCAAGTATTATATTTAAACATCGACGTTTTTTAAAACAAAAACTGCGTTTCCAATTATCTATATTCAACATTATATATATATATATATATATATATATATATATATATATATATATATATATATATATATATATATATATATATCTGAAAAAAACTGCCCACAAACACAATCATAGATACTCTCATCGCATTTTATTTTCGACAAAAACTTGCATCGCGATCTTACAGTTAAATTGTACAGGACTCTTCTTTATGTACAAAATCGTTTCGCGAAATCAAAAGAGGACATTTCTCCTCTCTTTCGTTGCGAGCGGTAGTTTTTTTTTTCGTTTCACATTAGTTACGTTTCGCTCAACGCGCTCTCGGGGGAACACAAGCACCTTCGGCGATTTATCCGAAAAAGCCATCTGTCGAAAAATATATGTATCTATATACACCTATATATATATAATCTTATATGTGTGTGTTAATTATTCATCTCTCCTAGTTTTCGTACATCAGCGTCGCATTAGTATAAATATTTTTTTTATATTCTCGTTCACGAAATTCTCGATTATTACTTCAGTACTAGGACATTGCAGTTGCGACGGCTGCGGAACGAGTCAAACGAGTGCTACATTTTAAGATAGTTTTTCCTTCGTGGCGAAGGAAGCCTTCCTTTTTCCAGTTAAATCTTCTCATTTTTTTCCATCAATGTTAAGGACGATCGAGCGTTCCACAGACGAATGTTGAAGAATCTTGATTCTTCTTCGACACGTAGACGTGTCCGGCAAACGTACAACTTCGAAGTTTTCTTAAATTTCGCTGGATCGTTTCCAAGAGATTTTTAAAAATGTCTAGACCTTATAACATTTTTTTCATGAAGAATCGCAAATTTAGCTGTTATTTTATTGTCTATGGGCGCGGTGGATTCGCGAGGAACACGACTGCGGCTGAATTTACGATTTTTCATAGAAAAATGTGCTAAATTGCTCAGATTTCAATATTTTTCGACTCGAAAACGATGCGGTGCATTATCGAAATTTAAAATTTCAAAGTTCATCGGACGCATCTACGTCTAGAAGAAGAAACCACTATCCTTTAAGGCGAAGCACAAGAGTCTGGTGCTTTGCTTTTTCTTTTAAAAAACTTAACCATCTAGGAGAAAAAATCGGTTCGAAAATTTATAAGGATACGTCGACCTTGTACATGCCCTTGACATTCATCAGAAAAACGCACGTGCATGGAGCCTAGATACCAGGAGGTTCAGCGAGGCCTTTCAACTCGTCCCCAAAACGGGAACAAGAAATTATGGCGCTGGGGTGCTGCGGCACCTATATGTATATAGATATACGCTAAACATGGGTGCGATCTAAGACAGATCACAGATGATGTGCCTAACCCTCATTAGTGTCAAGGGATAACACCACTCTAGGATTTTGGAAAAACGTTTTCTTTCCTAAAAATACTTTGGTGTCATAAAAACAATATGCAATTGGTCCTGTAGCAATTTTTTTTTATTTAAAGGTTCAATTACCGATTTGGCCGCAGCGCCTTGGAACGCGTGCTGAGTTGCTCGTACAACTTTAAACGCGTTTTTCTCGAAACCACTTTATTCGATCTCGGAAGACGGATTACTCGACCACCTTTGCCTGCATCGATTTGAAATTTTGATAGCAGCTTCACAATTATATTCTTTATGGGAGTACGTAGCCGTTTTTTGATTAAATGTAAACTTCTTTTTATAAACAATTTACTGCTTTTTTGGCAAAAAATCGATTTATTTCTTTCAAAGTGCGCTATTTTTGCAAAATTTGAAAGCAAATTTCTAGGTAGTCTCATAACTAATAATATATAAATTATCATTTTTTTGGTTTTTGTTTCAGGTCTTATATTTTACGAGACAACCGTTCTCCCGTGAAGCTATATGTAAAAAAAACACGTTTTTCTAGATGGGCTGTATTGCCGACATTCTGAGTTTGAGTTTGAGATCTTTTCTCGCTTTTGCGTTTTTTTTCCGAACCGTCATGAGGAAATTGTGAATCGGCGGATATTTCGACGTTTGATGTCACGATCGATCTGTCGTGAGGTTAGAAACTCATCCGATCACTTTCACCTCGTTGACCAATATATTACTATATATGTAGGTGCCGCTGCACCCCAGCGCCATCACTTCGGGTCATTTTCGGGGACGCTTTTTTCATCGCCTTTGCATTGCCGCTAAACCTCCTGGTATCTAGGCTCCATGCGCACGTGCTTGGGTGAGTAAAAATCACTTCCTCTTGTCCAAACCTCCGCTCGTCTGACGAGTCCGCGGCTACTCGAGAATACATTTCAATCGCTCGCGTCAGCACCGAAGACGACGATGACATTACCAACTACGACTATCTAAGTTTCGATTTTATTTTCTATGTAAAAAAAGAAGAAAATTCAACGTAAATTGTAGCTTCGACTAATGGAAAACGTATGAAGACGCTCGCAAAAATTCGGAGACCTGTCATGATCGAGCACGTTCTTTTTTTTCGTTCCACACGCACCGTACAGTTTTTCACGCTCGGAACACAGTAGAGATAAAACAATAAAAAAAATTCGTTGAAGCGAAAGGAAAAGTGCTACAACTTTTTGTTGAACTATCTCGTCGGTACGTATACGCGAAACAACGTACTAATACGAACGCGGTAAAAAAGAAGGAAAAAAAATGAACAAATCATTATAGTATAATCTCACTTAAGTAGACGGTCGATTCGAGCCGAATTTACGACGTATCTATCGATAAAATATTAGCGTTTGCAGTGATCGATGCATTTTTTTTTTCATTCTGCACAAAAATAAGCATATACCTTATTTCGTCACGTCATTTTTCCTTTTTTTTATCACTCGAAACACGTGATTGTTTTTTTTTTCTTCTTTTCAACTACGTGAATCGAGCACCCAATTTGTTTATTTGATTCGATACTCTTTAAATAACTCGACAACCTCGTGGTACTGTGAGGAGATAAGTTTCTTTGACGAGAGAGAGAGAGACAGACAGAGAGAGCCTTTGATTTGTAACTATGGATAACGCGTCGATCCTCGGTTTTTCTTCTACTCCAGTGCCCGTGGAGATTCCCCCGGGGGTGGGGTCGGGGATTCCTGATTGGAAATTTCGTCGGAACGTAATTTGGCACCGCAAATAACTCATTGCTACGTTGCAATAGCGAATGTACGGATTCGATCATGTCGATACGTCGCGGTCGCCGAGTGTGAGGGACGTTATCTCGCGCACTATCATCTCCGCTATTTTCCATGCCAATTCCTCCTTCGCCTGTAATTAGGTAGAATGTAATTGACTTGATATCGGGAATGATCAACGTTTATTGAAAGTCATAACCCTAAGATAAGAACAGACGGGAAAGAATTTGTTCTGTGAGCGCGAAGAATATCATAATTTACTATATAATTAGAAAAGAATAACAATAACAGGCTAAAGTGTACGAATGATGATTTAATGTGAGCAATAATAGAAGTTTAAGGGGTTAGACCAGGGATCGCCTAACTTTTTTTATGACACCCCTTTTCTGCGAAAAAAAGATATTATCGCGTCCAGTGGGTTATACCAGTGTGACACTTTCAAAAAATCATTTTTTGTGCCGTTTTCGACAGTTCATACTTTCAAGAATATCATTATTATTTTATCTTGCAAAAATCGATAGTTAAATCTTTAAACGCGTTTTTCTCGACATGATATTTTGCAAATTCGCTGACATTGTAACTCAAAGAGCAATTATCCGATTGACTTGAAATTTGGACTGAGTACTCTTGAATATATTTACTCTACAATGACGTAGGATATTTTTGATTGGATGGAAATTGACGCTCTGGCATTGAAAAAAAAACACCATTTTATAGGCAAGAAAACAGACTTTTTTGAAAGCTACGCCATTTTGTTCGATTTTGATATTTTTCGAAAATCCTACGTCATTGTACAGGAAATACTTTGCAGTTTAACGACATTTTTTCCTTTTTCGGTTTCAGCTACTCAATCGGCCGGAATTATGTCAGCAGTGGAGGAACTTTTTTTTCGACGCCTCCGAAGGCGGCGCATAAGTCGCTTGGATCTCAATCATTTTTTATGAAAAAATTATGTAATGAAGGTCAAATGTGTAGCCAAATATATTCTTAATTTTCCGAAACATTCAATTGAGTACTTTTCTTCCAAAAAATTCCCGAAAATTATCCAAGTTTTCAGCGTTCACACTGCTATCGCCCCTTAATGCCCCCTGGATATCGTGACGCCCCCCAATGGGACCCAAACCAATGGGTCAGACTACTGTGCAAATTGCAGAAGAACCACCGTATGGTGCAGAAATCGCAGTTTGAAGGTAAACTTATGATTACAACGATAGAACTGCCAGTAAAACCTTAAGGGGGGAGATACCTTGGGGCGAAGAAAAAAATTGCTGATTTTCATGATTTTTTATTTAAAAGAAAAGATTTCTTCGCCATTTTTGAGACTTAGGGTATGTTTGATTACCACTTTTGGCTGTTACGTGGTATTTTTTTGTAATTTAAAAAAATGGCGGACTTCAGGCACGGTCTTCTAAACTGCATATTCAAAACTCGCGGGACGTATAACTAAAAAAAACTAATCGACCGATTCTGACGAAATTTGGTATAAATCTTTCTAACCTTATTGTCTAAAACATGATCGTAAATGTGTTTGAAAAAAAGTATTTTTTTTTATTGCAAAATGTAGCCATTTTTTGTGGAAAATTTAATCTTTTTATTATAAAGCGTACCATTTTATCGATTTTCAACATTCCTCACTTTTTCGTGGCTCATATTCTGCGCATGAGTGTTGATAAAAAAAAATCTTCTTTGGATTTTTTCACATTAATCCCGCTACGTGTCACGCCGCCCGTCACAATTCGCCGCTACCCGTTTAGAAGGCCGTGCCATAACTTTACCATTTTCACAGATTAATTTTAAAAAATACCATGTAACAGTCGAAAGTAGTGTTGAAACATACCCTTAATCCAAAAAAAGGCGAAGAAATCTTTCCTTTAAAAAAAAAATGATCAGAATCAGCAATTTTTTCATCGTTTAAAGGCTCTTCCCCTCCTCAAACGCGTTTTTCTCGAAACAATGTTTTTTCAAAACGGTGTACACGACTCCTCGACATCTGATGAACGGATTGACTTGAAATTTGGTACACTTATTCAGTGTAATAGTAGTTTAGTCTTGACGGACGTTTTTCTTCTTAACTTTTTTTAAATTACTTATCAACAATAATGTAATCGGTCCTCGAAAAAACCAAAGAAATTTTAAATGTTTTTTTTTATGTTTGAAACACGATAACAAAAAAAGCTCGCTCAAGTCTTAGCCAATGTTATCTATTTTAAGAAAAAAAACTCGTTCATTTCGTTTCAGATCAACCGGGTGGCCAAAATCGAGTACACCGTTGAGCCCCTCACGTTCAAAGGACCTTCACGAGATTGTTTACAACTTCTTTAATTATCAATATTTTCAAATGAAATTTGGTGCCCAACTTTTTCAATGTACCTACAAATAAATGTCCAAACGAGTTTTCAATCAGCTTATTCCTTCTAAATTAATTTTTTTAAATAACCCCGATTTTCGGGTCTCCGCGGTAGCCTAACCCCTTAATATCACCAATAATAAAAGTTTAATGGTTAATGATAATCAAATAACAGTACAAATCATCATAGCAATCACAATAATAAAAATGGATGATAATGATCGCAGAAATTTATCTTATCTCACCTTATCTTGTTCAATGTGAATGAATCGTTTAACGGCGCGGGTCAGTCGGGACTCTGAAATATTACATGGCAAACGTCAATGGTAATGAAGATGAGCCAATTTCAGTACAAAAAAGTTTTGTGATTTTTTTCGTGCCTCCTCGAATGTGCAAAGTATAGAATAATGCGGGAGTGATAAGGAAACTTGAAATTTACACAATTACGTGAAGTCTGCTTCGATCGGGTTTTTTCCTACAATAAAATGTGATAAAATAAAAAATAAAAGTACCGGTGAAAATGATGAAAGGAAGTTGAACACAATATGCAATACTTAAGTACCGTTAGGCAGATTTTACTTTCCACAGCCCATCGAAAAATGTGTAAAACGGATTTTCCATGGAAAATATCGAGTTTTTTTGCGGAAATTCGTCTAGAGTCTAAACTCACCGTATTTCCTTCTGGGATCAGGCTCGATTTCCGTCACGAATCTTCCCATCTCGTCAACGTAACCGACACTGAGCCTGGGTGTAGAACAAAAACGAGTACAGAATCAGCGATGACAATTTCGTCGCAGAGAAAATTTTACTCGAGGCCGGCGGGAGGGTGCGGGGGACTTGTGAGTTTACGCACGTGCTCTTCGCCCGCTTCCAAAGTGAGTCCGGATCGTACAATTGTCTGGTATCGATGTTCAAACTCCCGTTATTATTTCTCGTATTCTCGTTGTCGTTCCTGCTCGATTCGGTTTGCCCGCTCATCGTCGTTTCCTGGGCACTGAAAGTGCTGACTTCGCTGCTACAGTCGGAACCTTAGAAGCATTTTTTTTCGTCTTGCTATTTGCAATTTTTTTTTTATTTTTATTTTCTAAGGCACTTTTTCGAATATGCAAAAGAAGGAAACAAATCAACGCTGTCTAGAAAGGTAGAGGGAGAGAGAGAGGAACCGAGGAAGACACGGAGAGAGACAGAGGAAAAATTTACGCACAAATTCAGAGATAAGAATAAACTCACCGGCTCTCGTGACACGAGGCTGTTGAAGACCAGTACAAGCACCGCTCTGAATGGTCCCAATGAGTTCAGATAAGTATTTATAATACAACTGGGAAGATAAGAAAGCTGGCAGGTAGTGCTGCAACGTTCAACGGAGAAAATTCTTGAGACCGCATGTATGCACGGAAAATGTGGAAAAATCAAATAACGCAAGCGTTATTGCGCAACGTTCGAAAGATTTTCCCGGTATATTCTTTTCCGTACGCTCTATCGGGAAACGTTGCGCAAAAACTCGGACGAATCGATACGAATTTTCCGAGGACGAAAAAAACCATGTTCAGATAAAAATGTCAGTGTGTGGGTGGACGTGTATGTTCGTGGCCGTTGATAAGCTTGAAAAAAATTCGTTGATGTCATTCGTCTGGTTCAAGGTCTCGAGCCATCAAAAAACGTAACTCAGTTGAAATAATGTGAGTATGCACATATATATATATACAGGGTGTCCTGTTATGAATGGATAATCCTGTAACTGTCGATAGGTTAGATCATGTCCTGCTATAATTTGCTCAGATCAATTGCTTGCAAATGCAAAACAAACTGCGGCAAAGCGTGTGGATGTAGAAAGGCCGGCCTGTATGGCTCAGTGATTTGTATAAACTGCCAAGAGAACTATTGTTCGAATGTCACTAATATTGTTGACGCAATGGACGAGGACGACGTATGCCCCGATACTGTCAGTGCCCCTAGTGATACAAACGAATCACATCCATCCACCTCCGGTGCTTAATTTTACGAACTTTACATAGTATTTTTTATCAATAAATGTGTGGAACAGTTTCAATTATTCATTTGCTTCTTTTTCTAATCCTTATTCACATTATTATCCTATTGAATGCAATAAAAAATACCCAAATTGAAGAAATACAATATTTAAATGATTGCGAAGAAAACACGGCTCTCTCAGATCGAGTTGTTTAATCGATTCACCTTTTTCTACAGGTAAGTTGGCTAATAAATGATCATGGAATACTTTAATATTTCCTTTAAGTACTGAATACCCACTGGTGTCGATATGGCGACAATGGCGCAGATTTCGCTCGGTAAAGTAAGCTATAACTCCGAAGGTATTGGTAGTAGAGAAAAAAGTTTTAGACAAAAGTTGTTCGTAATTAAAAGATCTACACCTTTTATAATCGGAAAAATTTCATAAAAGTGAACGGTTGGGGAGGAAATGGCGAAAAATGAAAAATAAGGAGAAAAAAAAGGAAAATTTTTGCCTTGCGAGAGTAATAACTTGAAAAATATTGATGTTAAAGAAAAAAAATTCGGATAAAAAAGTTAGTAAATTTAATTTAGAAGAGAAAAGGTCTCCACAATTTTTTGCCCAACACTAACCGTTCTCGAGATATCGAATTAAAATTGAAATTTGACCCCGCAAATTGAAATTTATGCTCAGAATGCACCCCCCTATCGATCCCTAACAATCCCCAAATTACATAATTTAATGTTTAATTAACTCATTTTGAGCGACAATTTGACTGGACTATATGCTGGAATTTCGGTTTAGTAAAAGTTCCACGCATTTCGAGATTTTGGGCCATGTTATTTTTTGAAAAAAAATCGACAGCTGCAGGATTATCCGTTCATAACAGGACACTGTGTATATATATATATATGCGCGCGCGCGTGTGTGTGTGTATGTGTGTGTGTGTTACAGCGTATGAAAAAATTCACGACGTGAATATTTTGTATTACCTTACTGAGGAAGTTATATACAATAATGCAGGGACGATCGAAACAGTCCGGCTGTGGTCCATCGCCCCCTTCGCGGCAAATATTCTGCTCAACTTGAAAGCGTATTTTATCGCTGAATCCCAGTGGCATCGTTGCTTGCAGACTGAAATATCTGAGAAAAAGAAAAGAATTTTGATCTCGATTCGCGATCTCTGTATATCATTAAAATTGTTAATAACAATGACTCGTATAAATTGTACACCAGCAGCAACAGCGATGAGCCTTGTACAACTTGTACAACAGCAATAATAACAACAGCGATAAATACTTGTCATAAATAATGAGTGCATCGGTTTGCGCCTCGGTGGGATCGCAGCAGCCACTTTTTTCCAACAAATTTTGCTTATAATTAACCGCCATCATCCAGAAATCCAAAAGTTCGCGTTTATTCTCGATTTCCATGAACTGCGAAAGAGAGAAAATAAAATAAGAAGTAGTTTGCGTTTGTAGTATTGATAAACGAACGTAGTAGATATTAGTTGCAAGAATATCGCACAAAGATGAGAAAAAGCTGTATACAAGAGTGACATATTATTGAAGTAGTTGAAACGGTGAGCTCAGTCCTGTTTTGGTTTTAGTATCTATCAATGAGTGTCGCTGTTCACATGGCAGTTAATGAACAATCAGCAATGAATCTTTTAAATATGTAATTTATGGGTTTTAACGCTTACTTCCATGAAATAGAAGAACGCCGTTTCGTTGTAGAGTATATCCGCGAGTTTAACGTCACCGCTCGTTAGAACATCGATCTGATGCTTACAATGAAAATCACTTCGCAAAAAATCATTGACATATCTAAAAAGCGAAGAAAGAAAAGGCAATCGTGAATGTTTTTTCTTTTTGACCAATCGTCTCGTACGTTGTCGTAAGGCTTTCCAACGAGTATCCCGTATTTTCTCGTGGAAGATATCCCACGTGTATATCGATTCGTTTTCGTTCTCTCTCACCTCACCTCCCTCCCCCGACCACACGAAAATACAAACAATTCTCGTGATTTAGCGATAGTGAAAATTGTACTAACTCGTCCTCGAGGGTTTTATAAACGATTCCTTGTACGCTCGTCAGGCAATTTATCAGCGGTTCGATATCGTCGCACTCCAAGGACCTCTCAATTCCGTCCTTGGCCTCGCTGGTTATGCCGTTCACCGGCGACGAGTCGTTGGCCACGTATCGCTTGTATATTCGCAAGGCGTCTTGCTTGATCGTCGAGGTGGGCTTCCTACGAGCGAAGCAAGAAGGCATCTTTCTCTCGTTGAGATTCGGGACAACGTCGTCGTGCCTCATCACAGCGGCGCTAACGTTACGCTCTTTAAAGCCAAAGCTCGGTGAGTCTCGGTTAGCCGCGAGCTCGGCAGGGCTCCGTTCGACGATCGTCGCTTCGTTGCCGGCGCAAGAACCGCAGGTGGACTCGACCTCCATCCAGAACTTGATCAGCGCTAGGGTACCTCGTCTTTCCATGTACTGTATGAAATAGCCGAGGGCACCTTTGTCCGCCAGTATCTGTCTGAGCGTCTTTGACAGTTGAGAACAACAGTAAGAAGCGTCGTTGTTAACGTTACGCTCGCAATTCTCTTCCTCTTCCGCCTCGAGGCTACAAAGCGAGCTCGTCTGAGCGTCTGACGCGTCGCAAGCCCGGCGCGCATCATTTCCTCTCCTGGAGGACGGACTCTTCGGGCTAGACGGCAGCGATGCGAGTGACCTCGCTTTGTCTCTTTGGGCTGAAAGAATCACAACTTTCTTTTCAACGGAACAAGCATCAAACAACACGAATCGAGCGTCTCGCGAAAAAAAATGTCTTCTGGCTAAACCTTCTGTCGCAAGCTAACAAAGCGATGAACAGGCTCAACAATTATTCTTTTGTCCAGTGAATGTGCAAGGAATTATTGTATTCGTCGACAAACGAATACGTTTAGGAATAAAATATTTTAGGACATTTGAATCGTCATAGACGGCAACTGTGATCTTTCCGGAGCTCGATGATTCGAATGTTTTTTCTTCCATTCGTCCGAGGTATAGTTGGGTGTCGCATTATCTAAAATAGCCTGACCCATTAGCGTTAGAGGAAAAGAATTCCGAATAGGATGTGGAAAAAGGGAATATCGAATGAGCACATGGAAAAGCGCGAGTCGACCGGGTTTTAAAGGGGACGAAAGGGAAAAGCGGACACATCGGTGACGTGAAGAACTAATGAATATACCATGAGTGTAAACACAGGCGCTAGAGAGGTTAGACACTCGTTCTTACCGTAATTCAAACCAACAAAAAGCGTGCTTGCAAAAATACATATGTAGTTGTTAAAAAGAAAAATAAAATAAGAACGGAAACGTGTGTACAATGAAACTTTACCCGATTTCTTAAAGAATTGAAGCATTCTCCGGGACAACACGAAGCATTGTAAACAAAGCTATTTCTACGCCACACGCAATAAAGATATTCGTGTTTTTCGTACGCCGCAATTTTTAGCGGTCAATGAGGATCCTCGTGTAGAAAAACAACGCGCGGACCGTTGTATATTGTTTTCTTTTCTCGACGTAGCCAGTTTTAAAAACGCCCGAGATACGAGCGACTAAACATCTGATCTGACGGATTGACGTGAATAAATCGAATAAACAATTCGTCCAGTAGCATCGTTTGGAATCACAGTAGGTAACTGTGACAACTCGCGTGTGTCATACTGTGTGTACTCATTTCCATTTTATGTCACCCCTTCGCCCACACACCCTCGGACAGTAACGGCTATCGGTAAAAAGAAATTTAGCCCAAAATCGACTCGGTAGGTAATGAAGATTAAAAGCGAAAACTTCATTATCGACTGGACCGAATGGTAAGGGGAGGGCAGAGGTTTGCACTTTTGAAAAATCGATTTTTTTTGTCTTTTCTTATAGTTAAACATTTCAAGAATATAATCCCAAAATTTCAAGTCAATCAGAGCAAAACTCTCGAAGTTATTGACTATTTAGTCCCGCTCCTCTAACACTGTAGCTCCGACTTCTCTAAACTTCAAACGCGTTTTTCTCGAAACCACTTTTTCAAAGTCCGTGTTCACTGCCATTTGAAAACTACATGACCGATTTATTTCAAACTTGGTACACACTTTCTACATATAAAATACCTCCCCCCAACGGTTAGTTTGAGATCTTTTTTACACTGAGGGGGTTTTCCACCCCCAAAATGGCGGAATTTTTCGTGAGAAATTGCACTTTCCACTTTACATGACCACCAAAAATTTAGAAATTAAAAAAAAAAATTATCAAAGACCGTTGGGGGAGGATTTGATGATACTTTGACTAAATTTTAATGGTTCTTGATTTCATATAATTTCTAGCTGAGATACAGTGAACACTGCAAATCGTGTTTTTCCAAAGGCGTTCTTGGAAAGGCTTTGTCACCGGCTTGTTTATAGATATTTTCGCGTACAAATTTCACGGAATGTTCTTGAAATGACACTGAACACTGTACAAAAGGTTTTAATAAATTTACTCTATCCATATAGATGAAAAAAATCGCAAAAAAGTGTTTTTTCTTCACGCTGAAACCCCTACCCTTCCCTTAAGGCGGGATATACATTTGCAACGATAAAAAAATCGAATTCGTATGAAAAAATGATTCACTCATCAAATTAATTACACATTTATTTAGTATGAATATCAAACTGTTAGAATTCTTTTTCGATGTCCAAAATGGCCGACTACCAATATTTTCTTTTATCTTTTTTTAGGCGCTCCGCGGCGTGACATTTAGCATCCACAATTTTTTACCTAGAACAAAAAACAAAAATTCTCGTCAATCTATATTAGAATGCCTAGAGAAGTACGTACGGAATTTTAAAAATATTGTTTTATTCAAAAGTTGTAGGTATTTGAACTTAGGAAATGAATTTTCAGTGAAAAATTTCGTTATAACTGCTCATAAACTGCTCATAAAATGAAAAGTTTTCGATTAATCAGAAATTCCGGACGTACTTCTCTGCGAAATGCAATTAGGAACATAACTTTTAAATTTGAAGTAAATCGAGTGAAAATGGTTGAAGTTATTTGTCACGCCAATTGGAAATAAGCTGTTTCGAGAAGTTTCGAGTAGTCGGCCATTTTGTCCATCGAAAAAGAAATATATATTTTCCAAGAGCTTGATGTTCATACTAAATAGATGTGTAATTAATTTTATGAGTGAATCACTTTTTCATACGAAAAAAAATGGTTGAATTGGCACATGATTGTATACCCGTTACTGTGGCCTAAGGTCTTAGACCCAAACAAACAGCCCTGCTCAGGGCCAGAGAATACTAATGCAGACAACCTCCACGTGGTGTATTCTGGATAACGCTAATGATCTGCAGCCAACTTCGTTAAGTCAACGACAAAATACGACGAAACAATATAACACGCGGAAAATTCGATTTACATCGAAAATCGAGAAAATACATTTTTTCTCTTCAAAGCGCTGTAAATCCAAAACTAAGGCTCAAAGCGAAAAAAGTTATTCTTGTTTTTCGTATTTTTTTCGGCCAAATTTCATGATCCAATGGTCAAATTGAGGCGCCAGAGATATCGTAATCTCCCCCTAGGTAGATGTAGCCCTTCAAACTCGATTTCCGGTCAACAAAAGACCGCGAGGAGGCGTCGTTAAATTTGTTCAAGGCCTTATGTGCATGTACAAGGTCAACATAACCTCACAAATTTTCCAACACAATTTTCTCATAGATGGTTAAATTTTTTAGGAAAAACAAAGCATTAGACTCTGGAGAATTTCCTGACGCAGAGCATGATGATTTCCTTTTGCCCTAAATATTATTCATCTCTGAGGAATCTCTGTTCGAAAATTTTAGCTATCTCTCTCGCACTCATATGTCACGTGGTACATCTTCTACTTCGCCTTATATATGCGATCTCGCTGATTTTCGAAGGTACTTTGCTAGACGCGGTTAAGAAAAATGACTCATACATTGACAAAATTTTTTTACAGATCATTTATGCACATAGTTAAGTATATGTAGAAAAAAATCAGAAATATTAACAAATGGCGGAGATATAACATAATAAAGCAACGCATTTTTTCTGCGCGCGCGTTGATGGTGAAAGTTCTCGGCATCGATGTGGGTGTCTAAAAAAAATGAACATATTTATAATTGCATAATGAATGTATCTTCAGTGTGAACCAACAATATTATAAAAAAATTATTATAATGAAATATCGAAACTTAAAATATTTTGACTCAATTTTCTGTCGGTATTTTTTATATTTTTTGTGTCGTTGAAATTTTTGTTTCTGTGGTTCACACGATCGGTGATGATACTCAGAATAAGTTGTAAAAATTTCGAAGCGATCTGAACCTTCGTTCAAGAGTTCGAACTTTCGCAAGGTCCAAAAAAAGTGAACCCTGGAAAAACGGCTTTGAAGTTAGCCGTCGGGCGCGCCACGCGGTTATCTATTATAAATGCAATCGTACCTTATTTTTGGAATTTTTCAATTCTGTAAAGCTTAAAATATTCCTAACCGTTCACGCTAATGGAGTAAAGAATAATAAAAAAATGAAAATTTTTGAAATTTTTCGTGTATATAATGCCTTAAGCTATTCGCGCTAATATTGAACACACTCGCATAATTATGTCCGGTGAACGTCGGAAAGTTGGCGAGAAACACGTGTAGGAGAGGTTTCGAAGAACAAGGCAAAAGAAGATTATTTGAAAAATATTTAATAATAAACATTGACAATATACAGAGAAAATACGCCATAAGAAGTCGCTATGGGAGTAATAAGAACCTAATAACTGGTCCAGACTTAGAAAATATCATCAAATCAGACAATGGTAAAGGTGTTTTACGATCGACACCTTATATTTCTATTCGTATTTCATTATTAGTATTATTATTATTATTATTATTATTATTATTTGCAACTAAGGGTCGAGTTGTTCGTACAGCATGAATCTCATATTCCTGTGTCGTTCGTGTGTATGTGTGTGCGAGTGTATGCGTGTCTTTTTTGTTTGTGCCAATATTCAGAGACGCGTTTCCGTTTTCTAAATCTATACGCTCGTATTGCGCCACCTCGGGAGACAATGCCCCGAAACGTTTTCTCATTTTTGCTCTGTGTGTTCCATCTATGCACCGTGAAATCACAAGTAGATTACATATTATTACGCGTTCGCGCGCACTTCCGTCCTCGCCTCGTTCGTAAAAACCGCAATGTACACTGTCAAGAAGCCGAAAAGAAAAACATCAGTGGCATAGCTGTTTAACCGTTGAGTGATTATTATATTATTTTCTTCGTTTTCCCTCGCTTTTCTCCTGTGCTACTCTGAGATTACGGTAGATCCGTTCCGTTCGCGTGTGCAATTGCGTCGTTTCAGTGTGCACTCGAGAGTTCGTAATCTCGAAGGGAACGTGCTCGGATCTGACAGATTCGTGGAGTCAAATTTTGGACGCCCACGTCGCGCGTCCTACGTACTTCCCTATTTATATTTTATTCTTCGAGTAGAATTCGCGGAGGCGCGAATTGGAAAGTAAACAAGGAAGAGTAACGAAGAGACGTACGCGTGAATCGACGAAAATGCAGCGCAATTTGCAAGTATCCGGGCAGACTGAGAAAGCGTCGCGTCACTCGACCAAACTCGCGAAGCGAATTTTCACTCGTGATTCGAAAATCGGACGCCAATGACGTGATCGCGTTCTCGGTGTTCACGAAGTTCACAAAGTTCACGAAGTTCAAGTAGAAATTTATTTTCGAAGGCTATAAATAAGATCGTGTGGACCAACGAGAAATCGCGAGAGCGTAGAGAGTTATGCAAAAATTGTGTTAAGGCGGCTACAAACGTAAATGCAAGCTCGACTAGCGTGCAATTTTTGCGCAATTTTTCTATGGCCCCTTACACGCTGTTCAATAATCATGCTTGCGCAAAAATTATCGTACGAACGCTCAAGCATGCAGTTACGTGCATAACCGCCTTTAGTTCGAATTTTCGGGATTCACGCTTTTCCCTCTATCTCTCTCTCTCTCTTATTTCCTGTTATTATTCTTAATCGTTCAGATTCTAAAGGACAGCTTTCTTCGTACACTAGGATATGTTGCCTCGTAATGTGTCTGCGTGTGTGTCCGTTTGTGAGGCTCACACATTACGTAAGTCATGTATTCGCTACCTACGACGTATATTTTGTTCGCTTCTTTTTCTTCTTCTTCTTCTCTTTGAATTTCTTATAAATTTACGATTAAATTGTTCACGGTGCGTATCGTTGAGAATATTTTACATTGCAACTTTTATCAACAGCCGTTAGAGTCAACGCTGATGATAAATTAATATCGTTGGAGAGGGGGAGAGAGAGAGAGAGAGAGAGAGAGAGGGAGACAGAGAGCGAGAGTAGAAGACCGTCACGGTTCTAGAAAAGATCGCTCTAAATCATCGCGTTGCTTTTTTTTTCCTTTCCTCACTATACTTATACTTTATTCATATGTATATTAGCAAGTGTACGATTAAATCTCGCTGCTCCTTGCAATAGAGAACGAGACCAGGAGGCCAACGAGTGGGTAGGGGGGCTTGAGGTCTTTGTTTCATGGTACCTTCTGATTTTTCACTTTTAACCGCTCGTTATACGTATAGGCCTCTCGAATGAACGATCTACGAAGAAAAAAACCACCCACGCGCCCGTAGGGATTTTATCGCGGAATTGTCGGTTCGTGTGTGTGTGTGTGTGTGTGTTCGCGGATGCGATGAACTTTTGTGGACCACGCTGTTTTCGTATGGACCTTCCTGTTTCTCTTTTTCATCGTTTTTACTTCTTCTTTAGCACTCGCGTTTTCATTATTTTGAGCTTGACCTTAACCTAGCTGCTAATTAATCTTTATTCCTAAAGATAGAGGTAATAATAATCACGAATAATATATATATATATATATATATATATATATATATATATATATATATATATATATATAAATTGTAATTACAGTTTACAATATACAAGGGTATGGATCGGAGCGGCAGCAAATCGAGATTCTGTGTGTTTGTGTTCGTCTTTTTTGTTCGTCTACTTTTTCGCAATTCTTCGATCTTGGCAAATGCGCGGCGAGAAAACGAGGATCGAAGAATCAGGATGAAAATCGAGCGATGCGACATTGCTGGAGTTTTTTTTTGTTGTTGACAAAGTTGTCTGCGGGAATTGTGAGAAATCGAACATGTCTGCGTAAGGAGTGAAAATAAGTAAGTGTCCTCGAGTATTCACGGAAACGCTCGACAGCCCTTAAGGCGATTGTAGAAAAAGAAACGGAGCTTTAGGAGTAAACGATCGAATGTGCCTTTGCTGATGTAGTGGGGGGTTTCGTGCAAAAGGATGGCGACAGGTGACGGGGCCATCGCTTCGTCTCGACCAACGGGGGATCGTCGTCCCCCACCGGTCGAGGCGCCGGGGAGGGGAGAGCTCTTCGATTGGTTGTTACGATCTGGTTCACGTTCCGATCGCGGTAACCTCACTTTTGCGCTGCAGTATCGCGAAATTGAGGTTAGGTCGTAGAAACTTCGTTATTGTCGCACGGATATCCTGTACAATACATCCCCGTTTTTCAGCGTCTCCGAAGCAACTTCACTTTGCACTTCACGTATAGTGAATGTTGAAGAAGAAAAACGAGTTCGAGGGCATAAATTTGGAGATTCGCGAAGCGATTTTCTTTCCCGTTTGCGAGTCTATTGATAATCGTTGAGTAATTCGACGCTAAAAGTTTTCGCGTATGTTTGCCGAGTATAACACTCCTAGTTAGTCAATTAATATATCTTATCCCTGGACCGCAGTCTCGTCTGTTTTTTTTGTGCTCCGACTCTTCGTGTTGTTCTTCCTCTTATTTACATTGCCCCATTCACACCGGAAGTTTCGTCGCTCTCGCAATATCGCGTCCTTTCTCTCGCTCTCTTCTGCTCTCTGTTCATTTCTTTTCTTCCGCCATTCATAGCGACTCGGTACCTTGTGAAAAGGTTTCCATTTTCACAGCCTAATCCTAACGAATATTAGAATTAAAGTGTGTAACGAGGGGGGGTCTCTAACGATCGTACTTGCTAACATTTTTGTCATATTTGGCTATTTTCTTTACCGCGGCTTCTTTTTCCTTCTTCTTTGCACGTGTCACTTTTGACACTTCTCTTCCGGTCGTTTCACAATTTTTTTCCAACTCTCATCTCGGCTTTTTTCTGATTTCCATTCATCCGTTTCCTCTCCTTACTCTCTCCATTTCTCTTTCTCTCTCTCCGTCTCTCTCTCTCTCTCTCTCTCTCTCTCTCTCTCTCTCTCTCTCTCTCTCTCTTACACACACACAACAAATCTCTTCACGTTAACTTCAACAGGCTGGGGAAAATATCACTTACTCGGTTCAGAGTTGTGTGCGTACCATTTTCCAACGTTTTGTTTGTTGTATGCTTGTCAAACTCGGTCAACCTTACCGGCAAGAAAAAAAAAAGAGACCGCCGAGATTTTTAACTTCTACTTCTTAAGATCACTGAGATTCTATCGGTGTTTGGGTGTGTACGTGTATTTAACTTATTACGGGCATTTGTATTCCTCTTACGATTTATATGTCATAGAAAAAACGTGTCATGTACGTTATCGCTTAAACTTAAGAAATAAATAAATTACGACGAACGATTTTTCACGATTGCATACGCGTATCGCATTTACGCCGAATTCTTTATCATTATTATTATTATTATTATTATTATTAATATTATTTTCCTTCTTTTCCTTTAAATTACGTACAGATTCATGGCTTCGAAGGCGTTAGCGCCTCTCGTTTTTTTTTTACGTTTTTTTCTCACATATAATATCTAGTCGTGGTAATCGTCGCTGGTGAGGGCACGATTCGAGTTCAGAGAAAAAGAATATCGCATTGCTAAAACGATCAATATCACGATTATTTTGCCTTTTTTCGCTTGCTCGAATTATTCGAGGTGTCACTTTTGATTCTTCGATCTTGTATTTTTTTCTTCATCTTACGAAAAAATTTTAAAACACTGTTTTGGAGATTAAACTACGTTGGTTTGTCATTCGAACTGTGCCCGGGCCTCGAAATGTGGGTGCCGATTTCCTCGTCCCTCAGTCGCGACGATCGAGACTAATTCCGTGATATGAACATTTTCGATTTTCTTTTCTCTCCCCTTCTTTTCTTCCGCCTCGACAAAGTCAGTGCGCCTACGACACTCTTCGTCCCGTTATTTATTGTGTTATCTACAGCGTTATTATTTATGGTTTCTGATCGACTGTGGTCGCCGGGGCGCTATTAATGAGAGACTTTTAAAAAAGCAAACAAACGCCTGCGTATCAATAATACGTAAATTCGGTGATGATGATGATAATAATAATAATAGTAATAATGATAATAATAATAATAATAATAATAATGGTAATAATGATAATATTACGAACAATAATAGTGGTAGAGAGTACAGTGATTAGAGAGTTGCAAAGAGTTTTGTTTTGACTAGACCCTGTTTCCCAGAATCCGGTACGTACGGTCTAGTGTCTCGTACAAGTTTTTCTTTCCGCTTTTTTTTTTTCATTTTTCTTCTCTTTATTCGTCTCATCGAGCGTGGTGGGAAAAAAATTGTCGACCAAATTCACGCTCCAAGGGGAGTACTTCAGATTCGGGTTTTTAATGTTTTTTTTCTCCGTTGATATTTTTCTCTGTCGATGCTTTTTTTTTCATTTTCACATCGTGAAATTTGGTCGAAACAATTTTTTTTCGCTGTTGTGCATTTTCGTTCATCGGTTCTCCGCTTTTTTTTCTCCCATACACTCACCGATTTCCCTCGTATCTTCTTCAATTATTAAAGTCTAAAATCCTATCTCACCTACGTGGGGCTTGGGGGATCGTATTTTTTTTTGCTTTTTTTTCATTACGAGATTGGGACCTTCGTCGAAACGAATTACACACACATATTTGGCATAGAAATCTACCAACTTACGCACGTACCTAACGGCTAACTAGCTACCTAAAGTTCTCCATTTTACACTTACAATTCTCGCGTATTTGCTCGACGCCTTTCTTTCTTTTTTTTTTTAATTTTTATTTTCCTCTCCGTGGCTAATTTTACTTTGTTATTATCGTTGCGAGAGATGATCGTTTAATTTTTTTCCGACCGTATTTCGTTCTTTCTGTCGTTACGTGCGTTTCGAGATTCGAATATTCGTCGGTTTTCTTTGTTTTCGTTAATTCGACGCCGGGGAAAGCGTGACAGACCCTCGACCCCCGAGACCTGAGAAACGTGCGCTTTTGTGTGTCCGTGTGTACCCTTTTATATTTTTTCTTTGTTTTTCTTGCTTTTGTATACTCACTGATTTCGTGTGATTAAAATTGGGCGCGAAACCAAAAATAAATAATTATCCTTCCGCACGAAGAATCATCGAAGATTATGCAAATTTGTCTGAGAGAGCAACAAACTCGTTTTCGTTTAATCTTTTCCTCTGTCATCTTCGCTTTTCCCTTCTCATCAACGATTATACAACTATCTTACAATTTGGCGACGCCCCGAGTGAGCGAGAATTTTCTTTTTCATGTTTTCTTTCTTTTTTCTTCCTTCTACGCGATAATTTTCCGCCTCTCCCCCTACCCCCTTGTGTGTGTTCATCGTTCGACTCTCTTCTCCGACAATTGTGCGAATTCTTCGGATATGACCGATGAAAAATCTGAGCTTGCGAGGTGGGCTTTTCTTTTTTTTTGTTTCGTTTGTTCTGTCTCCTTCTCTTTCCCTCTGAACATTACGCGTTCTTGCTGATTGAAAAATCTGTCGGCGCGACGTTTCGTCGTCATTTGAAGAGAGGATTAAAAAAAACAAAAAAAACTGCTCTCGCCGACCGTGACCGCGATTCGGTGACAGTTTGGCGGACTTTCTTTTTTCTTCTTCTTTTGTTTCGGTTCTCGCGGTTATTTCACTCGAGTATGCATCCACACGAGAGAGGCAAAAGGAGAAACACGCAGTGGCAAGTTTTATAACTATCTTCTTTTGCTGCCGAAAAGTCACGCGATGATTATCGAGGAATTGTAAGTTGTTAGTTGCATCGTCGAATTTTTATAACCCCCCCCCCCCCTCCCTCCTTGTGATCGTTCGTGTCGTTAATGACTACGAATTCATCGTCGACTTGTTTTTTTTCTCTCTTCCTTTTGATGATGATTGCGTGTTGTCGATTTCTGGTCATGATTTGCTGCTTGTGAGTATACACGTTGACTCGCCTACGTAGCTTCTCAACGAGGTCTCTGGCGTTTCGTTTTTTCTCCCCGTTTTCTCTTCTTTTTTTTTTTCATTTTCTTGCTCTTCTTAGTAGGGCGTGAACCTGTTGTATCCACCTCTGTACACCGTCGCCTGTCGAAAAATCAAGAAAAATATACATTTTTTGTTTCACGTTCTTCAGTGATAAAAAGTACGTGCAATTGTGCGTCTGCGAGATTCTTTTTTATATCGCTTTTTGACGGTGTCGCTGGTTGGATAAATAAGTCCAACGAGCACCATGAATAAATAAATAAATAAATGAATGTGGATATATTTAATTTTCTCTCAGATACACTACCGCTCAAAAGTTTGGATACACCAGTCGATATTTCTGGCCGCAGTAAAAGTTAGATGGCTCCGTTGAAAAAAAAGATAACCAAATTTAACAAACGGCGTTTCGAAGGTATCAAATTCAGCTTTGTGTCGCTTTTTAGAAATATTTTTTATTATTTTTTTTCGACCCAGTATGCACTTTTGTACGTGGCCGTTTTTTGGCTATTTTTCGACCATCGATAATTGGGCGCATAACTTATGGAATTTTTTTTGTCATTTTCATCCATTGTATACTTGAAAGGGATAGCAGAAGCTCCATTTATTTTTTGAATAGTTTCGCACGATTTTTTTCGCAAATTTATTTCATTTTTGCTATAAAAAAAAAACATGCAACGGAAAATGGAAAATGCAACGTAACTCAATAACTATAGGGTTTGAAAGGAAATGTCAAAGATGTTAAACGTTGCGTAAGTTTATACTGGATCGCCTGGAAATTTTTAAGAATTTTTCTTTTGTCTTTTTTAGCAAAAAATAAAATAACTTTGCGAAAAAAATCGGAAGAAACTTTTCAAAAAAGAAAATGGAGCTTCTGCTACCCCTTTCAAGTACATGATGGATGAAAATGACAAAAAAAATTCCATAAGTTATGCGCCCACATATCGATGGTCGAAAAATAGCCGAAAAACGGTCACATACAAAAGTGCGTACTGGGTAAAAAAAAATAATAAAAAATATCTTTAAAAAGCAGAACAAAGCTGAATTTCACACTTTCAAAACGCCGTTTGTAAAATTTGGTTATCTTTTTATTCAACGGAGCCATCTAACTTTCAGTGCGGCCAGAAATATCGACTGGTGTATCCAAAGTTTTGAGCGGTAGTGTAGGTCTTATAAAAAATGACTCGATGAATTCAACTCTCCGAATTTTATTTTCTATTGAATTAAAATTTTGAAAAAGGCAAGAAAAATCGGTATAGCAAAAAAAGTAATCTGGAAACAAAAAACAAGTACAACGAAATTTCGGGTGTTGCAGATAGTACAGATATAATTGTTTTTAACGAAGAAAAA
Organism: Ophion slaviceki; assembly: GCA_944452715.1. Classification (NCBI taxonomy): domain Eukaryota; kingdom Metazoa; phylum Arthropoda; class Insecta; order Hymenoptera; family Ichneumonidae; genus Ophion; species Ophion slaviceki. Next base: position 12,900,638 of record OX101783.1, on the reverse strand, counting down.
CTGTACCCCATAGCCAGCGACTGGACCGATGCTGTGCCCGAGGTAAGGATCCGCGTATTCACGTCCGTATCTGCAACATTTACGAGAAAAAAAGACATCCGTGAGTATAGAAAGGAAAATCTCCGCGGCAGCAAGAACTGAGTGAGGACAATTTTTCCAAGATAATCCAGTCGAACGTGCAAGAAGCTCGCAATAGCGAGAAAATGAAAACGACAAGAAAATGAGGATAGCGTGACGAAAGAGAGATCGAGAAAGAAACAAAAAATTGGTCGATATTACGGACGTTCGGAAGGTTTTTGGTTTTTTTTTTGTTCAGGTTTTAGTGACGGGAGTTCGAGGATCTTGGGTGCACTCGGTATCGTCCTCGAATCTTCGACTACGCAACGCTCGACCGCGTCTACGTGATTGTCTGTAAAAAAATCATCGATCGTCAACGAAAATTAATCCGGAGGAATGAAATTTGACGAAAAAAAAAGAACTATGAATTCCGCAAAAAAACGAAGAAATTTTAATGTTTATGGAATTATCATTAATAATCAATCGAAAAATGAAATTATTTTGAGGCGAATTTAAGAAACTCGAAATTACTTTGAAAAAAACAAAAAAGGGGAATAAAATGAATTTTTTTGTTCTTTCGGAGCAATACCGCGCAAGTGCGCGATACGAGGCAATTCTCATTAATCCCGTGGAAATAAAGATGAACGAGTGGAAAGGGGAGCAGAGGATAAAAAATGAAGAAATAAGCCAGCAGGGTAGCAATAAAGCTGGATCAACGAGGCTGTACTGGATCTCGATTGTTGTGAGGAACGTGCCGGGAGGATAAAAAAAAAACAGGTCACGTAATAAATAGCGCGCGTAAAAAACTTTGTTGAACAGCCGAGTACGGACTGCCGTGGTAATTCATATTTATTATCGGAATTCACGAACATCGCACGTGAACGAAATTGGACTGTTTCACGAGAAAATAAAAAAAAAACATTTCTAATGAACTTAAACATTGAAACATCACATGGCGAAAAAGTACTGAAGTACGTAGTACGAAAAAAAAAATGTTTACTCCTCTCCTGAAAATGGCAATGAGGCGGAAATTTCAATTCTCACGGTTCGTTCAACGAAAGAACGAAATGAACCGATTACTAAAATTGCAAAAAAATGTTAACGTAGCAAACTTCACTCTCACGCGGCTCTCACTGACGAGAACCAGAATTACCTTGAAAAACAAAAATTACCGCTATTTTTGTAATCATTTTTTATCCAATAAGAAAAAAACTGGTCAAATGGATTTTTACAAATTCAACAGGCATCTTAAATTCTCAAGGCTATCAATAAAAAAAAACGAAACGAAACGATTCGGTGAAAAGGATAAAAAATATCATGTTTACAATCATTAATTCTTTTTCGATAAAATCTCGGAACAATATATTATCTTTTATTCGAAAAAAACATTTCCAAACTCGATCAAAATCCCAAAAATGTTATTCATATAATTTTTTTTTATTAAATTACAAAATGACCGGAACAAACTAAAAATAAAAATGGCAAGCGTGAATTCCGAAGACGCTTATCAACCAAAAAACATGTAAACGGATCAGTCGAAGGTTTAAAAAATACGATTATTATTATCATTAACCCTATTTTTCGGTAAAAACTGAAAATCGATTTTTTTCATCCGAAAAATAGTTTAATAAATCGAAAAAAGACAAAAGTCATTGTAAAACTCGAAAAAAAAAGACAAAAATAATTTTAAAAATCGAAAAAAATACAAAAATCGAAAAATCATTTTAAAAATCGAAAAAAGACTAAAAAATAATTTAAAAAGTAGAAAAAAATTATCAAACGAAAAATTATCAAACGAGTCCAAAATAAGGTGTAGAAAAAATCAACAAAAACAAAGGATCTTACCCAGCTACCGCTGCGTATCCCGCGACCGGTTGTGCCGCAGCCGCGGCCGCACCGTATGCCCGTGCGGCCACGGCCGTGTACGTCGCTGCGGCGGCGTAACTCGCCTGCTGTGCCGTTGACAGCGGTGTCTTCAGTAGTGGAGAAGCCGCCGCGGCTGCTGCCGCCGCCTGTAACAACCATAACCCGCCATGCAAGCTCAAGCAAGCTCCGAGAGACAACTAAGTACGCCCGAAGAGGGCTAAAGGGCTGGGGGGGATAGGGGGGGGGGGGTGTTGAGGGGCTCGTGTGAATATTAGGGTGCACTATATTATCTGTGACAGTCCGGTGTTCCGAGAGATTACCAGATTTCTATCTCTGTCTCGGTTGTAAACAGCTATACATTTTTACCATATACACCCGTCTATAATAAGGGTTGTACGTGAAGGGGTGGGCGCTTGCCTCTGTCACTTTACTGCGTGATTCTCGGCACTTTTCTCTTCGTGTTACTGGCATTATCCTCTATGCAACACATTACTATCGACAAGCAGCGAAACACGTTTGGTTTTTCGTTCATCCATAAAAAATCTTTATAGCCGTGATTCGAAATTGCAATTTTTGAATTTTTTTTTCGAAACATCCATCCGATAATGCAGGGGAAAAAAAAGAACAATTTTGGTGAACGAAAAAAAATGTATGTACATGTATACTTGTATGTACGTATGTGTATATACAGGGTGTTTGCCGCATGGGTCGACACATTTTTTGGGGGGATTGGGGGGTCATTTGCTAATTTTTTCACCCCTAGACCCTATGCCCTAAGTGTCACGGTAATTGAGATATGATTTTTCCTTTTTTTTTAATTACCCGAAATTTCGCGTTTAAATCGTCAGAATTCTTTTATTTGTGATTGCAATAGCCCGAAATAAGTTTTGTTGTATTTTGCAATGTATGTTTATTATCAATAAATCATTATTTGAAACAATTGGTTTCAAGGAAATGTCTCATGAGCTTCCAATCTTTAATAAAGTGTAAATGTATGGAAAATTTCAACCCCTAAATTCATTGTAAAAAAAAAACTCATTCTCCTTATTTTGACCACATAATGAAGGATTTCTATGACATGTAACATACCGTTGGAAAGGGTATAAACTAGAGAACTTTTCAAAAGAAAGCTGAATTCAAAATAGCTTTGAGTTTTTTTTTATAATGAATTTTGAAGTCGACATTTTTTGTACATTTACGCATTTTAAAAATTTGTGAAGCTCATGAGTCATTTTCTTGAAACTAATTGTGTCAAGTAATGATTTATTTATAATAAACTTATATTGCAGAATATAACAAAAGTTATTTCGTGCTATTACAACGACAAACAAAAAAGTCAGGACGACTTAAAGACGAAATTTCGGGTAATTAAAAAAAAAAACTTTAAAAAAATCATATCTTAATTACCGTGACACTTAGGACATAGGTTCTAGGGGTGAAAAAAGTAGCAAATGACCCCCACAATCCCCAAAAAAATTGTGTCGGTCGACGCGCCAAAAATTGTGTGTGTGTGTGTGTTTATACACATATACAGGGCTATTGGTTATTGGCGACGATGCCGTGAAAGGGTTGCAGGCCATGTTTTCCGCTATTAAACAACCCAGTAATGCTTTATGCAAAAGTGAACCATTTTCGCGGTTTAATTTTTTTATTTATTTTTTTTAAGTGAGGGGTAGATAACTTTAAAAATAAAAAAATTAAAACTGTTGTATGAAATCAAACTTTTCAGTTATTTGTAGTTTGAGGACACAGCAACAAAGAATGATCAACAATAAAATAAGAATAGTCTGCAAACATTTTTGAATGAAGGGTCCGAAGCTGTGCAAGTCTAATAATTATTCTTATTTTATTATTAAGAGTAGATGTAAGAACTAGAAGCCTAGGAATAAGAAAACGGGTAAAGAAAGGAGATGTAAAAAAACCCGCAAGGGTGTACACGAAAATAAAGAGAATTACTATTAATTCTTATTTTATTGTGGATAATTGTTTGTTACTGTGCCCTGAAACTACAAATAAGTTCAAAAAATTGAATACATACAATTTCTTTCTAATAATTTTTTAAGGCTGCAACCCCTCATTGAAGAAAAAAATAATTACTTAAAAAAGGTTCACTTTGCATAAAACATTACTGGGTTGATAGCGGAAAAGGGGTCCTCCAACAAATAACCAGTAGCCCTGTATGTATTGTGAAATTAAACGGTATGTATGGAAATACTTTGAATTTTATCTATATATACTAATTATCATTCAATTATGTGTACATATATATGTATAACAAAAATATACATAGGGCAGCCCGAAAAGAAAAATTTAGATGCCTCGTATCAATACCTATCGGAATCGCCCCCATGTACGTTCTACGATGTTTTTTTAGTTTTCGAGAAAAAAGCTTTTTTATTTTTCTCTTTTGTGTGTGTACTTTTTCGCGATTTTGACAACATGTGTTTTCCTTATGGAGTGCACTGTTGATCAATAAATAAGTCACTAACTAAACGTTATCGTAAATGCCTTAAAAAATAGGTCCGTGAGGATTTGTAACTAAAGTTCAGATGAGAAAAAGAAATACTTGTGCTAGTCTAAACGATTCCCAATTGCTTTTAAAAGCTTCTAAGAGTACATACACAAAAGAGAAAAAATATAGACACTTTTGTTACAGGAAAACGCGAGAAAAAATTTAATTGCTTTTTTTTCGCGAAAACTAAAGAGATCGGAGGATGTTTCGGATAGGCACAGATACGAGGCGTTGAAACATTCTTCTTTTGTACGTGACTTTTTGGGCCACTTTGGATATATATTCGTTGTACTGATATCTACATATATGATTGTTAATATTTCTCTAGTTTCAAATTACAATTACTACTAGTCCTATGGGAAATCACAGGATAAATTGGCTCTTGTGTACACGTATCCTTCGATCACGCAATACATACACACACAACAGTATACCGATAACTTTTACGCCAAAAATACGAAGTCTAATTGTAAGAGAGAGAGAGAGAGAGAGAGAGAGAGAGAGAGAGAGAGAGAGAGAGAGAGAGAGGAGAGCGACGAAGGCCACTATACGTTTGTAGTATAAGGTCATGATATGCACGTTGTATTATTTATAATAAGAATAACAATAATAATAATAATAAGAGCAATGATAATAATGAATGAATAATAATCATTTTGAAAATAACGCACACTGGGAAATTCGCTGGCTATGTGAACTTTTCATGCGTGTGCGCGCGCGTGTGTATGTGAGAGAGAGACCTCGATGATAATGATAAATTTCCTCGTACACGTGAAGTGAGCGAGGTTAGAATTTTTTACGTCCCTTTCGTGCGAGCCCTCCAGGACTCGCTACTCCAGCAAACGATTAAAATTTATTCGCGTTACATAAAAAAAAAGTGGTGGGTTGAGGAAACGGCAGACGTTACCGTCCTTTTAGACACCACTGTGACGGGTAAAAACGATTTTTTTTACATTTTCTCAAAGTATACGTATCCAAGAATATGTGAAAAAATGTTCAACTTAAAATATTGAAAATTGACCAAGTTACGGACGATTTCGTGAGAGCAGGTAGCGCAACGATTTTACGTGCGCTAAACATTTTAATCGCGTTTTTCTCGAAACGACTTTTCTCGATCTGGTCGGAATCGTAACCCGAGCTATAATTATCCGATTTTCAATTTTTTTCAACCCGAAATTTCCGTAATTGCAGTAGCTATGATTGTAGGTAGCCGTTTTTTTTTTTTAATTCAGTATTTTTCAAGCGCCCGAATATAAGTAAAATTTTCGCTGAAATTACTTTTTCTCTCGAAAATCGGCTACGCACACCGAGAACTACGTTCATATAAATTATAAAACCTTTTTATTTTTATTTTTCAGACCAACCATTGTCAAGTTATCGATCGGAAAATTTTTAATTTTCTATAATAAAAATTTACAATAAATGAGTTTAATATATGCTTAATAATGTTCCTTTTTCCAGATCCCAAATAAATAATCTAGTAGGCAAAAAAACTCAGAAAAAACTACCCTTTTCGACCACGTCCCAGTGGTGGTCTCCCTTAAGGCCGGAGCCTGAATTAGAAGGTCCGAAAAATCGTTTTTTTAGATTGCTTAAATCGATAGATAAACTATCCATGAATATATTGACAAAGTTACAGAGGCCAATTGTAAATATTTTCGAAGATACAAGGCCAAAAGCAGAGAAGCGATTGATATTTCCTTCCATTGAACACTTTGAAGCGAGTTTTCTCCAGTTTTCATTTTCACGACTTTTCCAAAGTGGCGGGCGTGATAGCAAAAAAAACTAACCAACCTATTGAATCAAATCAAAGTTTATTTTCTTCAGTAGAAAAATCTCTTCTAAGTGAATTAAAAAAGTTGTTGAAAAAGTCTTTTGAAATAATTTTCACAGCACGTTAAAGTGTTTTCCAAACCTGATAAAAGTATTAATTTCACGATTTTTTCAGCTTTTTCTTAGTTCACCCAGAAGAAAAATATATGACAATTGAAAATGTTATTGTTTTGTTTGTTTCAGTCAAGAATTACGAGCTGCATTTTTCCCGCCGATTGGGGACTGCAAGACACACATAGAATAGGCTTATAAATCTGCAGTCATTTATTGTTTCATGTTGAACTTTTTTTTTATGCATTTCAAATATACATGAAAAGATACCTCAATGTTTACCGGTCTTTTTTGTTTCTTCCCCTTCTAAAAAAAAAAAAATCCCGAAAAAACGCTTTTTTGGACCTTCTAATTCAGGCTTCCGCCTTCATTCATCAGCCCCTTTAACGGAAAATACGATTAAATCCGAGCCCCTTAATCCCCGGTTCAAGGAATGTATTGTCAACCGAGTTCACTTCGCAAATTACGATGGCGGGTCGAGAAATGAGAAGCAACTCGCTACCGGGAGAGTAACGAAAAAAAAGAAAGAAAAGAAACGAAAACTTCGACACCTAGTCCACCGGCATTAATCTTGACACGAAAGCGGCTTAAATCGTTCGAGCTTTCCAAGCAACGGAGTGGCTTGTGACAGTTTTTCCTTTCGCTGTTTAATTCCGTACTCTTTGCTTGAGTTTTTTCTTCATATTAATTCTGCCTCGCGTCAGCACCTTTTATAGGAGCAAGTATTTGCACTGTTTTTTCAATCGCTTCAAGGCTAAAAACATCGTAATTTCTTGTTTATCGATTTTTTAAATACAAATTCTGAATTGTCATCTTGAAATTTGGTGTGTGAACTCATTTTTAGTTTCTCGATGAAATACCGAACAAAAAAATAGTCGTCGCGTTTGAAAAAAAGGAGGTAACCTCGAAACCTCCGAAGAGCCTCCACCTGGATGAACCTCGTAGCCACAACTCGATGACCCCCTTCGAACTATGCAACTTTTGTAGGCAAAGTTCGCTCCTAAGTCTGATAGGTTAGAAAATATTTCTACTGCTCCTAGTTGTTGCCTCACTCGATATATAAATGTAAAAATGCGTATGTACGAGATTTTATTTCCTGCCGAATTGTTACGATTTTCTTATTTTTATTAACAATTATTACTTCTTCCTAAGTTCCTATCAACGCTGTTTTTTAAATGTCAATTTCACGTACCCACGTAACACTACGTACGATCCGTAAATCCACAACGATTTTCGTTTTTTTTTTATGACAATAAAATTCATTCTTGTCGAAAACGATCTCGTACTCGAAACAAAGAAGATGATGCTCATGGAACACAATGCAATTTAATTCAATACGATAACGATAAACGACTACAATATAAAAATCATAATATAAAAAAGCTCCCCCTGATATTTAAAATATAATCAGTATCAAAAATATATTTGACATATATAACGCAATTGTTAATGGAAAAAAAAACATTGTAAAGCTCTTTCATTTAAATAACTCCCGTCCATCGAAATTTTCGTATCTTAATTTTGCCCGGACGATGGGGAAGAGAAAAAAAAATCCAGGACACTCTACACGAGGTCTCGGACACGTAATATTCTCTTCTCGCCTATATTTTCGTGCCAACGAGAACTTTTCCTTCTCTTTCCACCCCCGACGAGAATTCTCCCGTCTGCACCAGAGACCACTCGGAGTGTCTGTTCGCGATTTATGCCGATGAAGATAAAATTTACCTTCCTCCACCCCCACCCCATCCCCTTGTCAAATGCGTAGATACCTCTCTAGTTATTTTTCGACTAAGTTTTTTTTATTTTTTTTTATTTTTCTGAACTACTTTAGCGAAGTGGAGGGTTTGTTGTTGCTGTTAATGATTCATTTTTCATTCATTTATTAATTAATATCAATAATATTCTAAATTACATCAAGGGGTTTTCTTACTTTGATAGGTTTATATTATAGATATTGATATAAAAGTTGTTACACTTAATAAATACACTTTCGAAATACATTTAAAAAAGTGTTTTTGTGTATTTATGTAAGCCAAACAAACTTTAAATGCGTTTTTATCGAAACAACGTTTTCGACGGCTTGTTGACAAAAAAAAAAAATTCGAAACTACTGAACCGATCCTTATGAAATTTTAACTTATGTTTTTCTTTCGAAAAATGTCCGCAATTTTCTTATGTTTTGCCTATATAAAAAATCGTATGATATGCGCTATAGCCCTTAACACACTAGTCTAAAACCGTTTGTTTTTTTTGTTTCGGATTATCCATCTCCGAGATTTCATCAACAGCGCAGACCTACAATTTTTTTAGGACATTTTTTTAACTACCATTTCCGTCTATAAATAGTTACTTAAATGAAGAATTTTCTAAAATGTATTTGGAAAGTGTATTTATTAAGTGTAACAACTTTTAGATAAATATCTATAATATGAACTTATCAAAAAAACTTCATGAAAATAGCCCTTTTTGAGCGTCTAAAGTGAGAAGACACCTTAAATAAAGTGTATCTTTCACGACAAAAATAACAATAAACGAATACACACCGCCAGCTAAAAGTTTTCGCACACATCAGGTAATTGCAAAACTTCCGATCACTGTATAATTGCCAAATTAATTTAGAATAATATAATTCATTTAATTTATGAATGAATTACGAGGCGACCATTTATCTGATATTGTGTTCCATACATAACATCCATGTTTGTATCTTATATTAAAATAAAAATATTCGTAATTTTCAAATAAATAATACGTTTTATTAATGAATTAAAATGTCAGGTCATTTTGAGACACCCTTTATATATTAGGGCATTGGGTAAAAAAAATTTTTTTTGCATTTTCTCGAAGTATATATTCACGAATGTGAGAAAAATTCAAGTTACAATATTGAAAAATGACCAAGTTGCAGACGAAATTTTACGAAGATACTATATATCTGTATACAATGAATTATAATATTATAATATAATTTCGCAATTATCCAAAGTGATCAAAAGTTTTGCAATTGTCTCAAATGTCCGGAATCTTTTGACCGGTAGTGTATATCAATTTTTTTCTTTTCGTATTAGATTTATCGACCCTTCACGCTGTCGCATTCTCGTTAAAAAGTTCGACTTCATGCACAAAACGCATCGCCGAGGACGAAGCCTTGCTCGCACGCGTATTTTTCACTCGTGAAAAACACGCGTAAATCGTAGTCGTCGACGGGTACGGGTGGAAGCACGGGACTGCAAACGCATAGAGCGCGAGGACGGGGCGAGATGGGAAATTGTGATTGCGCGATTGCGTTATACATATAGATCGATTCTGCGGAGAGCGACGTCGAAAACAACAATTTCCTGGCGCCGCGAAGTTTTCTCCTGTTCTTGCGTTCTGGACGTTTCGGTACTTTATTGTTTTTTTTTCCCCCGGTCTGCCCCCTACCCCATCACTGCCCGGCCCGTCTCGCCAGAAATCCCTAGGGTGTCGAGAAGAATCTGCGAGCAGGGTATCTCAATCAAGATGAATTGGATGTTTCGTTTACGGAAAGAACAAAAAAAAAGGAATTCCACCTTTACGGGCACCTTCGCGAATCTCGGGGAAAGAACTAGACACGTAGCCGTCTCTCGGGGGCCATGAGAAAAACCGAAACGACGATTACCGTAAAACGTACGTACGTACTTTGACATTCAGGGTAACTTTGACAGTTTTTGTTGCTAAATGTTGCTAAAGTTGATTTTGATCTCAATGACAATTATAAGACTCATTAAGTGCCTATAATAACACCCCAGGTACTTGATATTTTTATGTAAAATGTTTCCTTAAGGGAGGCCACCACTGTAACCGCCCATTTTCGACCGTTTTCTTTGGATTTTCTTTAAAGGAATAAAATACATGGTCAAAACAGCTTTTAGGTTTTATAAGGTATATATTGAAGTATGTCAAAAAAAATTATTTGTCAAAAGTATACAAAATGGCGGCGCACGAGTCACTATGGCACTATTCTTTTTCAACCAACCCTCTCCGCGGCACGCAGTAGAACTTTCGTAAATTTAGTCCCGGAACTAAGAGTTAAATATTTTCGTTAATTATATTATTTTTAGCAGTCAAGTACGGGCGGGATTAAAAAATAATTAAAAGAAAAATAGAGACGAGTTTGAAAAAAGGTTCGTTTTTTCGACCATAATTTTCATCTCAAAGGTGATTTATTTTTTACAATTTTCGATTCGTCGACAAAAGCACTCGTACTCGACTGTTGAAGCAATCTAAGAAACTACAATTAAAAATTCAAGTCGATTGGACGAAAATTGTTCGATATCTGCTGCCTCAATAACGATGACAATTTGGTTATAAAAAATCGTTGTTTTTCATTTAATTCCATGTATAATGTATAAAACATAACATTTTTTATGAAAATGATTTCAAAGTAACCCTTAATCTTTGGCATAAGTTGCATTTCAATGCCCTGTCAAAGGAGCCCCACACTCGGAGCTACTTTGACACTTCAAAAAATGTATATATCAAATTGCGAGGGGGTGGTGGAGCTTGACTAATACATTTGATAGCCAAAGGACACATTGTTCTATTGGAGCAAGAAAAGTTGGTATCTAGGATGTTAAAAAAAAGTTACCTACAAAAAACTTACAAAACCTGTTCAAAGTAGCCCCGTTTCACGGTACCGTTTGGGCGAGGCGTGTGAATTACCAGCGGCTTGCCGAAACTCCCCAACGATGTCAAACTCATATACGCGCACTAATCTGAAGGGTGTCTCAAAATGGCCTGACATTTTGAATTTCGCGCCATTTTTTTGGTGGCGAACATAGCCCAAGTAGCAATTTGTAAAAAGTTGTCCAAAAGTCGGCTAAATGGGTACCACAGGTGCGCCCGGAAGTTATCTTAAAGTTCACAACCATCCATAAAGATAGACACACGATAACCTAAGTTAGACTTAATTTATCATAAGTTAAGTTAAAAAGTTAAGTTAAGTTAGACTTAACTTATCACAAGTTAAGTTAAAAAGTTAAGTTAAGTTAGACTTAAGTTATCATAAGTTAAGTTAAAAAGGTATGTTAAAAAGATAGACACATGTTAGACCCATGATAATTTATGATAACTTAAGTTAGACACATGATAACTTATGATATCTTAAGTTAGACACACGATAACTTATAAGTAACTGCCAAGCGGTCATTTGGTACCCATTTGGACAACTTCTGGACAACTATGTGCAAATTGCTACCTGGGAGAGTACTAATCTTTGACAGCTGGCATCAGGAAGTATTCAGGTTTAGTCATGGAGAATTACACGATCGAGCAACGCATAGAAATTGTGAAAATCCACTACGAAAATGGTAAAAATCTTGCAGAGACCGTTCGAAAAGACCGCACGTCTTTTGGTCATCATAACGCACCATGTCACAACACTGTGGTGAATGTAATCACAAAAATTGAGGTTAGGGGTTCAATTCTGACCGCGGATCACTGCTTGGTGCGGATTTTGGGTTAGAAGAGTGATTGGGACGTACTTTTTCGAGAATTCTGCTGGAAATGCGGTTACCGCCAATGGTGTTCGTTATCGTGACATGATAATCAACTTTTTATGGAATGATTTGAACGGCATGAACTTGGACGACATATTCTTTCAACAAAATGGCGCAACCTGCCACACTGCGGGCGAAACAATGCAGTTCCCGTGAGAAACGTGACCGGGCATTCCCTATTTTAACCCCGCCCTGACCAGATTTGCCTTTTCTGATTTACATTGCGCATTGATTTACATTCTGGGATACATTGCGAGCAAGTACATCTTCACTTAATGTCTACCCGACCAGAACATTGACATGTTCTGAAAAGTGGAGCCTGTCTTTAAGAACTACAGAAAAGCTACTTTGCTTTTCACGTCATTAAAGATATTTATAAGTAATTGGAATGAAACGAATACATCTGTTGTAATTATATTCATCATTAAAAGCATTCATTTAATCGATGATAATCGACGAGGATAACAATGCTTATCATAAAAACCGGGATTACAGTAAGGGGGTGTCCATTAATTACGTGAAGCGTTTAGGGGGGGGGGGGAGGGTGTCGAGCGAAATCTCACCCAATCTCACGTGGGGGAGAGGGGGGCTTCGGCAAATATCACGTGATTTTAGTAATCACGCAATTTTTATCATGTAGGGAGAGTCTCCCTACTACTTTACATGGTGAAGTAAATGGTACTACAACCGCAGTTACTTCTACTACAATTTATTTTCCGTGAACGTATGCATTTTGAAAAATCTCACGTGAGATTAGGGGAGGGGGGGAGGGGGTCGAGCAAAATCTCACGACCTCTCACAAGGGGGAGAGGGGGGTCGAAAAATCGCCAAAATCACCTCACGTAATTAATGGATGCCCCCTAACGAATGATTTGAGCATAAAGAATAGCCAAATTATTTCACGAGGCAAACAAGTAAAGCAGGTCATTCGTGGTTTTTGAACGCCTTGTCGCCATGTTGGGAAATAACAATGTTCTGGCCGGGTAGAAATGTATTTCATTTTGAAGATCAAAATCGGATCAACGGAAGTTATGTTAGATTAGCAAAGTGCGGGTAGGGATCGATGGGAAAGGCGTCAATTGGGAAGGGCAATATATAAAACCCCGCAACGGTAAATGTTGACACAGGAAACGAAAAAAAATATACAGGTTGTCCTGTTATGAATGGATAATCTTGCAACTGTCAATAGGTCAGATCATGTCCTACTATATGCTGGAATTTCAGTTTAGTAAAACTCCCACGGTTTTCGAGATTTGTTATTTTTGCTATTTAAAAAAAAAATTGTTATTGTTATTCTTTTTACATTATATTATCTTTTGATTATGTTATTTTTTGAAAAAGAATCATCTCCTTATGGTTTTTCGCATGCCATTTCTACAAATGACATCAATCGACCATAACGAAGCAACTTTTTAGAGTAATTGGCAGGATATGCATAGTACATTTTTTTAAATACTGCGGGCTATCAAAGTCAGATGTTCGAATTGATATGCATGGAAATTCTGCGTAAGATCTTTTTTCATAAAGTTTCCTTAACATTTAGGGTTCAAAAGAAGGCTTTTCTAGATAAAACAAATAACCAAGGGTATTTTTTTCAAAACCGGGTCAACAAAAGTTATCGTTTATAGAAATGGCATGCGAAAAACCTAAAGCAGATGATTTTTATCTCGAAAGCAGTGGTACTTTTACTAAACTGACATTCCCGCATATAGGACACTCTATATATAGAATTTTCATATAACGCGTTAAAATATATAGATGTACGTATATATTTTGTATGTGTACGTGCATATGGATTAACGTGGTCAAAAACGAAGATGGAAATAGAATGGACAGGAAGTAGAATCTGAGAAGAGAAATGCCGGCCAGTAGAGAAGAGCTTATATGCCGCACGAGCATATCGTAAATTCATGTCACGCGGGGGGTTCTTCAGCGGGTGTGAGTGCCCAAAGGCCATGCACACGTTTTCGAAAAAGGAAGAGAAGGGATTTGTGCCGAGCTTGCGCCATACATTCTGAACCCTATACATCCATGTGATGTTGGCCGTCGCCTCTTCCGGCTGTTTCGAGGAAGGTCCTCGAAGTCGAACGTCTTCAGAGTCAGCTTTAGGCACGTATATATTTATCATCTTCACCCTCATATATAAATACACACACACACACACATCCACAGTCTAACACAAGGTGAAAAACGGAAATGAAACGACGAAAAGAGGGGCCGGCTTGAAATTCCGAACTTTGAATGATTAGAACGCTCAAAACTCCGAAAGAATTTTACACGAAAGACCAAAACTCCGAAAATCAGAACACCGTCAAAATAATTCGGCTATGGACGTTTGAAAGTTTCAAAATGTTTAATACATCGACGAATTGTTTCAAGAATGATTTTTTTTAAGAAGTGATTTTACGTCAATTCTGAAATTTGTCTAGACAATGTTATACGTTCTACATCATTTACAGTCAACTGTGTAGACTTTCGCTGGCATAATCTTGACGAACCTTGTAATTTCGGAACGGTAAAATTAGGAATTTTAAATCGTCGGCGCATTCAAAGAGAACGTATAACATTGTCTAGGCAAATTGCAAAATTGACGCAAAATTTTACGCTTTGTAAAAAAAAGTCGAATTAATTCGTCGATTTATTGAAAATTTTGAAACTTTTAAAACTTCCATAGCCGAATTATTTTGACGGTGTTCAGATTTTCGGAGTTTTCGTCTTTCGTGTGAAATTCTTTCGGGTTTTGATCTTTCGGGGTAGTATTCTTTTGGAGTTTTGAGCGTTCTGATCATTCAAAGTTCGGAATTTCAAGCCGGCCCCATCTTGAAAATTCGGAATTTTAAGGGGGTCGTCTAGTGTGTCAGATCAAAAGGAGAGAAAACGGCCTTGCAGGACTTCTTTGAAGAAGAGCAAGGTGTACTCTATGGTCCAGGCATAGTAGATTAATGGTGAGACCATTTTTTATTACGAATTATATACAACAACTTTCAAACGCGTTTTTCTGAAAACACGATTTTTTTCAAACTGCTGCCACATTATCTCAAAAACTATTTGATTGATTCTGCTCGAATTTATACAGCATCTTTAGTACATATATAACTACAAGTTGAACTAAAATAATTAAGATTGCTTCGTTAGTTTTCTTTTTATCAGCTATATAGAACCCCCAAAAAAATACGAAAAATTGAATTTTTTTTTCTAAAGCGTAAAGAAAAAATTAGTTTTTGGGATTCTGACTTTATTTTAGTTCCATGTAGAGCCTCAAGTCTCACGATTAAAATTACGTTTGGTTTTTTAATTTCAGATAAGCAGAACGGCCGGAACCATGGCAGCAGTGGAGCACCTCTTTTTATATATGTGTTCCTGTTGGGCGGTGTATCTCCGACTATATTCTATATAATGACTTCAAAAAATTCCCAAAGTTTGTTTAAACGTCAATAAAAATGATATACAATTTATAAATGATTTTATTGTAATGGTTCGTCAAAAAAGAATTCCCCAAAAAGCATTAAAAAACGGCCTTCACA